>JALIZH010010847.1:0-67022 GCA_030522465.1 Rhipicephalus appendiculatus | reverse complement strand
TGCCGCAAGTATCGCAGAAGCTTCTGCTGTGAAGATGCTCGTATTAGAATCCAGAACACCGGCATCCGAAAAAGACGGACCGACGGCTGCGTACGGCACAGAAGTGTGAGACTTGGAGGCATCGGTGTAGAATTCTGGACAAGTGTATTTGTGCTGCAGTTCGTAGAAGTATGTACGTATGTGTGCAGTAGGGGCGTGTTTTGTAACATCTGTGAAAGACACATCGCAATCTGTTATCTGCCACTGCCACGGCGGGAGACTTGCAGCGGGAGGTACCAAACGGTGTTCAAAAAGTGGCACACCCATTTCCTGAGCGAGGCCCCTCACACGAAGTGAATAGGGCTGTCTCAGCGACGGACGGTTCTCAAATAGGGCAGTGCAGGAGAGATCATTGATTGTGGAGTGTGTGGGGTGTTCTTTGTCTGCGTTCACTCTGAGATAATATGCAAAAGACATGTACGATCTCTGCATGTTTAGCAACCACTCGTTCGATTCAACGTACAGGCTTTCTACGGGGCTGGTGCGAAAGGCACCCGTGGAAAGGCGAATGCCTAAATGATGGATAGGATCAAGCATCTTTAAGGCTGTTGGTGTTGCGGACTGATATGTTATAGCTTAGTTAGGTAGTTTGGTTTTTTATGGCGCAAAAGCAGCTGAGGCTATGCTGCGCCAGACACAAGACGTTAAGGAATGGACACTGAAATGATGAACTTTTAAAGCTTATTTAACAAATTACATTCTTTCAGAAAGCTTAGCACGTCAGGCAGAGGTACTATAGGGTCATCTCCTAGAAACAAAGCAGGGTGTAAAGGTACGTGTTGTTTGTATAGTTTGCTGAAATGTTTTTGTCTCTGTGTTTCAATGTTGGGAGATGTGATTAGGATATGCATAAGTGTTAACGGTTCTTGGCATTTATCACACGTCGGTTGTTCTTCCTTTGCGAGCAAAAAGTTGTGTGTGAAGTGTGTGTGTCCAATGCGAAGTCGGCATAATATAACTTCGATAAACCGTTGTTGGTGACGGTCGGTCGTCCATTCACCGAGTATGGGTTTCACCATGTGGAGCTTGTTATTCGTGCATGTGTCCCACTGTTGTTGTCATTTCGCTAGTAGAGCTAGACGAATTGTTCTCTGGATGTCTTTAAGGGGAATTTTCACATTGGCTACTGTTTTGTGGGCTGCCAATGAAGCGTATTTATCTGCTCTTTCGTTTCCAGGTATCCCAACATGACTTGGGACCCAGCAGAAACCGGATGGAAGCTGCCTGGCTGTTTAAGTATACCATGTTTAAAATGTCACCCACTAATGGCTCACATTCGGATTTTATATGTAGAGCTTTTAGTGTGCTTAGTGAGTCGGTGTATATGATTGCTTTCTTGTATTTGCCAGTGATGATTTTCCGAACTGCTTCACTCAAGGCGTAAGCTTCAGCTGAAAAAATGGAAAAACTACGAGGTACTCTCACCGAAACTGCACTTTCCGCTGTCGCGATCCCAATACCCACATGGTTTTCTGTTTTTGAGCCATCTGTGTAAAATTCTTCGTAATCCTTATATTCGTGCTGAAGTGTATAGAATTCTTGAATTATGTGTTCTGGTGGAGTGCTTTTTTTGTTGAAACGGCTTAATGAAAACTCGCAAAGCTGTGACAGGTCGAACCATGGCGGCAGTCTTGGTGGTTTAATAGCGACGTGTAGTGCTCCTTCAGGGATGGTATAAAAGCGGCAGTATTCCTCGAAGCGTAGGACAAGTGGTTTGATTAGGTTCGGTTTGTTGAGGTAGTGTAAGCGCGAGTTACACTTTGTGGCAATTTCGTAGCAGATGTGTTCAGGTGACGACCTTATCCTTAAAACATATGACAAGGTTAGTAATGCTCTTCAATGACACAGAGAAGGCTCGTTGCATTCTACGTATAGACTTTGCACAGACGATGTTCTGTAAGCACCACTGGACAGACGTAGGCCGAGATTGTGCACAGGGTCAAGACGCCGAATGTAAGACTCCCGTGCCGAGCCGTAGACGACACAACCATAATCCAAGATACTGCGCCCGATGGAACGATAGATGCGCAGCAGGCAGAGTCGATCGGAACCCCAGTGTTTATGAGATAACACCTTCAGAAGGTTGAGTGCTGTATTTGCCTTAACTTTTAGTGCGTTTATATGAGAAAGGAAGTTGAGTTTTTGGTCAAATGTAACTCCTAAGAATTTGTATTCTTGTTTTACCGGAATTTCAATGTTGTTTAGTTTAAGAGCAGGGTCAGGGTACACGCCACGTTTTTGTGCGAAAAGAACTGCGGTAGTTTTTTGTGCCGAGAAACAAAAACCATTTTGGTCAGCCCATTTTGTAAGCTTATTGGTTGTTATTTGCAGTTGCCTTTCACAGGATGATAGGCTGGAGGCCCGACAGGCGATGTGAAGATCCTCAACGTAGATGGAGTGCATGACTGTGGGAGGTATGACCTTGTTGATGGAGTTCATTTTGACTATGAAGAGTGTTGTACTCAAAATGCAACCTTGTGGCACGCCATTTTCTTGGACAAATACTCGAGAGAGTACTGTGCCGAGACGTACTTGAAATGTTCTATTAGAAAGGAAATCACATAAGCAGTTTAGCATTCTTCCACGAATTCCCATGTCTGCAAGGTCTCTAAGAATCCCGTATCGCCACGTCGTGTCATACGCCTTCTCTAAGTCGAAGAAAACCGCGAGACAGTACTGCTTGTGTAGAAATGCATCTCGTATTTCGTGTTCCAGTCTAACGAGATGGTCAGTGGTGGAACAGCCTTTTTTGTATCCACACTGGTGCGAGTCTATGAGCTGTGTTGATGTGAGAATGAAGTTGAGTCTTATGTTTATAATGCTCTCGTATGTTTTTGCCAGACAACTTGTTAATGCAATCGGCCTGTAGTTGCTAGGGGATGTTGGGGGGTTTACCAGGTTTTAAAAGAGGTATGACTATCGCGTTTTTCCAATCTTCAGGTATTATGCCGGATTCCCATATTTTGTTGCAGAATTGGAGAAGAGCCTCCGCCGATGCTTGTGATAGGTGCGCCAGCATTGTGTAGTGTACCCGGTCGGGCCCTGTTGCCGTTTTTTTTACCGGCGGAAAGTACCCTATGTAATTCGTGTAGTGTGAGAGGATGGTTGTAACATTCATTTGAGGCGCTAGCAGTGGGGAGTTTTCGTTTTTCAGCATTTTCTTTGTATTTAAGGAATGCATTGGTGTAATTCGCTGAACATGATACATCGTAAAAGTGTTCGCCTAAGAGGTTGGCCTGATCTTCTAGTGTTGTTTGTGTGTCTGGACTTGTAAGCAGTGGTATTGTGTATGATGAGTATTCTCCTCTGAACTTCCTCACCTGATCCCAGATATGTTTAGATGTGGCTGAACTATTAATGGATGATATGTATTTGTGCCAAGAACTCTTTTCTGCCTGCCTTCGGATATATCGTGCTTTAGCTTTCGCCTGTTTAAAACTTATGAGGTTGCTATAGG
The DNA here is from genome assembly GCA_030522465.1 of Rhipicephalus appendiculatus. Classification (NCBI taxonomy): domain Eukaryota; kingdom Metazoa; phylum Arthropoda; class Arachnida; order Ixodida; family Ixodidae; genus Rhipicephalus; species Rhipicephalus appendiculatus. The sequence continues at coordinate 63,526 of JALIZH010010847.1, read as the reverse complement.
TCGGGTACCTCCGTAAGGTTCCCCAGGCCTTGTTTTGCTGCTTTTTGGCTTCGGTGCACTCAGTTGTCCACCAGGGATTTAATTTCTTTCGTACAATCCGAGACGATTGCGGTATCGCCTTTTCCGCCGCTGAAATGATAGCGTCAGCGAACTTTTTTGTTGAGTTCCTGAACAGAATGTTCGGGTGAAAAAATATGTTCAAGGTTTGCGTGATGTGTAAAAAGCGGCCAGTTTGCGAGTTGCAATTTCCACCGGCGTGGCTTGGTGGCCAGTGTTTGATACGATGGCATGAGTTTGATAATGGCGGGTTGGTGGTCGCTACCATATGAATTTTCGAGGACTTCCCATTTAAGATCACTAAAAACACACGGTGAACACAGGGCAAGATCTAAGCAGCTAAAAGTGCGTGATGTTGGCGAAAAATATGTAAAAGCACCCGAGTTTAAAAGGCAGATATCGTTTGATAAAATGAAATCTTCTACGATCTGCCCTCTTTGGTCAGTTTTGTCGCTACCCCAAAGAGTAGAGTGGGCATTAAAATCTCCAACTAAAATAAATGGAGTTGGTAATTGTTCTGCTAGATCTTCTAGTTGTTTAGCAGTAACTTGCGCATGGGGTGGAATATAAAGTGAACAGATGGTAATCGTTTTATGGGATAAAATGGTGACGGCTACGGCCTCGAGAGGTGTGCTTAGTTTTACTTCACGGGTAGGAGTGCCGCCCTGAATGGCAATAGCTACTCCTCCCGAGAGACGGCTACAGCATTCGCGGTCCTTTCGGGCTACTTTAAAGCTCTTGAGGAAATTATCATGTTTTGCACCAAGATTTGTCTCTTGGAGGCAGAAAGCCACTGGTGAGAAATCGTTGATAATGTCCTTTATGTCACCTAAATTATGAAGTAAACCTCTACAGTTCCAATGTACGATAAAAGCCATGATGAAATAAAAGTAAGCAAATGTACTTGTGGGGATTGTTTGGATAAAACTAAATATGATAGGTGACATTATTAAGAACTGACACTATAGACAAATGCGATAACCATTTGGTTATCGCTTGCTTTTCATGGTTATTGCGACCTTTTCCTGTTTGGCGCGCTCCAAGGAGCGCTTGTCTTTCGGTGCCGATGACACCGATGTCTTCGGATCGACTTCCATCGCCCTGTCAGAGGCGCTGGAAGATCGAGAGCTCGGCGCTGAGACGCGAGTCTCAGGCCGTGGCGTTCGATTGATTTTAGGGCCCAGCGAGACCGGAGTCTGCGGGCCCTTTGAGGTGGATGGAGCAGCAGACGCTGCTTCCATCAAGGGGGGCAGGTGGAGCTGCTACAGGACCACTGACCGTGGACATTGTAGGCTCCCGAGGCCGTTGTGGTGCTGCCCCCCTGCCGCACCACGCTGGCAAAGCTTTTCAGAGACAGGAGTGCGAGCCTCTTCCTCGCTTCAAAAAATGAAATTTTCTCTTTTATGGTGAGCGCAATCACCTCCTTTTCCTTCTTCCAGCAAGGGCAGGATCGAGAATAGGCCGGGTGATCACCCTGGCAGTTGACACAACACGGGGATTCTTTGCAGTTTTCAGATGGGTGGTCATTGGCGCTGCACTTGGCACATGTTTCTTTACCTCTACATGATTGTGATGCGTGGCCGAACCTTTGGCACTTGAAGCAGCGCCTCGGGTTCGGTATGTATGGTCTGACATTGATCTTTAGGTATCCTGCGTCAAGGGAGCTGGGGAGATTGCTTGTTCCAAACGTGAGAATAATGTGCTTAGTTGGGAGCTGTTCGTTGTTTCTTCTGATTGTGATACGCTGTACTTTGATTACATTTTGGTCTTGAAAGCCCTCGAGGAGTTCCTCGTCACTCAGGCTCAGGAAGTCTTCCTCTGAGATGACGCCCCTACAGGTGTTCAGCGAACGGTGGGCGGTGATTGTGACATCAGTGTTGCCGATGCTGACTAGATCATATAGCTTTTCTATTTGTTCTTTCTTTTTCAGTTCGATTAGGAGATCTCCGCTGCTCATTTTGGATGCTTTGTAGTCTTTACCAATCACTTCTCCGAGAGATTTCGCCACCAAGAATGGGGACAATTTACGCAAGCTTGAGGTTCCTTCGCTGTGCAAGACATGGAAACGGGGAAAGTTGTCAAAGTCGGTACGGAGATTAAATTGAAAAGGTACTTCGGTGCGACCTCTTTTTACAGGCCGATCTGGAAGATGGGGAAAAGCGTCTGCCATGGGATGGTTTCGAAATTCGGCAGCGGTGGTAGCTACCCACCACCGAGCCCAACATGGGGGGCGCTACAGGTTTCAAGAACCTGCAGACGCCAGCTATACACCGCCGCTATAACCCAATATTCATACCCAAGACTGGATATGACACACAAGGTTAACCCTCGCCGCCTGGAAAATTGGAAGTGAATAGAAAAGAGGAGAGGACAGGAAAGATTAAAAGAGAGAGAAAGACGAAGATAAGGGTAGAGAGAGACAGGAAAAGGCGACTGCCGATTTCCCCTGGGTGGGTCAGCCCAGGGGTGCCGTCTACGTGAAGCCGAGGCCAAAGGGGTGTGTTGCCTCAGCCGGGGGGGCCTTAGAGGTCCAATCACCCGGCGTCGGCTCAACCCCCCAGGATCCCCTTTTCCCCGGACACGGCTACGCCACGCACGGCTAGGCGTGGGAGGAGGTCGAAACGCCCCCCCGTTAGCTCGGGTCCGTGGTGTCGCTACACACCAAACGCCTGCTCGCGCAGACGCCCCTGCGGGGTTGGCATTGTCAAAATGAACTCCATCAACAGTGCTATACCCCCTACAGTCGTGCACTCCATCTACGTTGACGATCTTCAAATCGCCTGCCGTGCCTCCAGCCTATCATCCTGTGAAAGGCAACTCCAAAATTACAATAAATCAGCTTACGAAATGGGCCAACCAAAATGGTTTCCGCTTTTCAACCCAAAAAAAAACCACCGCTGTTCTCTTTACGCAAAAAAGAGCATTGTTCCCCGACCCTGTTCTTAAACTAAAGAACACCGAAGTGCCGGTAAAACAAGAATACAAATTTCTAGGGATCACATTCGACCGAAAACTGAACTTTCTGGCACACTAAACGCTCTGAAAACTAAGGCAAACAGAGCAGTCAACGTTCTCAAACTACTTTCCCATAAGCACTGGGGTTCCGTCGACTCTGCCTTATACGTATTTACCGATCTCTTGTACGCAGCATTATAGACTACGGTTGCGCGGTCTGCGACTCAGCGCGAGACGCTACATTCGCCGTCTTGACCCTATACACAACCTCGGTCTCCGTCTGTCCAGTGGTGCTTACAGAACATCGCCTTTGCAAAGTCTATACGTAGAATGCAACGAGCTTCCTCTGGGTCATCGAAGAGCACTACTAACCCTGTGATATGTTTTAAGAATACGGTCGTCACCCGAACACATCTGCTACGAAATTGCCACAAAGTGTAAATCGGGCTTACACTACCTAAACAAACCAAACCTAATCAAACCACTTGTCCTACGCTTCGAGGAACATTGCCGCATTTATGCCATCCCTGAAGGAGCACTACACGTCGCTATTAAACCACCAAGACTGCCGCCATGGTTCGACCTGTCACAGCTTTGCGAGTTTTCACTAAGCCGTTTCAACAAAAAAAGCACTCCACCAGAACACATAATTCAAGAATTCTATACACTTCAGCACGAATATAAGGATTACGAAGAATTTTACACAGATGGCTCAAAAACAGAAAACCATGTGGGTATTGGAATCGCGACAGCGGAAAGTGCAATTTCTGTGAGAGTACCTCGTAGTTTTTCCATTTTTTCAGCTGAAGCTGATGCCTTGAGTGAAGCACTTCGGAAAATCATCGCTGGCAAATACAAGAAAGCAATCATATACACCGACTCACTAAGCACACTAAAAGCTCAACATATAAACTCCAAATGTGAGCCATTAGTGGGTGACATTTTAAACATTGTATATCTAAACAGCCAGGCAGTTTCCATCGTTTCTGCTGGGTCCTAAGTCATGTTGGGATACCTGGAAACGTAAAAGCAGATAAATATGCCTCCTTGGCAGCACACAAAACAGTTGCAAACGTGAAAATTCCCCTTAAAGACATCCAGCGAACAATTCGTCTAGCTTTAAAAGCAAAATGGCAACAACAGTGGGACACATGCACGAATAACAAGCTCCACCTGGTGAAGTCCATACTCGGTGAATGGAAGACCTGCCGTCACCAACAACGGTTTATCGAAGTTATATTATGCCGACTTCGCATTGGACACACACACCTGACACACAACTTTTTACTCACAAAGGAAGAACAGCCAATCTGTGAAAAATGCCAAGAACCACTTACACTCATACACATTATAATCACATGCCCAGATGTTGAAACACAGAGACAAAATATTTCAGCATACTATACAAACAACACATACCCTTACACCCTGCTCTGCTGCTAGGAGATGACTCTCTAGTACCCCTGCCTGACGTGCTAAACTTTCTAAGAGAATGTGGTTTTTTAAATAAGCTTTAGAACTTCATGATCTCACCACCCTCTTCTTAACACGTTGTGTCTGGCGCAGCATAGCCTCAGCTGCTTTTGCGCCATAAAACACCAAATTAACTAACTAAAGTGTAATTCACGCTTACACTACCTTAACAAACCGAACTTAATCAAACCGCTTGCCTTGCGTTCGGGTCGAGAAAATGGGTCGAGAAAAATCAGTTGCAGGTCCCCTTTAAGGTAGACAAGAGCGTGAAAAGTTTTAAATAGTATGCTGTTGACAGGCAGCGTAAATATTTTACGCACCCTTTCTTATGAACTCTTACAAAGCACAACAGCATGAACAGTAGTCACCGATTTACCTGTGATAGTGCGAGTGCAGAGAGCATGGATACATACAGTGATGCCTGTGGAAGAACGGTGAAGTTTGATGCTGTACTGTGAAGGTATACGTGTTTTTGTAGTAGGATTACCGTTTCCCATCGACAACGACCCATTTGACAAATGCGGACACTTGTCATGGCAGAGCAAGTGTCCGCATTTCTTTGGGAGAACAGCGAGACCTTGGTGGTACCCGTGAACTGCAATAGAACACCCGCGCTCGACGAAGAAATGCGGCTTTAGTTTTGGAGTAGTAAGTCTGCATGTAAGAGTGGCAGTTATTCTTCGTTGGCCACCGTCAGCTTACATCATGGCCGCTCTTTGGTTCGTAAGCGTTGCGCAGGTATACGCAGCGACGACAGCAGCGAGGAGCAGCCCATGACGCTCCAACCTTGCGAACCTCACGAGCTGAGAGAAGGTGAACTGTGACCCGGACCGTAAGCATACAAGTAAACATAAAGACTACAAGAGCAACCGGAATATAAGCCTACAATAGCAGCCCGACCAACCGACTGGAATCCAAATCGGCCAATCTTCGACGACATCGCCGATGTCCTCAACAGGAACTTCCCGGATCGTGCCGGCGCGGGTAGCCAGGTGGAAAACAAGTGAAGGACCCTAAAGCGAAGCTAACTGGGTACGCGTCTCAAGAACAACACCTCCGGGCACGGGCGCGTCACCTGCGGGTATGAGTCGTGAGTCTTGCTACATTTTCTTTGTGCATCAAGCTTAACACGCGCGCGTATCTTACACGGCAGTCAATTGACGCATAATTTTGCAACACAAGTTCCTTTGATAGCACACTAACTCGCGCGCACTTTTGTAAACCTATCTTCCTTGCTGTTGCGTTTCAGGGGTCTGATGTTTATTTCTAACGGTCCCTCCAAGTATGCATCAGTGGGGTTTTACTGTGATCTTTATATTGCGTGCCTAAACCGTGATGCGCAAGTTTCCGGCATTAACTGCCCCCCCTAGTTGATGTTGCTATGAACTGCCAGTGCTGCAAGAACTGCCAACTGCTTTCAACAACTCCACTTTCAAAATGTTGGTCGACATTGGAAATGGTGCCCTGGTTCCGCAAGTCGTGCTGCAGAAATGGAACGCAAAGCGCCCAAGTGCACCACGCTTCGGCCGGACACTTTTGTACTATGTTTTCAGCGCTGAAGAACTACGAGGTTTATCACTGTATGGGCGCCCATGCAATGCACGCCCTGACCAAGCACCTAAGCGTGCTCTCGACAGAAACAAGGTGGATGCAATTATAGACCTTATGCAAAATCTGCTGCTATCTAGCGGCCGCCGTACGCATTTCCGCCATGTTGAAGGCTAGGCGCTCTCCGCATGTGCACATGTGACGTCACGTCACGATGACGTCACTATGGCGATATGAAGCGTCGTGTGTTGAATTAACTAAAAGGGATGGCGCTGCGATCGTTCAGCCACCATGGAAATGATGGGTAGCAGTGGCACAGGCAGGGGGTGGCACACCGGGCACGCGCCCTCTCCTGCCGAAATTCGTTTTGCTATGACATGGAGCTGAATGATTAGGAGCAACAACGCCAGACCAGAAGCCAGCACGATCATTGCCGGTGAGCGCTATCTTTATGCCCTCAATCTGCACGAGAAATGTCCCACCCTGCCGCCGGTGGAGGACATCGTGAAGCATTTCGAAGAAGTAAAGGCTGATTTGGAGAATGCCCACCTCGATATGCAAATGTCATATAAGATGATGGACACGTAGCGCTTCTGGGTGTTGGATAATTTAGGTACGTTCAACCACATCCTCATGCGAGCCAAGGAAACAGAACCATGCAGACTTATCCACACCTTCGATATTGACGAGCGGGTCGCGCAGTCCAATGAAAGCGCGTTCCTCAAAGTCTGCATACTACTGGACTTGCTCTTCAAGGGGCACCGATGCGTACAGGAACTGTGCCTGGGCGCCGAATTCGTGGACAGGTGGTGCACGCAGATACTCCGCGTCTCGGTGGCATTGAACACAAGCATCGGCTGTACAGACCACGGAGGGTCTGTACAGCCGGATATACACACCAAAGTGTCCATTCAACGACTCGATTTGCGAGATGCCTGCTCGGGAGAGTTTGGGCATCCCGGTCCTTTTTCTCGGGGCCCGTACGGGTGCACGACTCGGTGCCATGATAGCCAAGATATAGAGTTTGCGCAGTGTCAAGTTCATGATGAACGACATGCCACCTGATGCCGGTGAGAAGCTAGTGAAGGAGGTGTGCCGAAACAGCAACCTTGAAGCCGTCTGGCTCTCCTCTACTGCCATTCGAAGAGGCGGTGCACGTGTTCTGGGAGACTACATTGCCATATCTTTCAAGTTGCAACAGCTGTCGATGTTCTTTTTGAGGGAATTTGACGAAGATCAGATGGCTATTATAGAAGGGCTGAAGACTAACCATAGCATCAAAAATCTGATGATTCAAAGACTGCACCTTGCTCCATCTTCCATGGTGAGCCTCGCCGAAGTTCCAAAGAGCCACGCAACTCAAGTACTTGACGGTGAGCAGCTTCCCTCTTGCGAAAGCGGAGGCCAACTCTTTAGAGGTCCTTCTGGACTTCAACGTTGGGGGCTAGACCTGAGTTGCAACGCGATCAACGACATCGGAACGATCCGGATAGCGCGATTGTTGAAGACCAACATGAGCCTACAGAAGCTCGCCATGTCGAAGAACCGCATCAACTATTAGAAAGATATGACGCTTGTCGAGGCGCTCGCGAGCAGCCGCGTTCTGATACAGCCTTGATGTGGTATGGCCGGAACTAGGGAACCTTCGTTCAAAAGGTGCAAAATAACAGAAAATGGAGCACGTCGATGTGTTCTGCGAGCCTCTCATTTTCGTAGTATCCCTGGCAGCCGATGCCGGCTACACTCAGGCGGATGAATATGAGCTCAGTCGCACCATTTCGTCAGTGACGGCATGAGAGTCGCCTGGAGAACTTGACTGACGGGCATAACATCGCTGTCCTACGGAATACTTGCCAGCACTCTGCAGGGACTGGTCGAGTTCCTGGGATTTATCGACGTTGCACGGTGGTCGATACGACAGCTATTTAGTGTTGAATTTAAGTTATAGTCAGCCGCTATTAACATATGCTTCTGAACTGTTAGAGATTCGCCATTTGCGCACTGTCGTAATTATTGTATTCATTGTTAATTTCTCGCAACTTGGTTGTCGCGTAACCACGGATAGATACGCATATGTATACTTCCCGGATCGTGCCGGCGCGGGTAGCCAGGTGGAAAACAAGTGGAGGACCCTAAAGCGAAGCTCACTGGGTACGCGTCTCAAGAACACCACCTCCGGGCATGGGCGCGTCAGCCTGCGGGTATGAGTCGTGAGTGTTGCTACCGTGTAAGCTTGCACTACATTTTTTTTCGTGCATGAAGCTTAACACGCGCGCGTATCTTACACGGCAGTCAATTGACGCATAATTTTGCAACACAAGTTCCTTTGATAGCACACTAACTCGCGCGCACTTTTGTAAACCAATCTTCTTGCTGATGCGCTTCAAGGGTCTTATGTTTATTTCTTACGGTCCCTCCAAGCATGCATCTGTGGGGTTTTACTGTAATCTTTATATTGCGTGCCTAAACCGTGATGCGCAAGTTTTCGGCTTAAGTGCCCCCCCTAGTTGATGTTGCTATGAACTGCCAGTGCTGCAAGAACTGCCATCTGCTTTCAACAACTCCACTTTCAAAATATTGGTCGACATTGGAAATGGAGTCCTGGTTCCGCAAGTCGTGCTGCAGAAATGGAAAGCAATGTGCCCAAGTGCACCACGCTTCGGCCGGACACTTTTGCACAATGTTTTCAGCGCTGAAGAACTACGAGGTTTATCATTGTATGGGCGCCCATGGAATGCACGCCCTGACGAAGCACCTAAGCGTGCTCTCGACAGAAACAAAGTGGATGCAATTATAGACCTTATGCAAAATCTGCTGCCATCTAGCGGCCGCCGTACGCATTTCCGCCATGTTGAAGGCTAGGCGCTCTCCGCATGTGACGTCACGTCACGATGACGTCACTATGGCGATATGGTGACGTCCATAGTTTCCTTAAATTAAGTAAAGGGGATGGCGCTGCGATCGTTCAGCCACCATGGAAATGATGGGTAGCAGTGCCACAGCCAGGGGGTGGCACACCGCGCACGCGCCCTCCCCGCCCGAAATTCATTTTGCTATGACATACAAAGCCCAAAACTACACTCGACCACATCTCCGTGGTGTCGCTACACACTAAACGCCTGCTTGCGCAGACGCCCCTGCGGGGCTAAAACAAAAATAAAACACTGGACAAAATCGCAACGAGGAACTGATGGAAATAAGTGCTAGGCATTGAACTGTTGTTTAAGAAAACCAAAACGATGCAAAAAAGACGGAACTGCATCAACGGTCTAATTAATGAAGTTCATTCACAGGTGTGCACGTGTGTGTGTTTAATCATATGCAAAAATTTTCGATTACCGTGCCAAGTGACTCAGTTTTCACGTTGATATGCAAATATTTCTTTTTGTTTCATGGAGGGAATATTACTGCATTTAACTAGCCCTTACAAAAGTTATTTGTTCAATAATGCGCCAGTGTAGCACTGTAATCTTGCTAATTCAAATAGTAAATTGTTCCCAAGAGGCTGTTCCATAAGATATGGCGGTGTGAGCAGCACAACCAACCGTTCAAAGCCCATGCAGCCTTCCGTGCCTAAATGCCCTGCAAAAATTGATATAAAAATAAAAGACAAACAGGAACACCAAGAAAGATGACACGTTCCGGGCATTGTCATGGCTACCTCGTAGCCTGAACAGAGCATGAAGCTTTGGGAATTCATCAAGAACGATGACTTCCCAATGGGAGCTACAGTCCACACCGAAAGTAGACTTAGTTACAGTAAAATGTGAGTAGAAAATATACAGAATATATAAAACTCACGACATATGATGTTGCCTCATTTTTATAAGGTTCAACTAAGAAGCGATAGTGTGATGTAACAGCGAATGAGCAACCTGGATATCAGTAGCGTAGTCCAGAAATTTTTTTCGGGGGGGGGGGGGGGGGGGGTTCCACCATACTTTATGTATGTTCGTGCGTGCGTTTGTATGTGTGCGTGCCTATATGCGCAAGCAAAACTGAAAAATTTCGGGGGGGGTTTGAACCCCCCCAACCCCCCCACCCCCCCCCTGGCTACGCCACTGCTGGACATTCTGCAATTACGCACTCGCCTGAAACCGCTCAAACTGCTTTATTTGCAGCCAGAACCGCCACGGAGGCCCGCCATTTCGCCAACCTTTCGAACGGTCGCTCTGGTGCGCTTTAGAAGAATGACGAACATCCTCGTAAAGTGGGTGCACGATGAGAAATGGGATGCGTATCTCTTAAAATCATTGTTGGATCCTGCCGTGGGCCTCTGTCAGTTGAGCGACTCGGCATACTTCAACGAACTGCGCGGCACCGTGCTCGATGTTCGCTGGAGCGATACGGAAGATCAGGCGCCAGCGTAGCTTCTCAACATAGGTCAGTAGCACCAGCTTTACAAACTGTCCCGCTCATGCCTCCTGCGTATGTTCGGTACCCTTGAAACACGTGTGGTGCATGTCCAGGTGAGCAGCGGAACCTGGAGAGAAGGCACACCAAGCTGGCCTCCGAACCTGCCATCACCGGTTCCCCTGCCGCTGCGGAGCATGACAGTGAGGTTGCTGCTTCCGGCAAGGCTGGAATTTTTCTTTTTGTGTGATGCTCTGGAAATGCTTTCATCGTATTTTGTGATGCGTAACGTAAATCGAATGACTTTATCAGCTTTGCACTAGTGGGCATTACTGAACACGCGATTTGCCCAAGCGTTATCCTGGCCTTGCAGTCTACGTGATCGCTTCATTTGCAATAATGGTTAAGTAATAGCCTAGAAGAATACCAGCATTCACAAGCTACAGGCACCCTGTTCAAACCAAGCTGAACCTGCCGCTCAGACATTACAAGAATAGAAGATCTATAGCCAGCCTGGACATCACACACATGTGACGCGGGATGCGATGTCGCAAGGTATTAATGTCGATAATAAAAATTGTACAACTCAGGACACCACCTTGCGGCACTCCAGATTCCCGCACAAATGTTCGGGACAAAAGATTCCCTACTCGTACGAGGAATGTGCGATTGGACAAGTAATCTTGCATGCGCTGTCACACTTTCTTCAAACCATAAGGCATTCTAAATTTTCCATTTCACCGTCTACTCGTCCAATTTTGAGAGAGCTTGCTCATGTCAAAACTCAAATTGAAGTTTTTCTGAGCCTTTTGAGTGGCTTCAATGAAGACGAGGATGAGGTGGTGCCGGCCTGCACCTTCCCTTAAACACGAGTGTACGATCTCGAGAAGCTGGACAGAAGGCAGAAAACTGCTAGAGGCGCCCGCAAACAACTGGTAAATAATATTGAGGAAATGGGTTTTATATTTATTTCCTCTTCCTTTACAGTGCTAAGTTATAGCTAACATTGGCGGAAGCACGGTGCGCGCAGCAACTTCTAATATCCTGAAATATTTGCGGCACGTCGATGTTGCGGTGTTTTTTTAGGGCCAGAAACAGTAGCGTAGCCAGAAATTTTTTTCGGGGGGGGGGGGGGGGGGGGTTCAACCATACTTTATGTATGTTCGTGCGTGCGTTTGTATGTGTGCGTGCATATATACGCAAGAAAAACTGAAAAATTTCGGGGGGCGGGGGGGGTTTGAACCCCCCCAACCCCCCAACCCCCCCCCCCCCCCTTGGCTACCACTGCCCAAGAAAGGTAAAAAGGCATCGGCCCAACATGAACTCTGCCAAAAAAATATGCGTAAGTTATGTCACTCTGTTGTAGCTGTAGCCAACCGCACTCCCTCTACAGTGCTGGCTTGCTATAATACTACTTTGTATCGTGGATAATTTTGCAGGTTGTGAAGAGTACCGTTCCATTTCTTGACGTTGCGTCATCATGGAAGCCCACACTTGAGTTTAACTACATGTATGTGACAATTTTTTTTTCAGTGGCCTATTCTACGACAGTCAAGTTAAGACAACATCTTTAAATATCACCTTTGTGAAAGCATCACCTTCAAGCAAGCAAAGAGTTAAAACATAAGTGTAATTACATTTCGTAACGCCTTTAATGAACTCGGATATCTGCAGCCCTCCACTACACCATTGTCAGCTTTCGAACAAGAAACATCAATCAATGTGAATAGCTAAGTTTGCAGAGTGCTTGCCAGCTATGTTATTCGGAATATTTTTTGGTAATGTGACCGCTCATTAACAATATTGATATGCTTCTTACAGTCTGTACGAAAAAATGCGCCTACAACATGAGCCTCAGATACAGATACGGCTGAAACTCCTGCTTGGAACGCGCTGCCATAAGTTGCGTCGCCGTGCCCAAGCAAGCTGTTCTTCCTCCACTGAGTGCAATGATTATCCGATTTCATAGTGCGAGGCATTTGTAGTATCTGGAAATGGGACAGTTGTTACTGCGGCAGTTGTTAGTTCAAGCTTATCCTTTGTATACTTCTGCGTTCGTTTCGTGCATCCTTCTTTGCGCTTGAGCAGCCCGCTTTAAGTGTCGAGCTGTGACAGTTGTCGGTTCGCGCTCGTCCTCGGGCGTCCTTTCTACTTGAGCACGCTGAACGTTTCTAGCTGATTGCGGTTCTTCGCTTGACATTACAATTTGTTGCTATAGCATTCATTCGTTCGCCATTGGGCGACAAAACGCACAATAAATGCTGAACTACCTCTGCGAAGACACATTTCACTTTTGTGTCATAACGATTCCTATGACAGAGGGATCAAGCATTTTTTATTCAGTACTATGAGGAAAAATACAAATAAATATGCTTCGATGCATATTTTGGAACGCCAATCAATGCGGAAAGGCGTGGCTCAGGGGAAGAGCTGACGCCAGACGAACTGGTGAAGTTCATTGGACATCTGATTTATTTAGGCATTGTTCACATCGCGGGCACCCATCTCTATTGGGACACCAGGAGGCTCTTCTATAACAACAAAATTTTTGTTTGAAAAGTGCACAACTGCACGTGTGTCTCATAAAAACCAGGAAATGCTTCACCACATGGCACGAGCAATGACGCAGCACAATGGAACAGATTTTTTTGTTTATGTAATAGAAACTAATGTGTACAATATTTATTATTTTTATGCTATTCGTGGGTCATTTATCTTCAAAATGTATATTCAGAATTTTTTATGTTTCGAATGTTTTTGCATATAGTATATTTATTGCGCTATTTATCAGCTGGCCATTAAAACACTTTAAAATTTTTTATAACTTTCACGATATTTTTCTTGCTCGACAACTTACGTTTTATTCGAAAGAGCAGTTCAATATGCAGAATTTGGTGTGCTGCAATGCGTGCTGCAGTACTTTTCAAACTGGAAAAACCTTTTTTCCGAAACATATGCAACATAACCATTTTCTCGCGGTAACGAATAAGTTCAAGCGAAAAGTATACAATGAATGCACACTGCCAGTTCTAACATATGGCGCTGAAAGATAGAGGACAGCATAGTACTAGAGAAAAAGTTGAGGACGATGCACCGTGGAATTGAACGAAAATTTATAAGAGCGAAATTAAGGTATTGAAGGAGGACAGAATGGGTCAAGGGACAAAGAGAGCTTGCAGTTATTTTAGTTGGAATCAAGCGAAAGAAATGGACCTAGCCTGTTCACGTAATGCATAAGACAGCAGGAGCAGGAAATGGTAACTAAGGGATGGAAAATGCAGTTGAGGAAGGCAGAGTTCGATGGAGTGACGAATTGAAAAAGTTGGCAGGGATAAAATGGAATCAGCTTCCACAGGATACGGTGAACTGGAGATCATTGGGAGAGGCCTCCGTCCTGCAGTGGACTAACACAAGCTGAGAATGGTGCTAACAATTGAAACAAACTAGAACAATTGCAGCCAACTTGCCACTGGTAACACTGGTGACGCTTACAACTGTAACAAATATCTTAGAAAAAAAGATTGAAGAAGAGCTCGTTCTGTGTGCATGTTTAGCCTTGCACCTAACAGACAAACTGCTGCAAAACGTTTCAAGGCCGTTTTTTTTCTTTCTGTTTTTAAAGGTTTCTATCGTCCAAGCAGACTAAGACAGCGTTCTGGCTGCTGCAACAAGTAGTCAGGCTGTACGACCAAAACAGAGGACCACTTCGGCACACCGCGCCCTCCTATAAACGCCATTCATGCCCCTGCAACAACCGCTTCCAGGCACATTTTTATCATGGCTACACCCAACGCTGAGAGATACTTTGAAGGAGAGTCGCTATAATAAACCACAAACACTACAGAAAATGGCATCAAAAAGAGAAATTAAGCCGCAGCGGAAATTTTTTTAACAAACAAGAAAGCCCATTACCGAAGGCAAGTCAAGAATGTCAAAGCCTACATTAAGCGAGGAGATGGTAATATATCATCTCCTTAGAGGAGAAAGAACATAACAGGTGCCTGCTGACACTGGCAGTGAGGAGGACCACAATTACAGCAAGCCCAGGGATGAAGTCGCGTAGCCCAGGGATGAAGTCGCGTGCACAACCAATACCTAACAGCATGGGCTTGCCCAGGGTAGGATTTGTAAGTAGCAACCGGGCTTCCTGTAGAATCATCGTATTCTGTGTTCGTCACGATGACCGCTTAGCGGTGCATCCGATTAGCTCTTGAGATGGCGGTTTGATGCCCACGCCTATCACAAAAGATCCATTATGAGTCTTCCATGCCCGCTGCGCACAGCAGTCGAAGGTTTGCGGAGACGTGTTACGAAGGAAAATCACATGCACGGAAGTTTACAGCAACAGAATGTAGAAAGAACTAGTGAAATGCAAAGAAAGCAGAGAGCAACTCATCGTTCTAACTTCTTTCCTCACAATACCGGCCTGCCCATGCTTTGTCTTTTTCTACACATGTAGAATTAGTGCCGAAACTTTTCCCAAATAACAATTTTTATGAAATTATTTTGCAGTTGGGGCCAACAGGCGTGATGTGTTTCGAATGTTGCCGTTGGAATGATACAAAGAGAACTCGTATTAACATCCACTTTTATGCTGATGTATACCCAACATGATGTACATTTAGATGGGCGAAACCAAAGGGCCAGTACCCCAGACAGACTGGGTTTGCAAAGTGCTGCCGTCACCATCGTCATACTATTTCGACTTTTCTGCTTTTAACACCAGTGTCACATGTCTTTGTACGTATACAAGCCAATGGCCCTTAAACACTAAGATATGTAATATTCACAGTTGTTTTGAAAGCATGTATAAGGTTTATGACCATAATGCCAACCACAGTGGCCGCATCATTTGCATTTCTCTGGCATGCTCATCAGCTCGTTCTTTATAGTATGTTGCACGTGCTGTTGACAAGCTTGACAGCTATCATAACATCAATCTGCTAATCTGCGTGTTGCAAACATTCTGCACTTTCAAGAGCAACATAGAGCGCCTCTGCTTATTTAAGTGTTACGTCCTCCTTAGTCAGCAGCTTATTTTGCTAACTCTTCAATGATATACCACATACATTCTGCTACCCCAGCAATCTAGCATAAATAAAAGAATTGCACGATGTCATTCAATGTGGTAGCAATTCGACTTCAGCTGCGAAAGTAACTTCTTGTTCTTTGCCGCAGTAACCATATCTTGCTTTGCATTCCGTCGCTGTAACTGAGATGATCTGCCTTTCACACGACGCCAGTGTTCTCGGTTCACTTTGTCGCCTTACTGTGAACTAGGATATCGGTTACCTCCTGTGCTGCCTTATCCTTTCTCCTGTTTTCCCGTCTGTTTTAGGCCTACCAGTTTTCATTGCATCGAATTGTGTTTTTTTATCTTTCCGAGTTTCTTTGTTCTGCCCCAAGTTCCTGTTCCACATTTAAGAACTCGGGCACTCCAATATGGTTATGCATTTTCCATTTCAAGATTATTTACACCCTCTTCGCAGATCTGGACTCTGTAAACGCTGCTTGCAGGAGCCGTGCATAGTCGTTCAACGTGGACTGTCTCTTCACAAGGAAACCGCGAAGCTTACAAACACCAACAGCGCTAAGCGAAAACACCTTCACCGAACAATTTGGCGAGCGCTGGAGAATACTGGCTTCTGGCAGCATCCACGGTAGAAGCGAAGAAAGGTAGCAACCACAGGGCCGGAACCACTCGGAACAATAGCGATGCATTCCTAAAGAGAGCTTATTTCAGTGTGCCCTCGAGCGTGTCCGGGTACTCCTGCAAACAAAGCCTGGTGTCGTGTATTGGGCCATCGGTGGATATAAGGTAAGATGTTTATTGTTAGGTTTGCATTTATTTATGTGTGCATTCATTTATCCATTTATGTATGTATTTATCCCTATGCATGCTCTCGCATTACAGGCGAGAAGGTGCAAATAGGACACATTAGTGTAACACAAAAAAGGGCGCTTAAAGTGTGCATTTTCTTTGTGTATAGTCTGACCGTTATTAACCTGCAAGCAGCCTCGCCTGTTTGGTGGAACCGTCCGCGTTCCTATCCGTAATAGTAATGACATCACTGTTCTCACTACAATGGCGTCCGCGAAAGGACGAGGCTGACTAGCGTTGAGTTGCTTTCTAATCAAGCATGGAGTAAAAGATACAGTTACCGCAAGCCAGAAGCTAGGCTTAGCGGGAGACAATACGAAAGTGGGTGGAGGACGAGCCAACGCGTGCCTTCTCCTAGGTACTTTTTTAAGTCACAAACAACTAGATCCAAAGTATGTTTTCTCATCCGTGAGAAGTACCGGGGACAGATTCGTTTTCACCAAATCCTCCTTTCTCCCGTCATTCAGGTTCCGATGCAGCAACCACAGCGTTCGTCTCCGTGGGATGGAGCTTCGTTGGCATGAAAAATGTCCACATTCTGACAACAGTGCTGACGAAGCGCACTCGCTGGGTCTACGGCTCTATCGCCGAGCTGGAAAGCAGAAGTGTTAATTTCCAGTTATGTACACCAATAGGAAGCATGCATATGCGTGATGGACTGTCATGCGCTATTTAACATACCGTATTCATTGAGCCACTGACGAATGTGACAACTCCGCTTATATGTCATAAGCCGTACGACAGCTCAATTCGCTTCCCATTGCACTACTTTAGAGGATATGAAGCCGAATAGTGCTTTTTCGTCAGAACTGTTTTTTGAATGCTTTCTCCAGCAGTCCACCAGGGCTGGTTTGAATGGAACCTTTTATTTAGATATGAAGTCTTGGCCTATGGATGACAGTTCATCTGACATTGATTAGGTTACCTAGTTGACGTCGTTATTGGATGGATGCTCACACGTGACTGGAAGGACGCCTCAAGGAGTATTTAGCTCTATGACAGCTACAAAGAAAATGGGCATAGGTTACGCATTGTTCTGAATATCTAGCTTTGTTGTAGTGCATCCGTCACACAGATGCATCTGTAAGTAATTGTGTGTATTCTGCGCTTGAGATGTCTATCGTGCGCTGTATACAACAGAAAAGCCTCTCCAAATCGCAGATGAGCTCTCAAGCTTTTTTTTTTTTGTGAGCGTTTGTGAGCAGAAATTTCTGCGGGCGTACAAGCGCCTGCGCGCGGATGGCCCGTTCGTGAAGCTTTTGCTTCTCACCGAGGCAGTGACAACGCTGTGGAAACCCTGCACGTGGCGCCTGCCAACGCACTGTCGGTGCTGAAGGATGAGAACTTGAGGTGCACTTCTGCGGTGCGCTTCTCGACAAAGCCGAAGAGGATGTCTATGCCAGGGTCTACGCCAATGCGCATCAACGTCGATAGAAACTATGCACTGCCTTACTGAGGCCGACTTTGCCGCTGCCACGATGACCGCAGCGCCATGTGACACCCCCAGCATGAAAGTGAAATTCGTTTAAGTAGTGCCCCTCTGGTAACTATGTGGCACAGACCTTCTTTGCCAGCTTACTATCTTATACATGCTTCACTGGGGCAAAACGCCTAAATAATCTGACAATTCGCTCGTCTGTCTGATACCAGCTTTTAAATTTCTTCGGCTTACATTGCCGCGATATGACCCTTTTCATGACAGTCAGCTATCAATAACGCGAGGTTTCACAGGACTCAGCGATAAAATAATAAAAAGTGGAGTACTCCAAGCTGTTCGAGGTGTTCCTGACGAGCTTGCAGCCGTCTACTTCGACGATGTTCATTGCCGAATCATGGTATTTTATAAAAGGCATGGTATCATGGGAATAAAGGATCACACTCTAGGATGTCGCCTCAGAGTAAAACCTGTGGAAGCTACGTTGCTCTGTAAACGTTACGCAGCTGATGACCATTGCGGGTGTTTTTTAGCGACGCATATCAGCATGATGATGCAGCAGAGCATTATTTTTTTTTAAACTTTACTATGCATAAAGCTTAACAAATGCAAAAGCCCAGAATTAATTTTATGCAGCTCACTGCTACAATTATCAAGCAAAAATTTTTTGCTCTAAAGTAATTACCCAGAAAGCATTTATTAACCCTTTGTAGGTCGTCCTATATTTTTGACATGGTGATACAAAAACCGGCTGTGCTTTATTGATATAAACTAGAAAGAAATAGTATGAAACAAATTTCATCAAAATCAAGCCAGTAGTTTACTGAAAAAAAGTGGGACATATATGTCCCATTGACTCATGAGAGCGTTTTCAAAAAGTGGGAAAACACTGTCCGGAGCACTACGGCATGCCTAATAATCATATCGATGTTTTGGCACGTAAAACCGCAGATATATTATGAGTAATTTATGCCCACCGTACTCCGACCAACCACTGACTTTTTTCTGATTAAATTTCCCCAGATACTTTCCAGAATGCTGCCACAACCTCTAGGCCAGCGGCCGCTGCGCCGTCAGCACGTGGGGAGCAATCAGCAAGGATGGACTCGGTCAACGTGTCCGAATTGATGGGTCCTTCACGGCATCAGCAAACTGCGGATTGCTGCAGAAAGTGCTGGTTCCTTACGCCCTGGAGGGACTCGAGGACGGCTGCTACCAGCTGCAGCATGACAGAAGTCCAGTCCACACAGCCCGCACTGTGGTCGCGCTACTGAAAAACCTTGCCGTCCGCAATCTGCCTTGGCCCTCGGCGCCGACCTCAACCGAAATATAAATATGTGGGACTTCATGAACAGCCGCCTGATCTGCGCGACGTCCGACGCACATTGGCAAGCAGTAAGCGAGGAATGGGTGCGCCTGCGCCTTTCACCTGAGGTGGTGGTGACACTGTAGGAATCGATGCCGCGACGCGTCCACGCCCTCTTCGCCGCCAACGGAAATGTGACACGTTACTCAGAAAACGTGTGCGAAGACTATATAACCTTTCACTGTTTACAAATACAGGCCACTGGTGACACCCCTTCCTGTCCACCGATATACCCTAAGCTCGGCGGACAAGAAGAGCCTTAGCAAGTAGCCCGCTGATTTTCTCCACTTTCCTCCTCTTCATTAGGAAAATATTTTCTCATAAATTTTTTGAGGTACACAAAGATTATAAGAAGTTCCCTTGAACTTTACGCACGTTCCTTTTATCTGAAAAACTAGAGAGAGACTTTCCTTACCATGAAACAACATGAAAAGGCACTTTCATTTTCGGTGTTACGGGCTGTTAAATAAGGTGACCGGAAGTTTCTTAGGGTGCAACGCTTGCTTCTATTCTTGGAATCTCGAAACCCTCTATAGCCCACACAATGCATTTCATCGTGACATGCTGTAGTCAATGTACGAAGCAGTGCACGTAACTGGCTCGAACAAAACCTGTTTCAATAAGAAGGGTGTATGTCTTCATGAAATTACCCGTGTTTGTGCTACATAGACGTTTCACACTTCGTTTAGACATAATTGCCACATTATGACCCATTTTCCTCAATTCTCAGTTCACAGCGCTGAAACATGACGTAATATTCATAAGTGACTGCGTTTTTAATGGGGTGTATGTTGCAGGTAATGGTTCATGTTGAGAAACATCCTCGAAAATGATGACATATGTCACTAGCATCATTAACACAAGATTAATAAAATAAGCATTAAGTGATAATACATTGCAACACCTTACAAACCTTGGCGAAAGAGAGCAAAGCGCTTTTCAGTTAGACAAACCTTCCTTATTACAATCTACTTTGTTTATTTCACAGAGCTGCGACAGAGACATAGAAACAGATGCTTCGCTGAATTCTCTAAGTTACCTCAGAGGCAAAGGAAGTGCCACAAGTATTTGCACCATGGCTTCACTAGAAACTTTCAGAATTTTTCGTAAAGTTTGATAGTGTAGCTCCAACTGTACCGCATACAGCGGCCATGGTTTGCATTTTAATTACAAAATAGAAAAGCCAGGTCGCTTTACCTCGACAAAACGTAAACCTCTTGGCGTATCATAAGGAATGACAAAGCCCAGTTTCTCCGAACAGAAAAAAAGTGTCGACATTCTGTGCAGTGCGAACAATGAAGGGCGCCATACGGGTTTCGACCATACCTATCCTTAAACCGCACTGGTATTCATTTTTCACTAGAGTGCCTCGATGCGCGCGCCCCCGCTTAGAGTGTGGCCATTCTTTGAAAGGGTCGACGCCGCCTCGCCTCACGGGTCCGCCATGTTTTAGCCCACGCCGCGCTTTTTTTAAGCGTGCACGCGGCGCCTGCCGCCTTGTCGCCCGTCTGATTCGTCGCGAGTCCCGCAAGATGACTGCATGTTGCGTGCCACAGAGCACGAACCATTCTAGGTATGGATGAAAGATGTTTTCTTTCCCAAGGGATCCTAAAAAAACTTTTATGGACAGTGAGAATAAAGCGTGACAAGTGGCAGCCGACTAGGGCCTCTCGTGTATGCAGCGTGAGTACTGCAACCACGTCGGGTACTTTTGGGATGATTTTTAAAACGGCGTGTATAATACTAGCAACCCAGTCACAGATTAGACTACTACAAAAGTTGTGTGTGTGGTTTTGAATGCGTGTTCGTGCCTCGAACGTTGAGCTAACTCGTAATGCCAAATGGTTTTATCGCGTTTGAACCATTCTCATAAATTTGGAGTTGTTTTCGGGGTGTGCTTGGAAATCGTACTTTTGCGTTCGCGGGCATCTCCTTTTTTCTCTTTTTGATGCATGAAGGTGTGTTTATGAATATTGTCGCGTCTGTATGAACTCGAACTATTCACTCCGAGTTGTGTTTTCTTGCGGAACAAGAACGACAAATAGAAATTTTTTTTCGTTATCCAGTGGACTAATTTTTCAGAATTAGCTCCTTGAAGGAACGCTTTTGTGTACCATACTCGGTCATTTTCAGATGTCAATTTTCAGCAATTCAGACATTCAGAATCATGTCGGATAATATATATTAGGACGACAGACGAAAAATAAAGCCACACAGCTTTGACGTACGACTCGTCTGAAAATTTTCCTGCTGACCGCAGTAAAAGTCTGTAGCCTCAACCTGCTCCTTCACTTAAGCACCTGCACTCTGAAAACTGAAAGTAATGCCAAGGCTGTATTGACTACTCTGATGCAGTGACAGGTGCGTTGCTCCACTCAAATAGCTTGGGCGGCTTCAATGCCACAGGTTCACAAGTATAGTTCAGTGTATACGTAACCAAAGCACACAAGTAGCATGTTCAAATCCTGGTACTTTCGCAACGTATTTTGTACAATACACATTAAACGAGAAAAGATTATGTGTCTTGGCAGACTATTACATAACCTCTCTCTACTGCACATTACAGCATGATACATTTTGATATTGCTGCAGTTGATGTAGGATTTTTTTCCTTTTGTTTCTGGGGTGCTAGTGTACTTCATCTTATAGTAATTATCACTTGTGGGTTTTTTCAGTATATTGTTACACTTTTCAATTACTACAATATCCAACGTGGATAATGAACTTGTACCAGCATTCGTATCATATTTGCATTGATACCAGTACTTTTGGTTGCGTTGTAAACTACTCAACATTTCTCATTTCTACACAGCGTTCCACTTCTACATACTGCATGCACGCTGCAAAAAAAGAATGGAAGCTGAGGCTGGTAAAGCAGTTCTAAAGGCAAACACTTTTTGCTGTGGAAATGCAAGCACAAGCGTTTTCGCGACAAGTATTTCCAACGCCTGCTGCGCGGAGGTTGTTGTTACACCCATCATGCACCGTGTCCAGAGGCTCGAGTCATCACAGGACATCACATCGGTTGAGTGAACATATTCCTCCGACACAGAGGGCAACACGCAACTCCTCACGGCCACCAAGGCTGGGGCAGTTCCAATAGCTGTTCTCATGCACAGTTCCCAGACGCAGCATTTCAACTTCTAAAGGACAAATATCTGCCGTGCTTCAGGAACAACGAGGTACACGCGTCTGCATTCTGAAATTAAAACCACAAATTGCCTTTCTAGTGTTGCCAAAGGAAGAAATTGTAATGATGCTGGTACACATTTTGGACGGCCAGATATAAGTCAGATTTTGCCAAACAAAATGACATCCGCACATCCTTAAAGAAACAAACAAATTAAACCAATTAACACAATGAATCACTTTGACAGTGTTAGGAAAAAAGGAGCAGTTTTGAAAAACCAGGTCAGCTCTAGCATTGAATTGTTGCGACTGCCTCCTGGAAACTGAAAAAATTTTTGAACATCGAGGTTTGCTGTAAGTTGTCGTAGTTTCCGCGGTTACGGCCGCTGCATGAAAACACACCCTGTGTTTACATCGAGCCGCCGTGCTCTGGTGGTGCAAAAAACACCACCTTTTGTCTTCATAGGGAATCCATCCGGGTAACTTCGACCTGGGGACATTTCGCCCCGCTTGCTCCTTGAAGGTCTCCCTATGCCTGGGAACACGTGCGATTGTGTTTCTATCCCTACGCTACCTTGTTGCTCGTTGTCTGGGTGTGCGGATCGAAAAATTGTTCCCTTTGATTGCTCAGTGTCTGGCACCTCGTCGTGGTTGTCGTTGACGGTACCGACGGGCTCACGGCGCAAAGGACTCCAGCGGCCGCACTAGACACCTCTGAACGCAAGTGTGCCAAGTATGTCTTCTGCTCCTCCGGAAAAAGTCATCTAGCTTAGCCTTCCCGGCGGTGGGCGCCGCGCACGGCGAATTTCTTCGCCTGTTCCTGGACACGGCGCTTAGGTACGTCGTCGTCCTTAACACTAAACTCGTTCCATTTCGACCACGACCTCGACTTGAGCGACCTCCTTCAGGACGGTTTCGCTACACGTTGTGCAGTCGCTCTAGGTGTCAACTTGTGGTTTTCGTCGACCGTAGCGGCATTATGCCGACTTGGGCAGTGCTCCCCGACTTCAAAGACCTCGATGTGCGCTTCGACGAGAGGGAGAGCGTAGTCCGTTGCTATGGTTATGAGGGTTACCTCCCTCTCGATCCCGAAGAGGCGATCGCAATGCCGAATTTCTCAAGGCCCTGTTTTTGAATGGGCTTTCGTGCCTCATCGACAGTTCGTTGCCGGCTACTATACTGCGGCTGTTCAACTACCCTACACCCTCGAGCTTAACCTACACGCGTCTGCTTCAGGTGATTGCCCACTGCACGAAGCCGAGATGCCTCGTCATTCAGTACAAGGGTCTCCAGCTTCACAAAAATCCCTGCTGGTAAGCCGCTTTTTCTCAACTACAGAGCCCTCTAGAGCTTTCTTTACTTCCCCTGTCGTTACTGGTGGGACGTCGAATTCCTCTGGGCAATAAGTGCTTCGTGCGATATCATCCTCCTTGTCTCGGCTGCTGTACAGTTCTCTGTAGAACTCCTCTGCTACCTCAACTATCCTATCCATATTGGTTGTGACCTTGCCTTCCTTGTCCCTTAATGCATACAACTGATTTTTAAATGCGAATGCATTTCATAGTCGGGCTATGTCAGGCATCCGGCGTTGGCGTTGTCCGCGGAGGAGGAGGATAGGTTGAGGAGGTGTGCGCGCCGGCAGGTGTTAGATGTGAAGCATCTTATGGCGAAGCTTAATCCGGTGGTGGTGGTGTACGGCGTGACCGCCCTTACTGCGCATGCGCAAACCCTTTCAAAAAAAAATAAAGATAAAAAACCTCCTCTCTCCCTCCCCTAGGCATCCCTCCCCGCGGCAACCACACCCTCACTGCGCATGCGCCTCCCCTCCTCTCTCCCCTGCTACGCTCCCCCCCTCTCTCCTCTAGGCATCCCTGCCCGCGCCGTCCACACTCCCACTGCGCATGCGCGTCCCACCTCTCTTCTCTCCTACGCTCCCCCCTCTCTTCTCTAGTCATCTCTGCCCGCAGCGTCCACACTCCCCCCCCCACTGCGCATGCGCACCCCACCTCTCTCTCCTCTCCTACGCTCCCCCCTCTCCCTCTCTCGCCTGGCGACGCCGACACAGGCAGCGTCTGCTAGCGAGTTTCTTGGTTGAAAAAACCGACTGCTCGCGCTGCACAACCGTTCACTGGCCACCCCGTATATATGGCAATGAATCTTCACCTCCAAGGTGGTGCCGGTGGGAAATTTCTCCTGTGCGTTGTTGAACAATAAAAATTCGCAGCGTGCGCGTTAACTAAAAGTGGTCTGCGGCGGAGCTCGGCGGAGCTATATATGAAAAAAAAAAAATTTTAAAAATAAATAAAAAAAATTAAAAAAAACAAGAAAAAGCAAAAAAAAAAAAGGCGCTGCGCCGTGCTCCCGACCGGGCTGCAGAAATTAGGCGCCTTTTCCTTCTTCAAACCACAACCACCATATATAAATGGAGTGAAGCGCGCGCGAAATGCATTCGCATTTCCTCACGATTCCCTTCGGGGAGGTGGGGGTTGTTTGCCTATGCAGTTTTCCCTTCACAGCCTTTAGGGTTCTTCCGCTCTTTACAGCATGACAATTATCTTCATGTTATACCTTCTTATGTTGGCTACCTTACACCTATTGATTAACTTCGAAGCTCTCCCAGCTCTATTTTGTCTGTTGCATTTGAGGCTTTCATGGTTTGACGTCTCTTAATGAGGTTTTTCGTTTCCTGGGACAGCTTGCCGGTATCCTGTCTAATGACTGTACCCCCGACTTCCATTGCACACTCCTTAACGATACTCGTCAGGTTATCGTTCATTGCGTTAACGCTAACGTCCGTTTCATCGGTTAGAGCCTCCAACCTATTCTGAAGCAAAACTCTGAATTCCTGTACTTTCCCTCTCAGCGCGAGCTCATTAATTGGCTTCTTGCGTATCAGTTTCTGCCGCTCCTTTCTCAAGTCTAGGCGAATTCGAGACCTTACCATTCTATGGTCACTGCATCGGATCTTGCCAACTACTTCCACATCCTGTACAATGACCGGGTGAGCACACATAATGAAATCTATTTCATTTTTAGTTTCGCCATTAGGACTCCTCCACATCCACTTACGATCAGCCCGTTTCCTGTAGAAGGTATTCAAGATCCGTAAATTATTGCGTTCTGCGAACACTGCTAGTAACTCTCCTCTGGCATTTCTAGAGGCGATGCCATATTCCCCCTCACTGCATGGTCTCCAGCCAGCTTCTTGCCTACCTTGGCATTAAAGTCGCCCATCAGTACAGTATACTCTGTCTTTACCTTACTCATTGCTGATTCTACGTCTTCGTAGAAGCGTTCAACCAATTGATCGTCATGGCTGCATGTAGTCGCGTAGGCCTGTACTACCTTCATTTTGTACCTCTTATTAAACTTAATAACGATACTTGCCACCCTCTCACTAATACTATAGTATTTCTCTATGTTGCCAGCTATACTTTTATCGATAAGGAACCCCACCCTTAGTTCTGTTCTGTCAACTAAGGCCCCGATAGCATAGGACGTGTCCGTTCTATAGCAGTGTATAATCCTCATGTCTCCTCCTAACTTCGCTCAGCCCTATTACATCCCATTTAACACCCTCTAATTCCTCGAATAGCACAGCTAGACTCGCCTCACTAGATAACGTTCGAGCGTTAAACGTAGCCAAGTTCAGATTCCAATGGCGGCCTGTCCGGACCCAGAGATTCTTAGCACCCTCCGCTGCGTCGCAGGTCTGACCGCCGCCTTGGTCAGTTGCTTCGCAGCCGCTGGGTACTGAGGGCCGAAGGTTAATTGGTGTATTCATGTGGGAGGTAGTGGCCAAGTACTGCACCAGGGTGGTCAATCCTGCTCTGGTGAGGGAGTGCATTACCGGCTGTGGTCGCCAGTGAGGCCGCACCCCAATTTATATAAATTGGCTTGAGCGGACGAACGTACGAAAACCCCTACCAGTTCGGCCGTGTTTCGGCCGGGGTCCGGCCTTCGTCAGGGAACGAAGGCCGGACCCCGGCCGAAACGCCGGAACCAACAAAAGTTTTCGTACGTTCGACCGCTCAAGCCAATTTTTATTAATCATTGGATCCACTGAAAACACTTCCCTGATATATATTATATTTATTGCGTGTGTGCAATTGACGAATTTGACGCACCTTATGGTGTCTGCAGTTGCTATCCCGTACATTTTGCAAACTTTTACAATGAATTAAAAAAACTTCTTTTCAAATGCGAAGCTCAAGAAAAGCGCTCGCTCGTAGATTGATTGGTAAACATTTTTTTTAGAGGCACGAAATCAGGCCTTATCGAATCGCGGTCATTCGTGTGCTTCTCATTTATGAATCAAACATGTTACATTATCTCTGAATACTGAACACTTGTCATCGGTCACGTGACATAGACCAATGCGTTGTTGATAACAGGCACGCGCCGCTCTTGAACACAATGACAATTGCTCCGCGAAAAGCAGCGTTCTTTTGTACCCTTTCCTCTCAGCATTTTAACAGCTGTTTCAGTGACATTTCTCATCATTACCAAAGAGTTTTCGTTGCCCTTTATCGCACACCATCCAGTCAAAGCATCTATGTCCGGCTCCCTCTTTGCGTTGTACAAGCTTCGAAAACTTGCAATCAATCAACTCAGCAATGTATTTTTGAATCTCATATGGCCACGAGCATTGCTTGAAAAGTAGTCGCCTAAGCACCATAGTCACACCGAGAACGCTAACAATAATATCTGAGGCTTTAAGTGTCAAAAGCACGATTATATGATAATGACACACGCTGTAGTGGAGCTCATCGAAATATCGACCATCGGGAGTTTTTTTAACGTGTCGTGACATCGCAAATTACACGATCATCTAGAATTTCGCCTCCGTGGAAACACGACCGGCGCGGCCGGGATTCATCCCACAACGTTCGGGACAACGAGAGCTCAACCTTAAGGCAAGGAGAAAACCTTCCTATTCCTCAAAAAGCCGTCGTCGGTGGCGCTGTTGCACTCTCCGATTTCCTGCCAGCAAGCACTGTCCTGTGCATCGCGTCGAAATAAACATTGACAGAAGGGGCAGTGTCTGAATTATAGGATTTCTGCCTAGATTTGCTACCAGTTATAAGCAATAAATAGCCGTTCAGGGATAGGAAACGCGCATATTCCTTGAAAAGCATCGTTCAAGGGACAAGAGAGGGGAGTTGAAAAAAAGAAAGCAAAAGGCCGCCTTCTCGAGATGTGACTCACCACACCGAGCGCCCGTTCAGGGTGGCAGTTATCAGTAGAGGCCGGATTTTTAGGCACTAAAAAATCGTGTTTTAGGCGCCAAAAATAGGCAGGAAAAACACAGCTTTAGGCCCCCCAAAATCGCAAATATAGGCACAATAAATTTTTACAAAAACTCAAATTTTCCAATAAGGACGTGCGCGACCTGGTCTACGACAGGAAAGCAAACAAAGGTTATATTTTATGATTGTATATAGCCGTTAATGATTTAACATAGCCATGCAATGGTCCCTTTTCGGGCGCGGTTTCCAGAACACGGTCTCTCCTTTTATTGTCCAGAATGGTAAGTTAAGTGTCCACCATCGAATAAACACGCTCCTGGGTCTGCTTCTTTTCAGCATGGCTGGGAAGGGCAGCACAGGATTCAATAGCCAGACCGCTAAAAGGCCCGAAGGGTCTGTTAGCCTTGTATTCGCCGGGTCTAATAGCGCAGAGTCAATTTCTCCTCTTTGTGTGAACACCATAGAGGGCCCCTTACCAGGTTTGAGCGTTTCGAGCTAGAAGTGTAATGCATGCATTGCGCTAACGATCACGTCTGTCAAGATTTGCAACGCTACGCTCCCCGGAAGGAGGTGAAATGTCAGACTGAATGCCTCGTGCCCTTTATCTCACGGGCGCGCGCACCAATGTGGGGGGAGGTGAAGTTCAACAAGGAATAGTCCTGTGTATGTCAAAGTAGTACGTGAAACTGCGAGAATTATTCGAGGCTACATGAAAGAAGAATGAAAGTTAATAGAAATATGAAAACATACAAACGGAATGTACGCGCACTTTTCTATAGTTTTTTCTTCGAATCGAGAGCGATGCGAGACTTAGCTGCCTATATTTCTTTTGTGTTCGTGTTCTCGCCGTTCCCGCGTCGTGCCGGCGCCAGCCCCTGACAACGCTTAGCATGTTTTTGGTGCATCGTTCCTTACACCAGTTCCAGCTGTGCGACGCGCTATATCGTGGTAAGGATACAGGATCCACGCCAGCCTCTCCAAACGCATAGATGGATCCATCCCACAGAAACAGGCAGTACACTATAGAGCGAACGCCGAAACGATACAACACCGCTTGCGCGCACGACCTGGCTTGGGCATGTCATGTGCACATAGTGTAATCTTGCGTGTGCATGGCATGTTGATGCGTCAACGTCGTGTGATCTTCCGGCTCCGAGTTTCTCTGATACCGAAGAGGGCAGGGAAGGAATTTGGCTTACGATTGGCAAAGGTTTCAAGCTCATCTACCGGCGTCATGCTTTCGCGGCTCGTAATGAACCAATTAAAAAGTTCTTGTACACAGCTCTTCATTGGGCACGCGAACATTTCCAGTATCTGACTAAAATTTCTAATGTGATCTGGTGAAGCGCCCTTTAAGAGTAAATTACAAACGAAACAAAAGCCATGTGCACATCTGATTTTTTTCCTTACTTTCTATTTTCCCCTGACGGCACTCCATGGTTTCGCATTCGCTCTCCATATTCCTGCTGCTGCGCGCAGGCAAGGAAAAAAAATAGGCATTTGCCTATAATCCGGTCTCTAGTTATCAGAATCGGCAGCACCCCCAAAACTTGACTGTCCATCGCTAACTATAAGTTTATGGGCCAGTTTTTTTTTTAGCGTTTTGATCTTCGTCACCGCTGACTACACGATATTTTATCCTAAAGTATGACTTTTTAGAGTGGACTAGCCGGGCGACTCCATTGAAGGGAGAGTTCCGCCATATTTTGCGATGGTGTCTACGCGCCAAGCAGTCACATCGTCTCCATGCTGCTACCTCCCCGTGAAGTCTTCATCCGTTCCGAGCGCACAAGGCAACCCTTCCATTCTTCGAGAACGCATCGTCAGCCGTAGCCGTGGTGTATACGGATCTCTCGCTAGCGAGGTCTTTAGTGTTCACCGTTTTAGGATACGAAGAGCACGACCGGGCAGGCGATGTCGCCATCAGCAGCACCGTCCCAGCCCACTATGCAGGCGCATGAACTTTCTCGCGCCCTCGCCGCCCGAAATGTGTACAGAGGTATTTCTCCACTTTGACATCGACTCCCTCGTATATTCGATTCTGCAAAGCGTCACCTTCGATCCGGACGCGGACGAGCGAGTGGTCGGAATGTTTCAGCGAGCAAAACGCGAAAAGCTCGACGTCCAGAACCATGTCAAGGACGTTCCGTATGCTGCATACGTTGAAGAGCTGCGCCTCGCACACTGTCTCGCCCCTTCCTAAGGGGTAATCCTCGACTGCATCCAACACTGCGCCAACCTAAGACAGCTCTACTGCGTAAACTGCGTCGTGGAACCAGCCGAACTCTTCGTGCACCTGTCCACGAAACTGACACGCGTCACTAAGCTCGAATGGTCGCTGCACGAGAAGCACTACCGAGTCCAGGCTAGACACCGAGGACATTGCTTTAATCGGCACATTTTCCAAGACGGACGGTCCCAAGGTAGTCACCATGTACGTCGAGGTATCCGTAACGGAGAAGACCAAGCTCCTCTTGGACGAGTTTTTGCCCTGCTACGGCAAGTTGCGCCGCCTGCATCCTCACGCCGTTGTCAAAGGGCACCCGCTTGCGTCGAGCATGGCAACGTGCAATTCGCTTCGAGCGCACTTTCGATGCTTCAGTCTACACGTGGCACACCAGACACGGCAACCATTAGGTCCAGCTGCGAACAGGACCTGTCTATAAAACTGGAGTCCCGGATTCATCAACGGCACTAGTTTAACGGTACCCTCAGCCCCCCAAAGCAAAATCCATTTCAACGTAGACTTATTGTCCAAACCTCCGGCCTTGTTCAACGTACGCAGGCTGGCCGAGGTTTTGCAGCTGTGTTGTGGCTTCGACTATATATTAACCTGCAACCTCTTAACCGCTAACTTCTGTTTCGGACCTCTGTGGTGGGAGGGCATGTGTGGCGCTGACGTGTTTGACAGCGACTCAGAGCACTTGCGGACCAGTTGCAAGACGCTGTCCGACACAATTGAAAAAGACAAAGAACACCCTCTCAGACGACGGCCGCGTCTACTTCTACGAATGTGCCTCGTTGTTCGGCGCCATGTGTCCCCCCTGCGCCGGGCTGGGACCCAGTCAAGAACAGAACCCCTGGCCTCGGGTGGACAGCACGCGCACGGTCTGGTGCTAGACAGCGACATGGACTCAGATGGGATCCTCGGTCGTATCCACAATTTGGTTCGTTACAAGCCTGGCCGAGTATGTGACAACCGACAATTTGAAGAATGGCTTCGCTCATGCGAGTGGCAGCGGTCTCGGTCTTCGTCCATTGGCCGGGTCGAGTATGAGATCGAGGTGGACGGCGAACGACGTCGAGGACATTTCAAGGCGCGGAAGAACCTTGTGCTGGACGCGTTCACTTTTGATGACCTGGTCACACGAGTGCGGCAACACGACACACAGGAGAACAAAGCGCTTGTAAAGAGTGAATTCGGGAAGGTGCGGTTGGCGGTGTCCGCCCCCTAGAAGTGTACCTCCAACAGGGCTACTTGTATGGCGTCTCCGGTAGCGCCTATTTGTCATGGCCCGGGAATACGCTTGAGGAAAGTGCGCTGAAGAGATGCGTCGGACCGAGCGAACGTTCGTGCGGATGGCCTCGGTGGCCTACGCCTTACCGTACGACTTCGCATGGTTCGACCATCAGCCGACCACGGATGACGTCGTGACCTTCCAGGCCATTACTTTTGACCGAGCACTTGAGAGCGCACTCCCCTCGCAACACGACGACGCTGTTAGAACACGGATTCCGGCATGCGACGCTGACCACACCCCCGGGAATCTGTGACATTCCCTGTAACTGGCGGGTTGATGTCCCGCTTACGCTCGACGTCCGCGGTCGGCAGTGGTTGGAATCTTCAGACAGTGACCGCGCTGGACAAGATCTGTCCGACTCCCCTTATAGATGTGTACATGTATAAGTACCTAGGTGAAGTCCTGAAGGCATTCCAGCCGTTCAGAGTAACGTACACCACCGAGGTTAACTCTGACATTTACGGCGCTGAATCAAACGCGATCGGCTATCCTCCCGACAACGCGGCCGGCCCCTTCATCTGGACAAACACCAACAAATTCCACGAGGTGAACAACGTCGAAATCGTCGATGTTAGGGACCAGTACCTTTGACTCAGCAGACTTGTCCACTGCTATGATGCATACGAGCTAAATAACTTTCGTCACGGTATTCTCGTGACTGGGGCACCCCCAGCGGGTTGTGCTCCTGTGGCCCTCACTCGAGGGGAAGACCCCTGGGCTGGCAAGGCAAAGAAGTTCTACAGCACGAGCAGGCCCTACTCCTCATTTGCCGCCATCTGGAACGGCTGGATGGACTACAAGACGCATAAGGTGCTGACCCTCTAACAGCCAATGACGAATCCAGATGCATGGTGGGACATCGTCCAGGGACCGTGCAGCACGCCAGTTAGTGGGGCGGTGTTCAGTGTGGTTCTCCAGCCCACAGTTCGTGAGCCGTTCAAGACGAACGCGGCAAAAGGAAGACTAGGCAAACTGAAAGCCAAGTCGGAGAACGTGGGAGGGACGGGGCGCCTTCGGTGCTCACCAATCAAGAGCGCTCGGACGACGACTCAGAGAAGTAATTCGGGGACCCGGCGGTGCTGGGCTGCGCCACCCCGAGTCCCAAAAGGTCATCCCCCCCACCATCCTGGCTGACACATGCGTCCCAAGAAACGGACTGTATGACGGCCTTTTCCTCTGTGCCTCTGAGTGATGAGGCCAAGGAACTCGTTTATTAGTGTGCATCGATGGTGTGAGCGTGCGACCGTGCTGAACTATTTTGCAATATTTGTGTATCTTTATACTTTCGTGACTTCCACTGTGACCCCGTATTTTTGTAATGTGTTTACGGTGGCGGCGGTCTATGGGGCAAGACCCCGCCTGGATGTCTCAGCGCCCTATTCCGAGCAAACACAACATTACTCCCCCGACGACTGGGAGGAGGTGCTGACTTTGCGTGAGATTACCAGACGTGTGCGCATAAAGTCGCCATTTGGCTGTAGCAAGTCCGCCTACCCCACCGATGATGACATCACTGCGTTGCTCGCCAGCCATGAAGACGACTCCTTGGCCCAGCAGCGTCCCCCCCACCCCCGGAACGAGGCAGACATGGGAATTCGCAGTGTACGAATGGCTGACATGTTGACCTATGGTCTGAAAAGATCACGCAGAGACCGGCTATTCGAGGTTTTGCAGCTGTGTCGTGGCTTCGACTATATACTAACCTGCAACCTCTTAACTGCTATCTTCTGTTTCGGACCTCTGTGGTGGGAGGGCTTGTGTGGCGTGGGGTGTCTGACGGCGACTCAAAGCACTTGCGGACCAGTTGCAAGACGCTGGCCGACACCATGAAGAAGACAAAGAACACCCTCTCAGACGACGACCGCGTCTGCTTCTGCGAATGTGCCTCGTCGTTCGGCGGCATGTGTCCCCCCTGTGCCGGGCTGGGACCCAGTCAAGGAAACAGAAAACCTGGCCTCGGGTGGACAGGACGCGCACGGTCTGGTGCTTGACAGCGACCTGGACTTAGAGGGGATCCTCGGCCGAATCCACAATTTGGTTCGTTAAGGCCCGGCCGAGTATGTGACAACCGACCATTTGAAGAATGGCTTCGCTTATGCGAGTGGGAACGGTATGGGTCTTCGTCCATTAACCGGGTCGAGTACGTGATCGAGGTGACGACGTCGAGGACATTACAAGGCGCGGAAAATGCTTGGGCTGGACATGTTCACTTTTGAGGACCTGGTCACACGAGTGCGGCAACACGACACACAGGAGAACAAAGCGCATGTAAAGAGTGAATTCGGGAAGGTGCAGTTGGCGGTGTCCGCCCCCTAGAAGTGTACCTCCAACAGGGCTACTTGTATGGCGTCTCCGGTAGCGCCTATTTGTCATGGCCCGGGAATACGCTTGAGGAAAGTGCGCTGAAGAGATGCGTGGCACCGAGCGGACGTTTGTGCGGATGACCTACGGGGCCTACGCCTTACCGTACGACTTCGCGAGGTTCGACCATCAGCCGAGCACGGATGAGGTCATGACCTTCCACGCCATCAATTTTGACTGAGCACATGAAAGCGCCCTCCCCTCGCAACGCGACGACGCTGTTAGAACACGGATCCCGGCATGCGACGCTGACTAATCCCCCGGGAATCTGTGACATTCCCCGTGACTGGTGGGTTGATGTCCCGCTTACGCTCGACGTCCGCGGTCGGCAGTGGTGGGAACTCGGTTTTGGGCGAGACTGCGAGGGACATGGCGGACCGGTTCAGGGCTTTCACCCGCAAGATGGACACATGGCAAATCGTCCAAGGAGACGACACCCAGGTAGTTTCCCACCACTACCTTGACGTCCTTGCGGTGAAGCTAGGCTACGACGCTCTCGGGGCCGAGGCGAATGAAAGTAAACTGATCTTGCAGCGGACGAAACCTCCCCGAACCTGCCGAATCTTGAGACAGTGACCGCGCTGCACAAGATCTGTCCGACTCTCCTTATAGATGTGTACATGTATAAGTATCTAGGTGAAGTCCCGAAGGCAGTCCAGCCGTTCAGAATAACGTACAACACCGAGGGGAACTCTGACATTTACGGCGCTGAATCAGACGCGTTCGGCTATCCTCCCGACAACGCGGCCGGCCCCTTCATCTGGACAGACACCAACAAATTCCACGAGGTGAACGACGACATCGTAGATGTGAGAGACCACTCCCTTTGACTCAGCAGACTTGTTCACTGCTATGATGCATACGAGCTAAATGACTTTCTTGACGGTATTCCCGTGACTGGGGCACCCCTAGCGGGTTGTGCTCCTGTGGCACTCACTCGAGGCGAATACTCCTGGGCTGGCAAGACAAGTTCTACAGCACGAGCAGACCCTACTCCTCATTTGCCGCCATCTGGAACGGCTGGATGGACTACAAGACGCATAAGGTACTGACCCTCCAACAGCCAATGACGAATCCAGATGCATGGTCGGACATCGTCCAGGGACCGTGCGGCACGCCAGTGTGGTTCTCCAGCCCACAATTCCTGGTGTAATTTTTTATCACTCCTTGGTCTTGAAAACCCTCAAGGAGCTCTTCATCACTTAGGCTCAAGAAGTCGTCTTCGGATATTACTCCCCTGCTGGTATTCAGGGACCTGTGGACAGAAATTGTAACTGTAGCTTCCCCAACACTGTTTAGTTCCAGTAGCTTCTGCACTTGTTTTTTTTTCGGTTAGTTTGAGTAGGATGTCACCGCTCGACATTTTCGAGGCTTTGTATGTCGGTCCAATTTTTTCTTTGATGCATTTGGCCACCAAAAATGGGGACAGCTTTCTTGCGGGAGTGTTTGCACTGTGACTGACGTGGTACTTTGGGAATCCTACCGTGTGTGTGTGGAAAAATGAAAAGTTTCTTCGGTGCGGCCTTTTTTACGAGACCGATCAATGATGGTGGATGCTTGGGAAGCCATAAAAAAAATTAGTGTGTTCGCCAAAGCGCCGACCGCCCACCACCGAGCCCAACAAGGGGACGCGGCTGGACTAGAGCACTGCACGGGCCGGCTTTTTCCGGCCCGGGCCCGGCCCGGCCCGAAAGCGCCATACTCAGGCCCGCCCGAGCCCGGCCCGGTGTTTTTAAATACGGCCCGTACCCGGCCCGGGCCCGAAAGCTTTGGGCCCAGCCCGGCCCGGCCCATTTCAAAAACTTATTTTTCGAGCATAAACGAGACGCTGTCCAATCTTCGCTTATAGTGAAGATACCAGCCACGCACAAGATAGTTCCTGGACAGTGTTGTGAGAAGTTATGACAGTGTCACGATTTTCACTGGTACTGTGTTTACCATCGGTTACTTACGCCCGTAACACTATTGCGAAAGAATTGCAGGGGGGATATATGAGGAGGCACAGCTGGCTGCCCATGCACGCAGCGCTAACCATGCAATGTTATTATTGCATTTCAAAGAACGACTACAACATACAGCCCCCCACATAAAGTGGAAAAACAGCGGACATTTATAGTCGAGCTTACATTAATTGCTGACAAGCTGGGACTATTGAGTAAATAGAGCAGAACATATCCTGCAAACTTGGTTTATTGCGCAATGCAACGAGAGAGAGAAAAAAAAACGTGCTCTAACTACTCCTAGGTTCGCCAGGCTGGGTCGCTTGTTCCGACTAAAGGAGCAAGAAAGTACACCGTTCTTGCATAACTTGTCACTCTCCTTAAACTCGCCGTGTCCGAAAACAAATCGTGACGCAGGGGAGTCCAATAGTAAGGTCATATTACGGTTACCTAAAAATCTGTAGCAGGGCCAATTGAATATTTTTCTTAATTTCCTTACATAAAATTAAAAGGAATAAGTCCATCAGTCAATGAAACGAACTTTTATTTCTCCCAAATATATATAAGAGGATGGTGGAGAAAGAGCCGCATAAACTATAGCTTAACAAACCTGAAACATGCAGCTCGCGAGCAAGTCGCACTTACGAGAACACATACGAATGCCTAGGTGCGTGTGCGTGTAGGCGCGGGATGCCTTCTAGCGCGGCCTTAGTAGAATATTCTTGATCTTTAACGAAGATACCTCGATTCCCCCTCAGACACCCGTAGGGTCCCGTACTTTGACTAACTCGATATAACGAAACAAATTTCGAGATCCGTCCCGATTTAACAAACCTTTTTTTTTTCGGAAAATGAGAGAGAGAATTGATCATTCTTTCTCTATTTTTAGATAACGCCCCAAAAGTTATTGATTGCGAGCAAACGACAACATCGCGGAACACCTTTGTCCAATTTAAACTGCGTGGCCATTGCTAACAAAACGCAAGCAAGCCAAGATCACCGACTTCTTTGCTGAGAAATAAATATGTTGTCACCTGTGGCCCTTATTGTTGAGGTAACAGAGAGAGAAGCAACTTTATTGAGAGAAGCAACTTTATTTTAAGCTAACAATTTTTGTTGCTTCATACACCCTGGACGTGGCGGTCGTTTCCTAAGGCCGCTATTTCATTTTTCACGCCTTTACGCTACGCAAATATGATGCCATGGTAGCTTTCCGGATGCCGCTACACCATATAATCGAATGTACCGAATTAAGTAACCGCGAGATGCCGTCTTCGGTTTAACGAAGTTTTCGATTTAACGAAATAATTCGCGGCTCCCCTCAAATTCGGTAAATCGAGTTTTAACTGTATTTGTGTGTTGCAACAGAAAAGTCACTACAAAGCGCAAGATTAATACGAAAGCGCGCGTGGTAACGTACGGCACCTTAGCACTGCGTCTTACAAAAGAGGCGCTTGGTAAGACAGCTGGTAAAGAAAGCAAAAATGCAAAAAGAAAGAAAAAGTGTACAAGGCGCGCAACCAATACCCATTCACAGCAATTCAGTCGGACGTAATAAACCGAAATGAGGAAATTAGTGACCTGACGAAACACGACGACATTCTGTCTACAAACTTAAAATGAGTGTCCTGGACTTTCGTTTCGCACTGTACATCCGTGATAGTAAAGCTTTGCGACTGTAGGAGAGTGGAGAAAGCTTAAAAACTGCTAACTTACCTCAGAGTCAATTCCAGATATGTCATCGACTGATGAAGTAGCCCTAGCAACTCATGAGGCTATGAAATCAAGCCCAGTTGAAGAGCCGGTGGTGCCGATGAACAGTGTAATCGACGTCAATAACGCTCGGTGACGCTGAGGTTTTCTTAATGTAACGAGCAGTTCATTTACATATTTGCAGAACTACACTCGGCACCGTGACTCTGGTTATCCACTTGGCCCCTTTTCAAATGTCGAGTCAGAGAGAGAGTGAGTTGATATTTCTGCAGGAATCACGTGACTCTCGTGAAGGTTCCGTGATGAAGACGCTGCCGTGTGCGCCGTACAGTCGTCAGCAAGCTTAACACGAACGCTCAGCGGGGTGTCCTGAAACAGTTTGATTGACGCTAGCGCCGCGTAGCTTTGGGTTCTGTTGCCGAGATATGTTACCCATACATGCCGACATACTATCCAAGCATACCGAGGTATTATCTCGGCAACAGCGCCAAGCGCTTCGCGGCTGGCATCAGTCAAAGTAGTCCAGGTCACGCGTCGGAGCGTTCGTGTTAAGCTTGCTGACGACTGTACATATCACGCGTTCGTTCGGCGCCGCTGCGGACGCCGTGGCTCGCCAACGGAGACGGGCGCTGTGGTAGCGCGGCGCCTACGCCTCCTCTCTCTGTCTATCCTCGGTGTTCTAAAATTCGTTGCGTTGGTTGCGTGTCTCGTAATTTTGTGTTCGACCGAACATGCGTATCTTCGTAGTCGCGTTGACCAGTGTACAGACTCACGAAGGCGGAAGCAGGCGCGGCGAGCATGCGAGCGTAGCTGCATACTTGAAATGTTTCCCATGATGCCGATGGGCACATCTTATATGCACTAATCTGGGCAGTGAACCGTTGCTTCACTCTTGCCGCAGTGCTGCTCAGCTATACCATTTCTTTTGATACACGGTACCCAAGGACGTGTTTCACTCAATATAATGGCGGGAACATATATCAGACAATTTCCAGAAATTATATGTAACATACCGACGGAGGCAAAATGCGCGACGTCTTGTATTGTGCGATTTCAGTGCACGCTAATGCACTTCAGGTGGTCTAAATTACCCGGAGCCTTCCACTGCAGCGTCTCAGATAGCCTGAATAGGTTCGGGACGCTAAATGCCTAAAAACAACAAAGCCAAACAGCATTACGCGCCATTGCCGACAGTGTATGAGAGTCGGGCCTGACCCAGGCCCGGGCCCGGCCCGGGCCTGAAGCTCATATGGGCCCGTGCCCGGCCCGGGCCCGATCTAACAATTAGTTACCCGGCCCGCGGGCTTTCGGGCCGGCCCGGGCCCGTGCAGTGCCCTAGGCTGGACTTGTGGGCAAGCCTGCACGACGCCAGCCGTACGCTGTCACTATAACTAAATATACATACCCAAGACTGGATATGATACACATGGTTAACCCCCGCCGCCAGGAAAACTAGAAGTAAATGGAAGAGAGAAGACAGAAAATATTGAAAGAGAGAGAAAGACGAAGATGAGGGTGGAGAGAGACAGGAAAAGGCGACTGCCGATTTCCCCCGGGCAGGTCAATCCGGGGGTGCCGTCTACGTGAAGCTTGTTGCCTCCGCCGGGGGGGCCTTAAAGGTCCAATCACCCGGCGTTGGCTCAACCCCCAGGATCCCCTTTTCCCCGGACACGGCTAAGCCACACACGGCTACGCGTGGGAGGGGATCGAAAGCCCCCCGTTGGCTCAGGTCCGTGGTGACGCCACCCTGCGGAATGTGGCAGGTGCGGCACTGTCAGGAGAATGCAAGTCTGAAAGATGAAGGTTGCTTCTCCATAATCCTCAACCTGCCAAAACAGCTTGGGGTTTCCATCGAGAGGACAAAAGCCGACCTGCATGAAAGTCTTCAAGAACTCCTAGAGGCCATCGTCAAAAAACGTTTGCCCTGATGACATTACCTTGACAATGAACACTGACGGCACTGACATGAACACTGACTTCGGTATGGCCCCTGGAATTTATTATTAATGAGCTGCCACCGCATTTGTCATTTCGGCACCCTGATATGCAGCTCTTCGTTAACGAATTTGTGAAAGAAGTGAACAGCACGGGAGGGGTCAAGTGAAACCCTAACGGAGACGCTCATATTTCAATGCCGCATGTTTTGTGCATCTCAGTTGATACACCTACAAGGGCAGCAGTGCAAAATATGTTGTCTTCCAATGGACATTTTGGCTGCACATGGGGCCTGAACCCAGGAGTGCACGGTGAAGGTGACTATATTTTGTATTTCTCTCAGCCTAAAAAAGTTTACATGTACATCTCTTTTTATCCGAAGCGTTTTGTTGCAACATAATATCAGTGAAGCACATAATTCGTTTAACTACCGCAATATTCAGTATAAATATTTGCAAAATATGGCACACTAGAAGCATGTTTAGGCCCTGTCGGTGTGACAGAATATTATTTTCTCTTCATCTCTTTTAAGGTTCACTCACACCTGGGTCATTCCACGCCAAACGTCCCAGCCATTTTGGCGACCATCTCAAATGTATTCGAAAAAATTCATGCTGATTTGCTGCATTGATAACAGTGAATTGCTGGAATATTACAGTGAGAAAAAATTTTTTCGGTCACGTGGGCGCCTTCCAAATTTCACAGAATGTTGTCAGGGTGTTTTTTGTGAGAAAATTCATTTTAAGAGTATCGTTTGTTGTTTTTACACCAAATTTGCTTTACATATTAAGAAAAAGTGTGTCTGTAAGGTGTTTGAAGCTGAATAATATTAGAGCTTGTTTTTTGCCATATACGCTTCCAAGAATTTAGCCAAAATGTTCTATGTTTGCATATTTTTCATTGCAACATTACGCCTTGTATGAATATCTGAGCCATGAGAAAATATAAAAAAGGTATATTTTGCGCAAAAATATTTTCACACCCCTGAAGTTTCCAATTGTTACGGCAAAAAATCACAAATTTCAGAAAATAATCATTTTTGTCCACATTGTGATGCAATTTGAACCACGTGGTGCTTCAATTAAAAATCAACTTTATACCTCAATCGAAAGCAAATGAACAGTTCTTCTTATGTGGCAAGTTTTATCATTACAATTTTTGTTTTAAGGAAGAAAATAATTTTTGAAGTTTCCCATTGACGGCTAACTTCCCATTTGGTCATACGTACAGCTTCCTGCTTGAAGTTCCCCATTGTCGTCAATGGGGAAATTTAAAAAATTATTTTCTTCCTTAAAACAAAAATTGTAATGATAAAACTTGCCATATGAGAAGAACGGTTGATTTGCTTTCGATCTAGGTATAAAGTTGATTTTTAATTGGAGCACCACAGGTTGCAAATTTCGTCTGAATGTGGACAAAAATGACGATTTTCTGAAATTCGTGATTTTTTCACGTAATGTTTACAAACTTG
Organism: Rhipicephalus appendiculatus; assembly: GCA_030522465.1. Taxonomy (NCBI): domain Eukaryota; kingdom Metazoa; phylum Arthropoda; class Arachnida; order Ixodida; family Ixodidae; genus Rhipicephalus; species Rhipicephalus appendiculatus. Next base: position 23,139 of record JALIZH010010847.1, on the reverse strand, counting down.
AGGGGGTCTGAAAATATTTTTTGCGCAAAATGTACTTTCTGGGGAGTAATTATACATTACTCAGTTATTCATACATGGCGCGATAGTGTAATGAAAAAAATGCAAACATGGAACATTTTGGCTAAATTCCTGGAGGCGTATATGGCAGAAAAATTACGCTAATATTATTGAGCTTCAAGAACCTTACAGAAACGCTTTTGCTAAATATGTAAAGAAAACTTTGTGTAGAAACAAGAAACTAAACTCTTAGAATAAATTTTCTCACAAGCAACACCCAGGCGACATTCTCGGAAATTCGGAAGGCACCCACGTGACGAAAAAATTTTTTCTCTCCGAAATATTACAGCAGTTCACTGTTTTTAATGCAGCGAATCAGCACAAAACTTTTCGAATACATTGGAGATGGTCGCCGAAATGGCTGGGACGTTTGGCGTGGAATGACCCACCGCGACTGTACTGGTTGCGCAACGATTTGTGACTGACCATCAAAAAGCGCCTCTGTGCGACTGATGTTCACACCTGCGTGACACCCGTTGACAAACAGAATTCATGCCTGCTCGCATTGCTATTGCCCCGTGATGCATGCTAATTTCCAGTTACTGCGCACCTGATCACTTCCGAGGTTTGCAACTGCAGTCATAAAATGCGATGTGAGCAACGAGGGACTCAGCTTAAAAATTCCCTTTGTGACTAACTTTGTCTCATGGCCGGTGCTACTCGCATGTGTGAACGAGCCTTTATTATCAATTGAGGAATTTGAGTTGTGCTGCATGTGTTTACCATAGAAAACATTAACGGGTGATCGTGTATATATTGAACATAAATCAAAGAAAACAAAAAGACATCCAAGACAATGTGTAAACTAAGAGCTGTATGTTCCTATCAACAAAGACAAGAGCACATAATGAGTGTATGTGCACTGACACTTTTAACTAAGTGAATGTTTTGGTTTCTGGCTGTTCTTCAGCTATGTAATTTTCTTGTTGGTAGGCGCTGCTCATAAACTGGTAATGCATATGCGAAATGCATTGCCAATGTATGAAAATTTATCACAGGCTTCATTATTTCTTTCTCTTGCCAGCACTGTGGTACAGTAAAAAAACAGCGAATAACCACATCTTGCACTTTTTGCAGGGAGATGTCTAGATGATCGGCAGTTATTACACAAAACATTATGTTCTTGTAATTTTGCAGTGATACATAGGCCAAAGTGAAGTGCTGTTGGATAGTGTAACGTAAATAACGCCGTTTTAGCAGCTTTCAAGTTTACATGTATGTTTCATGCAACACATTTTTTCTCACTCCCAGTTTTGCTCCCCATGAATCGTTTTAAGGTGGATAAAAGCTTTGGTAGAGGCTCAATACACCTCTCAAGACAAGTGACCATCTGCAATGATCTTTCTTTTTATTTCTACAAAATTGTACAATATGCAGCGCTGCAGCTCTTGTTAGAATACTACTGTGTTGTTTTTTTCTAGTTTCGGTACAATAATTTTGAAGCGTGTTGCTGCCACAGAGATTAAAACTTCACTGTGGTATCCACTGCTGTTGAGACGTGCTCCCTGTAGTGAAAGGCTGTCATTTGCCTTATGGTGACTTCGTTTCATGACCGCATGCATTAGAGCTGTGCACGGGCCTAATTTTCAAGCCCGAGCCCGGCCCGGGCCCATTGACTGCGTCGCAGGCCCGCGGGCTGCCCCAAAGGGCTTCGAGCCCGTCCGGCCCGTCCCGACGTACAAAAACACAAATCCGGGCCCGGTCCGGCCCCACACTATGAAAGTTTGCTGCAGAGACAAGATATCACTTTTATTGCGATAGCAATTATAAGGACACTCGCGGCTGGTTTTCGCCGTCGGCGTCATTTGCCGTATATGTATATGTATATAACCGGGCCCGCCCGTCGTTCGTGAGCGTGGAAAGACGCGAGGGGGGGGGGGTCCCTCGAGCGACCTTCGATTTTACGAGCGGGGGCGCGCGCGTTATCTCCCCTTCTCGGCGGCCGACAGCGGACGGGGGGGGGGGGGGGGGGGGCGACGTTCGATTTTACGAGCGCGGGCGCGCGCTTTATCTCCCCTTCTCATCTCCCCTTCTCGGCGGCCGGGCCGGCGTACCCTTCTACGTGCTGCGCTTTCAACGCGAAGAGAATTCTCTTAAACAAGCGTTTTCTAGAGTTGCGTGAGATCGGATCCAAAAAGAGTTAGCTGCCAGCCTCACTTCGTATAACATTACAATTTTTTGCTATCGCATTCATTGCTTCACCCTTGCGGTGAAACTGTGACTTTTTTTTTATCATGTTGCATTTTACTCAACATGTCAAACATATGCAAACGACATTTGTTAATGTGTATACACAGATTACAAGTTCTGTAAAAATAACAAGCTGCGCAGTGATTCGGACTTCAGTGAAGTGCGGTGCATCACATATCCTGTCGAACCGAAGTTCCGTTCGCTGCTCGCACTGGTAGCCGGAATCGCAAATATCTTTTTCGCAAGCATAAAAAGCTTAGAGTACTTAGACTCCTTGTTCTTCCAGCAGTTTACTATCTATGATGCAGGACAGGAGGATGATTTTATGGATAAATAATCACAAAAGTGATCAGTGTGCTCATCGCTAGTGCTAGAAAACAATTCCAGCACAACGTCTATATTTTTTTGGTTTGATTGGGGCTTTGCACCTGGCCAGGCCCACCCGATGCCCGAGATGAGTAGCCCGAGCCCGGCCCGGGCCCGAGTTGGGAAGACGTCCGCATACCCGAGCCCGGCCCGCGGGCCGGGCTCGGGTTTTCGGGCTACCCGGAGCCCGTGCACAGCTCTAGCATGCATCACTTAACAATGCAATGTGCTTAATGTTGCGTAGATAGTGAGGAAGATTATCTTTCGAGCTTACAGTCCTGTACAACGAGGTATTGTGGCTAGCGCCAGAGTCCTCAAATACTTTTACTGGTCATGAAGCTCCCGCGTAACTCAATGAGAGCTCCATATACCGCCCGCACTTTCTGTGCCGCAGCGCTGGCGTAGCCAGAAGGGAGACGAGGAACAGTGATGTTCCGTGCAGGGAATTTTCCCTTTTTCAGGGAATTTTCGACAGTCATTTTGGACGAAAGGGAAAAAGGGAATCTTCGCGATATTGAAGGGAATTTTGAGGGGCTGCGAATTTTTTTTTTACAACGATCAAAAGACTGGACATGAGGCTTTCGCATGTCGCAATCGTTTCTGGCGCATGTAGCGCGCCAAACCACAGCCTCTAAGGTTCGGTTTTAAAGACCATAGTCTTTAAAAACCCAGTCAATATATATTCTAGTCACTTCACATTTATTTATTTTTTTTCTTTACGGTAGTTTGCAGAACCGTTCCTACTCAAGGCAATAAAATGTTAAATAACACCACAAAAGCGTGTTTTATTTCACAGTATTTAGTCACCATTATTGAAAAGTTGACGTTCTTTTTGTACAAAATATGGTGCATATAGAAACAGAGCGTCTGCTAGGCACATTTATGTACGCCACGTCACTATACAGCCATACTACTTCGTCATTGCAACCATCGGTCATCGCCTACACCACATAAAATGACATGGCGCTCTTAGGCCACTCATGGCCCTTGCGCCACAAAACCCCACAAATCATCATCATCACTCAGTAACAAAAAAAAAAAAACAATAATAAACTTTTCTTGGTATGCAGTGGCCGTGTGCATGGGCATGATACAGCATTCCTTCCGCATCGCATACCGCTTAAAGCGAGCTCAAAGGTAGCTCCTTCGTAGTATTAAAAGCCGATCTCAGAGGCGATGCTTTGAGCTGGGCAGGAAAGAAGAGAAAGCGACGGCAAGAGCCTGAAACATGCACGTCGAACACTATATATATATATATATATATATATATATATATATATATATGATGATGTGTGGCGTTTAATGGCACAAGGGCCAGTTATGGCCAAAGAGCGCCATGTCATGTGGTGGTGAATTTGCAGTGTGGTCTATGTCATGAATAGATGAGTTGGAAATGGTAGATGCGACATGGCTGTATAAGGGCCTAAAAGAGGTTGTGAATGGCGGAATTTATCCAAGTAATAAAACAATGAGAGTGATCAATAATGCGAGCTATGTACAAAGAGGTGATGGCATAAAATCCACGGGAAGCACTGGTGTTCGAGAAGGTACTTAATTAAAGTCTAAAAGTGAGGACCTGTCACTGGAGCTAAAGCTCTCGAAGCGAGGCTGCGCTACGGGTGACCAGGCCAGATTATTTGTAGTTTGTTTACATCATCTAAAAACTTTAGGACTGTTTTAGAATCAAAAAGCGGCTCATTGCTAAGAAAAAATGCTGGATGAAGAGGAATGTGTTCACGATATGCGAGACGAAAGTACTTTTTACGCTGACTTTCTAATTCGGGGCACTGGATGAGGACATGGAGGACCGTAAGGGTGTCACCACACCCGTCACATGTCGGGGGATGGCTTCCATTTATAAGATAAGAGTGTGTTCCATAGGTGTGTCCTATCCTTAACCTGCAAAGAAGTACTTCCTTATATCTAGCTGTTTTCTCAAATATCCAGTTACCTATTTTTGGTTTGATTGTATGTAGCTTATTCGATACTTGACTGTCCCACTGCCTTTGCCAACATCTCCGCAGCTCAAGACGCAAGAAAGACTTCAGGTCTGTGGGAGGGACAGCTATTTTGTTGTTTGCCTGCTCAAAGTTTACCGAAGTGGCACTTTCGTCAGCAGCTACATTACCTTTTATGCCTTTGTGGCCAGGTACCCAGCATATTATAACGACTTGGCCACCCATATATGCTGAGCATAGCAAACTGTATAGTTGATTGCAAACAGGGTTTTGATGTTTTTGTAGACTCATTAGAGCTTTAACGACGCTCAATGAGTCGGTGAACACAATTGATTTTGCAAGATTGGTTTGCTTTATATGTTTAACTGCTGAGAGGATCGCATATGCTTCTGCTGTAAATATACTGGTATGTGGGTTCAGTGCACCAGACATGCAAAACGACGGTCCAAGTGCTGCGTAAGCAACACCAGCAGGAGATTTAGAAGCGTCCGTGTAAAATTCTATGCATGAGTACTTGGCCTGCAGCTCAAGGAAGTGTGAACGTATGTGAGTTTCAGGTGCTCGTTTTGATACTTCTACAAAAGACAAGTCGCACTGGATAGTCTGCCAATCCCAAGGCGGTGGAAGCCGGGTGGGGGCCATTAAGACATTCTCTAGGGAGACACCCATTTCCTCTGCGAGTTCCTTCAAACGGAGAGACAGTGGACGTCTAGTAGCTGGCCTGTTGCGAAACAGCATGGCAGTGGATAAGTCCTCGATAATTGAGTGACATGGGTTACGTACATCTGATTTTACTTTAAATGCATACGAGAAGCTCAAGAATGTCCTCTGTAACTGTAGAGACCATTCATTAGATTCGACGTAAAGGCTTTGTACAGGACTAGTCCTGAAGGCGCCTGTAGCGAGACGGATACCCAAGTGTTGAACAGGATCTAATATTTTCAGTATACTAGGCGTAGCAGAGTTGTATACTATAGCTCCGTAGTCAAGACGCGAGCGTACGAGGCTTTTGTACAAGCTCAAAAGGCATCGTCGGTCACTTCCCCAAGATGTGTGGGACAGGAGCTTCAGTAGATTCATTGTTTTAAGGCACTTTGCTCTCAGATATTTCAAGTGTGAGATAAAAGTTAATTTCGAGTCTAAAATTAGCCCCAGGAATTTGTGTTCTTGGCTCACAGATAGCCTTTCTCCATGGAGATTTATTGCAGGGCTTTGTAGCACACCTCTCTTGTTTGTGAAGAGGACACACGTACTTTTTTGAGGGTTTAATTTGAAGCCGTTCTCATCTGCCCACCTAGACAGTTTGTTTAAGCCAAGCTGTATTTGTCGCTCGCAGATACTGAGATTACATGACTTGTAACCTATTTGGATGTCGTCCACATATACAGAATAAAATATTTTGCTTGGCATAACGCTATGGAGCGAGTTCATTTTGACAATAAACAGAGTGCAGCTGAGCACACCACCCTGTGGTACACCAGCCTCTTGTGTAAATGGACGAGATAGGGCATTACCGACTCTAACAAGGAACGTGCGATGAGACAGGTAACTATTAATTATGTTCAGCATGTTGCCTTGGAGTCCCATTTCTGCCAGATCACGGATAATTCCAAAACGCCACGTTGTGTCATATGCTTTCTCCATATCTAAAAACACTGATAAGAAGAACTGGCCGTGCACAAAGGCATCACGAATAGCAGTCTCGATGCGGACGAGGTGATCTGTTGTGGATCTTCCTTCTCTGAAACCACATTGTAATGGGTCCAATAGATTATTTACTTCAAGAAAATGGAGCAGCCTCCGATTAATCATTTTCTCAAAGAGTTTGCACAGACAACTTGTCAAAGCTATAGGTCTGTAACTACTGGCGGAGGACGGGTCTTTGCCCTCTTTAAGAATGGGGATTATTACTGCTACTTTCCAGGCAGTCGGAATGTAGCCGGCAAAAAACATAGAATTGAAGAGTGACAGTAATGTTTTGTAGGTTTCAGGGTGTAGGTGTCTGATCATTTCATACACTATTCGATCCTTTCCAGGGGCTGACTTATTACAACATTTTAGTGCAGCCTGGAGTTCTGCCATGTTGAATGGGCGGTTATAAGGTTCATTTTTATTTCCTTTCCGATGGAGAGGCAACCGTTCTACTTGTCGCCGATACCTCAAGAATGTGTCTGAGTAGTGGGATGAACTAGAAATGTATTCGAAATGTGCCCCTAGACAATTGGCCTGATCCTCAAGAGTGTCGCCCAGCGTATCAACTAGTGGTAGAGGATGGGTTTCTCGACCTTTTATCCTGTTTACCCTGTTCCATGCCTTTCTTTCGTCGGTATATGAATTGATGCTGGAGACATATGTTTGCCAGCTTTCTCTTTTGGCACGCCGGCGCGTTCTTCTACCTTCCGACTTTATGTTCTTGAAGCTGATCAAGTTTTCTGCCGTTGGTGAGTCGCGAAAAAGACTCCAAGCCTTATTTTGCTTTCTGCGAGCTTCTTTACATTCATCATTCCACCAAGGGACGCGTCGTTTTAAAGGTGAACCATTTGTTTCGGGGATGCAGATTGAGGCCTTATCAATAAGAAACGCCGTGAAATATGAGACTGCATCATCAATGGGGAGTGCAGAGATGTCTTCCCAGGTCATGTGTGTGAGTTCTTTATACCGCTCCCAGTCAGCTGACTCCACCCTCCAATGGGGTACGCGTGGACAGTACTGATCATTTTTTCTTGATTTAATAATAATCGGGAAATGATCACTCCCATATGTGTTTTTAAGGACATTCCACTGCAGGTATGGAACAAGTGTGCTAGATGCAATGCTTAAATCGATAGATGAGGTTGTATTGTTTGCCATACTATAGAAAGTAGGCTCCTTCGAATTCAGCAAACATGCACTAGTAGAAAGTAGAAAGTTTTCTACTAAACGCCCTCTCGCATCACAGCGGCTATCTCCCCCACAGCGTGTTGTGTGCATTAAAATCTCCTACGACAATATAAGGTTCAGGGAGTTCACACATAAAGCTTTCAAATTCTGTTTTTGAGAGAGCGTAGTTCGGGGGGAATGTAGATTGATGCAATAGTGACCAGCTTATTAAAAAGTACTGCACGAATCGCGACTGCTTCTAGAAGAGTTTTAAGCTGCAAATGCTGGCCAGCGATTCCCTTATCAGCGATTATTGCCACACCACCGGACGAGGTAAGGGCGTTATCGCGGTCTTTCCGGTAAATGGCATAGTGCCGGAGAAAGTTTGTGTGCGACGAATTAAGGTGCGTTTCTTGGACGCACAGCACCTTTGGACTGAACTTAAATAGGAGTTCCTTAATGTCATCTAGGTTGTGGAATAAACCTCTAACATTCCACTGCAGTATTTGGGTATCCATTTTGATGTGTTTTATACTGTGCGTCTAAGGAAGGTGAACTCACGAGTCCTTTTCAGGCCCCGTGATGCGGAGTTTTTCTTTCCTGCCGCGCTCGAGTGAGCTGCGACGATCCCTGGGCGTCTGAGACGCCGCAGTTGAGTTAGTAGTATCCATCACCTCTTGTGAGGTGGTAGATACGGCCCGCTCAACGGGCACGTTCCCGAGATCTTCAGGCCTAACTGCAGACGCAGTAGCCTTGGGTCCAACAGACATGGGAGTCTGCTGGCCCTCTTTGGCAAGGGGCGGAACAGCACTTGCTGCTCCAACCGGGGGGCGCTGATGGCGTGACTGCAGTCACACTACGTGTGACCATGGCAGACGCCGAAAGATGTGACGCTGCGCCCCGACGCGTCACATCGCTGTAGGAAGGAGAGGACTGGTTGTGCAGAGAAAAACGCTTACGCGCCTCTTGGAACGACAGATTGAGTTTGACTTTAAGTTCTATGATTTGTTTTTCTTTTTTCCATGTGGGACATGATCGGGAGTAGGCGGGATGGTCTCCTTCACAATTGGCACAGCGAGTTGCTGACGTGCAAGTGTCAGATGAGTGGTCGTTGGACGCACACTTTGCGCAAGTAGCACGCCCTCTGCAGCCCTGTGAACCGTGTCCAAATCGTTGGCACTTGAAACATCGGCGGGGGTTAGGTATGTAAGGTCGGACACGAAGCTTGCAGTAACCGGTTTCAATTGAGTCAGGTAAATCACTGTTTCCGAAAGTAATAACTATGTGTTTGGTAGGGATTTGCTTGTCGTCACGTCTTATCATGATTCTTTGGACCTTCACAACATTTTGATCCTGCCATCCTTCTAGTAGTTCGCTTTCGCTGAGTTCAAGAAGGTCGTCTTCGGAAATGACACCACGCACTGTGTTCATTGACCTGTGTGGGCCCACTGAAACCGGAATATCCCCGAAAGCCACAAGTTTCGAAAGTTTGTCGTATTGGAGCTTGTCACGAACTTCTAGAAGAAGGTCGCCGCTTCCCATCTTCGTTACCTTATAGCCTGGACCGATCGCTTCCGTAATAGACTTCGACACAAGGAATGGTGAAATAGTTCGAACTGTTTTCGTTTCGTGTTGACTGTGTATCACGTGATACTTGGGAAATGACTGCTTTGGTTGGGCAAAGAAAAAAGGTTCATCGGTGCGCCACCTTTTCAGGCGGCGATCAGGAAGTGTGGGAAAAGCGTTTGCCATACAGACATTCAATAATTCGGCGGCAATGGTGGCCACCCACCACCGAGCCCAACAAGGGGACGCTGCAATGTAGTAAACACATGCAGGCGCCAGCCCTGCATTGCCGCTATAACCGAATCTAATTACCCAAGGTAGGATAATCACACAAGGTTAACCCTTGCCGCCAGGAAAGAAGGAAGTAAATGGAAGAGAGGAGAGGACAGGAAAGGCTAAAAGTGAGAGAGAAAGACGAAGATGAGGGGAGAGAGAGACAGGAAAAGGCGACTGCCGATTTCCCCTGGGTGGGTCAGCCCAGGGGTGCCGTCTACGTGAAGCTGGGGCCAAAGGGGTGTGTTGCCTCCGCCGGGGGGCCATAAAGGTCCAATCACCCGGCATTGGCTCAACCCCCAGGATGCCCTTTTCCCCGGACACGGCTACGCCACGCACGGCTAAGCGTGGGGGGGGAGGTCGAGGCCCCCCCCGTTGGCTCGGGTCCGTGGTGTCGCCACACACCAAACGCCTGCACGCGCAGACGCCCCTGCGGGGATATATATATATATAAACATTTCTTGTGCAGGGAAATATGCGGGGAAAATGCCGGAAATGGGGACTTTTCGGGCCTTCGGAAAGGGAATTCTTCTGTCCAGGGACGGAACATCACTGACGAGGAAGCCGGCTGCTGCTGCTGGCCGCCATTAGGGGAGTGTGGGCGCGGAGTGCTGGCTGCCCCCCTTTTTCCTCTTCGTGGTTCACCTCGTCGTGACAGCGATGCCCAACACCTGCTGTTTGCCGGGCTGTAACTCGGTATACAAAAGGATACCGTCGAAAAGCATCCTGTTCTATTTACCAGCCGGACGCAGAACTACGCGACATGAGACTGTAGGAGTTTTCATTACACTCCAAGTGCGTTCGCATGTGCGAAAAACATTGCGATGCAACTGACATTATACGTGCGGACGTGTGCACAGTGAATGGAAACGTCCTTTCAGTGCCTCCAGATCGACCAAGACTAGTGGAAGACGCCGTACGTAGAAGTTTTGAAGGTTAGCCTGCTTACCTGCCCATCGGAGCAACTATTGTTCCTCTTGTATATTGCGGAGGAACATGAAGAAATGTGCACCGTAGACAATCTAGCCTATGCCTGAACATGGTTGAAAACATCTGGCTGGACGACCGTACTTCCTCGGCCAGTGTTGGCTGTGGAACAATTTTGTGAGCACTACAGCAGAAGTTGTGCACTTTTTTTATTAAGTGTCGTATGCACTTTTTTACGCGCAAACAAAAGTAACTGTTTCGTGCTGGTGGTCATCCATCCTGTTCGGCCAAAGGAGGGAGAAATCCAGGGACATAATTTTGTTTTCAGTGATCCTTTCTTGTGTCGTTCACTCCATCTTCCAATATTTCATCCACAGTTTATCAAACGCAGATTTAAATAAACTGTGTGCCTGAGCTCATGGCCATTTGGATTTCTCGACAATTGCCAGTAACTGCAGGAAAAAAATTAATATGTCACATTTGCGTGCAAAACGTAGCGTAGTTGCATAATTCAAAATGTTACCTACTGCCAGGTAAGTGGCACACAAATTTTCTTGCTGTTAGGCAGAAATATTTCGCACATAAAAAGCTAAAGTTGGATTGAAAGAGATGTCCGAGTACAAAAAGAAAAATTTTAGAAATGATCAAAAAGAGTAATGCAGTGTTCTGTATAATCAATCAGTGTAAGGTGAATAACTGAGTTGACGGAAAGCTCCGGGTTGATTTCTATTTGCGCTGGTATTTATAATATATAGAAGGAATTGGGTGGCTAACTGGAACGCCAATTTAGGAACTCCTGGTCATTGCGGCGGTATGTGGCAATGGATAAAAAAAAGAGCCGCGTATATAGAACTCTGCAATGTTATAAAATCTGCATACGTAAAATCAAAAGCGTTCGCTTGAAAATCGCGCATAGTGCTTATATCTAGCAAAAGTAGTTCACAGCAGTTTCACCTCATTCTTTTTTTGAAATCTTCAGAATCAAAGGCGCAAATTATGACACACTAAATAAAAAAAACGGAAACAACACGAGCATCACTCCGTTTTGTGGTATCTCAATCTGTGCTTTTGATCTTTAAGCTATGTTGCACTAACGATATCCCCCCAAGAGGCGCTGCAAAGCTATTAATGCCAAGTTAGCCTGATATACAGGCATTGTTTGTTGACACACGAACTTCTATTGGCAGCTTCGTGATGCCCTATAGATGCCCTGTAGTGACAATTAGTCGCATCACTGAACCCACTACAGTTCCTAAAACAGATAGGATTGGCACTGGCAGTGAACAATGCTCCCAGGTGACGTAAAACCCATTTATCGTGGGGCACGTTTTAATGCCATTGTGGAAGGGGGGAGAGTACGATGTAAAGGAGAGGTGGATAAAGGGCAGTAGCAGGACAGCAAAATATGCATTCTGCATGAGCTGCGGTGACCTTAACAAAATCGCCTACATTTCCTTTTCTCTTTTTTGGTAAGTAGCGACAACAATTCCATCGCCACTGATGAATCTCATAGGGTTTTCGGTAGCCATGTTCCTCCAAGCTCTTTTCGAATGCCCGTTGCAAGAGCGGAGGACACGTCCCTCACTCAGTAATGAAGGGTTTTTAGCGGGAGGAGAAATGCACGTCACGTTCGCATATTGTCCGCTGAAAGGTGCGTGGCTAATGTATTTTAACGTACGTGGCTGTGTAAGCCTTTCAAGTTATATGATGATGATAAATGGACTTTAGTGGCGCAAGGGCCATGGGTGGCCAAAGAGCGCCATGTCTTTTATGTGGTGTTAGCGATGACCAGTGATAGCAATGATAAGGTGTATTATGGCTGTAAAGAGGCCTAAAATCACGCGCTACATAGGAGCGTAAAAGGTGGGTATAGATTTTAAAATTATGGCAGTGATACGTGATATGATCTGTGGGTGCGTAATGCGTTGCAAGTGACCATGATATCTACAAATGATGACGGGCAAATAGCACGGATGCCTCATTAAGGCCTTTGATGCCAAAGGCACGGAGGCAGGTGCTTTCTGTAAAGTACTTACCGCAGCAACAACCTTCCTTTCAGAGGTCGTGCTACGGATTGAGTATATGACGTGAACGCTATGGACTTCTTTTAAAATTGCAAACAATGACTGATCTTTAAAAACCGGTTCGCTACCTATGAGCATCGATGCATGAAGTGATATATGTTCTCGGTAGACTAATGGAAAGTGTTTTTTTTCTAATGAGATCTAATTTTCTGCATTGAATAAGTATATCGGAGGAGACAGTGAGTGGTTCACCACATTTATCACAGGGGGGTGGGTCACCGCCAGGACAAGAGGTATGAGTGTGTGCTGTGTGTATGTCCTATTCTTAATCTGGTGAGTGTTACTTCTGTGTGACGTGACTTCGATACCGGCGGCCAATTCGCGAGCTGTGGCTTCATTAGATGAAGTTTATTGTGTGTTTGCCGATCCCATAAACGCTGCCAATGATCCCTGAGTTTTCGTTTAAGGAATGGTTTGAGGTCAAGTGCAGGGACAGATACGGGTGTATTGGCTGTAGAGTTTTCGTGGGCGGAGACAGCTAACTGGTCCGCCAACACGTTTCCTTGGATCTCCCTGTGCCCTGGCACCCAGCAGACTACGACATGCTGTTTGTGTGCGTAGAGCGAGCATAAAAGCGAGTATAGGGAAACAATGGACATGGATTTTTTGTGCTTTTTTAGACTTTTCAAAGCTTTTACCACGCTCAAAGAATCAGTGTAAATTATTGCCTTTTGTAGTTGTAATTCTTTGATGTGTTTAACTGCCGCAAGTATCGCAGAAGCTTCTGCTGTGAAGATGCTCGTATTAGAATCCAGAACACCGGCATCCGAAAAAGACGGACCGACCGCTGCGTACGACACAGAAGTGTGAGACTTGGAGGCATCGGTGTAGAATTCTGGACAAGTGTATTAGTGCTGCAGTTCGTAGAAGTATGAACGTATGTGTGCAGTAGGGGCGTATTTGTAACATCTGTGAAAGACACATCGCAATCTATTATCTGCCACTGCCACGGCGGGTGACTTGCAGCGGGAGGTACCAAACGGTGTTCAAAAAGTGGCACACCCGTTTTCTCAGCGAGGCCCCTCACACGAAGTGAATAAGGCTATCTCAGCGACGGACGGTTCTCAAATAGGGCAGTGCTGGACAGATCATTGATTGTGGAGTGTGTGGGGTGTTCTTTGTCTGCGTTCACTTTGACATAATGTACAAAAGACATGTACCAGTAGCGTAGCCAGAAATTTTTTTTCGGGGGGGGGGGGGGGGGGGGTTCAACCATAGTTTATGTATGTTCGTGCGTGCGTTTGTATGTGTGCGTGCCTATATACGCAAGCAAAACTGAAAAATTTCGGGGGGGGTTTGAACCCCCCCAACCCCCCCCCCCCTTGGCTACGCCACTGACATGTACGATCTTTGCATGTTTAGCGACCACTCGTTCGATTCGACGTACAGGCTTTCTACGGGGGTGGTGCGAAAAGCACCCGTGGAAAGGCGAATGCCTAGATGATGAATAGGATCAAGCATCTTGAAGGCTGTTGGTGTCGCGGACTGATATGTTATAGCTCCGTAATCTAGACGAGTGCGTATGAAGGCTTTTATAGATTGAGAAGGCACTTCTCACTACCCCACGTAGTTCGCGACAACACTTTCAGAATATTCATGGTTTTCATGCTCTTGTTCTGGATATACTTGATATGTGATATGAAGGTTAGTTTTGTGTCTACTATTAGGCCCAGAAACTTATGCTCAGTCTTTACTGACAGACGTTGACCATGCAGGTCAATCTCTGGGTCAGGATGGAGGCCTCTCTTGCGAGAGAACAGGACGCAGGTGCTTTTTTCTGCATTAAACCGGAACCCATTCTCGTCTGCCCATTTTGAGACCTTGTTTAGACCTGGCTGGACCTGCCGCTCACACATTGAAAGATTGCATGATTTAAAACCGACTTGCACATCGTCGACATATGTGCAATAAAACATGTTTCGTGGGATGCAAAGATGCAATGTATTCATTTTGATGAGAAAAAGTGTACCACTAAGTACACCACCTTGGGGCACTCCTGTTTCCTGGACAAATGTTCGAGATAACACACTGCCTACTCGAACACGGAATGTCCGGTTCGACAAATAACTTTCAATTACGGCAAACAATCTACCCCGTACCCCGAAGTGTGAAAGGTCTCTCAGTATACCAAAGCGCCATGTTGTGTCATAGGCCTTCTCCATATCGAGGAACACAGAAAGGAAATATTGCTTATGGACGAATGCGTCACGAATTTGTGCCTGGATACGGACAAAGGTAGTCTGTGGTGGATCTAGCCTCTCTAAAGCCGCACTGGTACGGGTCCAGTAGGTTGTTTGTTTCAAAGAAGTGTATCAGACGCCTATTTATCATCTTTTCGAAAAGCTTGCGAAGACCACTCGTTAGGGCGATGGGCCTGTAGCTTGAAACTGAGGACGGGTCCTTGCCCTGTTTTATAATTGGGATAACGATGGCTTCTTTCCAGGCTGAAGGGATCTCGCCGGAAAACCATACAGCATTATACAGGGAAAGAAGGGCTTTTTTGGTTTCAGAGGGCAGGTGTTTCAACATTTCATATGCCACACGGTCGGAGCCTGGGGCGGAATCATTGCAGCAGTTTAGCGATGCCTGTAATTCAGCCACAGAGAATGGTTCATTGTATTCCTCGTGTTGTGAGGATTTTCGCTCTAGTTTCTGTTTTTCGACTTTTGTTTTGTATCTTTGGAAATCTTCAGTATAGTGCGACGAGCTGGATACCTGTTGGAAGTGTGCGCCAAGGAAGTTCGCCTCGTCTTCCAAGCTGTTGCCTTGTGTGTTGACTAGAGGAAGTGAATATACTTGTCGTCCTGCTACCTTACTAACCATGTTCCAGACTTTGGCCTCTTGTGTATATGAGTTTATGGCGGATAAAAATTTATGCCAACTTTCCCCTCTAGCCTGTCGGCGCGTTCTTCTGCCTTCAGACTTTATTTTCTTAAAGCTGTCAAGATTCTCGGCTGTCGGTGAGTCTCGAAGCAACCTCCATGCTTTCTTTTGCTTTGTGCGCGCATTTCGACACTCGGTATTCCACCATGGGACACGTCGTTTGCCGGGCTGTGCAGATGTTTGAGGGATACACTTAGTTGCAGCATCAGTCACAAAAGCAGTAAAGTACTGTACAGCTGCATCTATGCCTAAACTACATATGTCAGTCCAACTTAAACGAGTAATCTTATGAAACTGTTCCCAATCGGCTTTATCTATGAGCCATTTGGGAATTTGCGGAGGACATTCATTTGATGTAGGTGTGCTCATTGCTACCGGAAAGTGGTCACTTCCGTATGGATTAATTATGACTTTCCATTGGAGTAGGGGTAGGAGCGATGGAGATACAATGCTGAGGTCTATGGAGGAGTAGGTATTGTTTGCGAGGTTATAATATGTTGGCTCTTTTCGATTCAGAAAGCACGCACCGGAAGAAAAAAGGAATTGTTCAATTAGGCGACCTCGCGCATCGCAGCGAGCGTCACCCCATAGACTACTATGTGCATTAAAGTCTCCTAGGACAAGATCGGGTTCTGGAAGTTCATCTATTAATGACTGGAATTCTTGTTTATGCAGTTGGTACTGTGGAGGTATATACAGAGAGCAAATGGTGACGAGCTTATTTTTTGAAAAGGACAGCTCGAACAGCCACTGCCTCAAGGGATGTTTGAAATGGTAAGTGTGTGCATGCAATCCCCTGATTAACTATAATGGCTACTACACCTCCGGATGATGCCAAGGCTTCGTCTCGGTCCTTTCGGAAAATAATGTAACTACGTAGAAAGTTGGTGTGTTTGGATTTCAAGTGTGTTTCTTGTACACACAGCACTTTAGGTGAATGTTTGTGTAGAAGTTCTTGGACATCGTCGAGGTTCCTGAGAAGGCCCCTAACGTTCCATTGTATGATTTGTGTGTTCATCATGAAAGTAAAGTAATGCTGTGTGTACGAGAGACAGGTATCTGTTGTTTAGATGGGAAGTCGGAACTCAGGTAACAGGGCCTTCATCGGGCCCCGTTATGGGCTTTTTGTTTTCTTGGCGCGCTCCAAGGAGCTACGCCGACCTTTCGGTACCACAGGTACCGTAGTGTCCATTGCCTCCTGGGAGGCACTGGATGCCCGCAGGTGCGGGCCGGTGTTTCGGGTTTCGAGCCTCGCCTGGTGAGACGAGGCCTTGGGATCCGACGACCCTGGAGTCGCCAATCCCTGTTCGCGAGTCGGCCGAGTAGACTTAACTACTGCCGCCTTGGGGGCAGGCGCCACAGCCGACGGCTCGCTCTGCGCGGGCCGAAGGAGTGGCGAAGGCCGGTGCGACGTTGCCCCCCGGCGCGCCGCATCAGCGTAGGGTGTGTTGTAGAAAGGTGCGCACCTTTTACGCGCTTCCTTAAACGAAATGTTTTCCTTTACTTTGAGAGTGATTATGTCATTTGCTTTTTTCCAGTTTGGATAGGAACGTGAATAGGCTGCGTGATCACCGTCACAGTTGATACAGTGTGGTCTGCTAGAACAGTTGTCAGAAGGGTGGGCTTGGCCTCCGCATCTTGCGCAAGTTTCCTGACCACAGCAGCTCTGCGAGCTGTGGCCAAATCGTTGACATTTGTAACATCGTCTAGGGTTCGGAATGTATGGGCGGACGGTAAGCTTGATGTAACCTGTTTCTAATTCTGAAGGCAGTACACTGGATGCGAATGTTAATATGAGGTGCTTTGTAGGTATTTCTTTATTGTCGAGTCTGATGATGATTCGTTTTACATCAGTTGCATTTTGGTCTTTCCACCCTTCTAGCAGTTCTTGTTCGGATAAGTCAAGGAGGTCTGCTTCTGAGACAACTCCGCGTGATGTATTCATGGATGGGTGAGGCGAAACAGATATTGGAAGGCTACCAAATGTTGTTAGGTTGCCAAGCTTTTCAAAGTGGTGTTTCTGAGGTAGTTCAAGCAGAAGGTCGCCGCTAGCCATCTTAGTTACCTTGTAGCCTGGTCCGAAGACTTCGGTCAGTGACTTTGAGACAACAAATGGTGAAATTGATCTGGCTTGTTTTTCTGGTGTTTCGCTGTGAATGACACGGAACTTTGGATACGATAGGCCGGGGCGGTTGAAACATGCGAGTTCTTCGGTGCATACCCTTTTGTGAGGGAGACGATCGAGTAGTCGTGGAAATGAAGGTGTTCCCATCATAGTTTTGTTTGTTTCGGCAGCAATGGCGGCCACCCATCATGGAGTCCTACTTGGGGACGCTGCAGTACTTAAATGTATAAGGCTGCAGACGCCAGCCGTATATTGCCGCTATAACCAAATATAACTAGTCAAGCTTGAGTAACTACACAAGGTTAACCCTTGCCGCCCGGAAAAATCTAAAGTAAACGGAAGAGAGTAGACAGGAAAGATATAAAGTGAAAGTGAAAGACGAAGATGTAGGTAGAGAAGGAAAGGAAAGGGCGACTGCCGATTTCCCCCGGGCGGGTCAATCCGGGGGTGCCGTCTCGTGAAGCTGGGGCCAAAGGGGTGTGTTGCCTCCGCCGGGCGGCCTTAAAGGTAAAATCACCCGGCGTCGGCTCAACCCCCCAGGATCCCCTTTTCCCCGGACACGGCAGAGTCACGCACGGCGAGGCGTGGGAGGAGGTCGAGGCCCCCCCCTTTGGCTCGGGTCCGTGGTGTGGCCACACACCAAACGCCTGCTCGCGCAGACGCCCCTGCGGGGCTTTCAAGTTATAACAGAGAAATAAGTTTTAAGTTATGAACAGACAAATAAGGCAACAATGGCTGCGGTATAGCCCAGCTTTTATTTGTAGTGTTCTTATGGCTCACAAAGGTTCCCACCCGTTCAACCAGAAGCCATTATTCTCTGGCCCATGTTACATTGAGCAGGCAGCGTGCCTGCTTAAACCTCTAAAGCCTCTAAACTCTGCAAACACCTTTTCTTGACACATGACTGTCCAAATCCAATTGTAATTTCCCTAGGTAATATCAATGAGTCTGTTTACAGTTGACATGTAACTTGAACCGTTCAAACGCCGAGGTAGCGTCTGAAAAAACTAGCAGTCCGAATAAATCGAATATATGTAAAAAAGTAGCCTTATTTACCAAGCAGCTTGAAAAGCTGGTCAATCTGTTTATGGAGGGCTCTATGATTTCATACAAAAAGGTCAGCTTACACGTCGGTGAAGGTGACGTTCTAAACAGGAGAAAGCACCGTGCGGGCTCGCATTAGTTCATAGCTAGTTGGGAGCACAGTCACTGGTTGCTCTTTGTAGGATCCCGAGTCATCATATTCTAGCATTTGGCGAACTATTTCACGTTCAGTGAGTTCGGCACAGAGCTTGATCTAGTTGTCACCATTAGCAAAATGCTCCAGTGTCACTTCCATGAACAACCACATGCGAAATCGTAGGCAACTGACGAATGACTGTCTCGTGGGATTGCGCAGAAAGCGGTGCCTGCTATTTAGGTTGCATGCGAGATCAGCTGATGATACATGTGCAATGCAGGAAGGGTGGCTAACGTGGGTTCAATGCTGGAAAAAACAAAATGGCAGCAACGCTGGCTGTGTTTTGCACGATTTTTGGTGGCTTTTGGCTCACGATATAAAGAAAAAAATTTGGAAAACCAAATGAAAAGGGTTTCCATTGACTCTATGAAGCACACAACGGTGCCACAGCAGAGTCCAGATATTTAGGCAGGTCCAAAAATATAGGATGGTCGAAAGTACGGTCGGCGACTGTACATACACAGCAATGTTATTGTAATGTTTTCAGTTCGAATTTTTAGCCTTGTATAAATGCGATTTTTTAAATATGAAAGCATACCGTATGCTTACAAGTGCTGTGATTTATACAATACTTTTCCATGTATCTCTTTCACTCCAGAGGTTCTTCGGCAACATTCGCTCATTTGGAGGACATGAAGATCACCCCGCCATATTGAACTTCTCGTACATATTTCGGCTCCTGACCATTTATGCCCCATTGAAAGCAGCAATCAAAGGCAATGTAAAAGCCCGTGCGGACATCTTGCCTGTTCTTTCAGATGTGCTAGAGGCTGGTGTCAAGGACAACGAGTGCCACGAAGAAAAACTTCATGCATGCTTGCAGAAAAAGCTTGAAGAGCTCTGCTTTGTTGTGCAAGACACGAGCACAATGGCTGCACTTCCTAGCACAAGCAAGGACCACCCATACAGCAAGGCAACTGCAGAAGACTGTGTAGTATATTACCTTGCTGGCTACATTGTGCACAAAATCTCCAACCAAAAAGGCTGTCTAAACTGCTTAGCTGACATTCAAACTGATGCTCCACATATGCCAGCAGCATGGGTAACATTTCCTAGGTCAATGAGCCTGAAGCACCCCACAGAGAAGATGTTCCTGTTACTGAGAAGCATAAAAAACACTGTTTCAAGTGTAATTAACCATTTTCACTTGTGCAGTGACATTTTTTGGAACTTCCTGACGCTCTAGAAACAACGAAGTTTTCAAAACTCGGGTGTGCAGAGCACAAGGACAACTTTACTCCAATTGTGCTTAAGAAACACAATGCTACGAAATCATTTCTTTGCTAGAGACATCTCAAAGAAGCTTAGCAAGTCAGCAGAGACAGCACACGTACAAAAAGAGCAACGCTTATGTAATTTTGAATGAGCTAACCTATAACAAAATACAAGAAGTTTGAATTTCCCCCCTGTCCGAATGTGTATGACATGGCGAGAATGGGCTTGGAAGCGCAATAGCGATGGGAGGCTCACGCACGCTGTTCTTCATTCTGCAGGTTGGTTACCAGTCCCAACTACCTTACTATTGTTTAAAATCAGATGATCCGTTTCTAGTCGTGCTTTCATGCCCCGAAGCATTGTATGAGCCTTTTTGTTCGCTGCTATTGCTTTTGTGTGGGAATGTTGAGTGCAACCCGGGTCCCAAGAATCATCGGCTGCTCGCGCGGAAGTTCTTAAAACTGTCAAATATTTCAATGAGCGGTCAGTCCGAATGGAAACGGTACAAAAATCAGTTGCTGAGACTGTGTCTGAGCTAAAAGACCAGCAGAAAAGCACTTTTCAAGCCATATCTGATATAAAGGCCCGGCTAGAAGCTGTTGAAGGTCAGACTACATCACTTCAGCAATGGCAGGCCGGTTTCAATGAGGGACATGATAAAGTTCGCTGTTCGAGCTCGAGCGTTTTGACGGCATGCGGCGCTCGATAATATCTACAATCATAGGCGTGCGCACGACGCGGGCCCCTCTAGTCACCTGAGAAGGGGGGGGGGGGGGGCAAATTATGCCCCATGCCCCATGCATTGATTCTATAGGGAGGGGGCGCTGCGACGAGCCTTCGTCCCCCCCTAAAGGGACACCCTGCGCACGCCTATGTCCACAATAATTGCGCTACGTGCCATGCGCAAGAAAAACTGTTTCTATAAAAAGTTTTTCTACAATCAGAGTGACTTACGAGAGTGAAAAAACATTAGCGTACGAGGGGACGTGAAGTGCAACTCGCTCCTCGTTAGTCAGCAGCTGATCGTTCATCGTCGCTGTCACACTATGCGCTTTCACAGCCTTCTCCGTCTAGTGAAAAATCCTCGTCCTCAAGATGGTTTCTCTTAACATCATTGCTGAAAGCAATCTGAAGAATTTCCTGCGCCGAACGACTTCGATTAGTCCGCGTCACAATGCTATCTGGGCACGCATAACTTTTTCCTCACATACCGGTCAACAAAAAAATCGCTTGCAGACTGCTGCCATCTATCAACAAACGTACAAAAACAAGCGGCGCAGCGCTGGTCAATTTGAGATTGATCAGTTATATATCGCGAGCTCCCGCGACTTCCCAACAACAATGTAACAAATTCATGCACTACGAAGACACTGACGAATGCTATTGCAAGTTAGCTTCAACTGAAAAGGTCAGACGGCAGCAGTTAACTAACCTACGTGGCCACACAAAACCTCGCGAAGCTGCTATGCGTACGATGTGGGTTATCGTTCACAGCGCGAGTCGGCACGTATTTTCACGAAAACTTTGCGTCTCGCAAGAACGAATCACATTCATCGTGTCACGGAAGGCCCCGTTTGTTCACTGATGCAGGAAATATGCAAAGCCGTAGTGATTGTTTCCTGCTAACGCGTTGACGCTAGCACGGCCGAACAAGGGAGCGACTGCGTAGGGCTGCCATGGTGTCGTCTACCGATCATCCCTGAGAGGACGCTCCTGAATTCCGCTTGACGGCGCGACAGTCTATGGGCATTGCGAATACTGCAGTGCGCCCACTCCACAGCACCTGCAATGTGGTTCTGGCTCGGACGCGCTTCGTCGCTGGGTAATCGTCAATGCACTCGCCTCTCATGCCCCAGAAGAGGATGTGGGCACAGGGTTGGCACATAAATGGCCGTCATAGCAAGGCGGTCATAATGGCGCTGCGTGAATGCAGGGGCGCGAGCAGGTGTCCCGCTAAGGCGTGCAGCTATCACAGCGCCGAATTAAGCGCGCCGTCAGTTAATCAGCGAAGAGATAATCGCGTGCATCGGCTGTTGTATTGTGGGTGATTGTAGAAGAGAAGGGAATGGACTTCGCGCCCGCCTGAAGAGGCGGGACCTTTCTTCCCAGCTCTGTCGACAGCAATGCACACCCTGATCTGAGACTACGAGGACTAATCACAACCTTGATTTTCTAGACGAGTAAGACAAGACCAGAGTGTCATGGGAGACCGAAGGCTTCTTCTGGCAGGCATGTGCTACTTGATGAGTGTTAAATAATCAGGGCAAAACATTTTTGCGGCACCATGGCAAACGCATCTGCCGTGCGACCATGGCTAAACCACCTGCTCAGAAATAGTGCTGACCATTTGCGTGACAGGGATCAAGTTTTTAATTTCGCATGGTATGGTGTTTAGCCGAGGCTGTATTTGAGCCTGGGGCATAGCCTAGGGTACAGTTCCCATTTTGAGCATATTTCAAAGGAAGTGGCACAGCTGAAACGTTATGTATATCCTGGCGGCCACTTCGACATCCCCAATTAACCCTTTGTATCCCAGCGTCCACATATGTGGACAAAACATACGAGCAAAGTGCGACTATTCTAGCGAACGCTTCACTGTAAAATTGAGTTCAAATATTGGCGCCACTATGGTGTTTCATAAAAACACCACCAGATGGCAATAGCTTTCCAAGGCGCACCGGCAAACGGGCACAAAAACATGGCGTACTCCACAAGTCGCGCCTCGAGGTAGGTGCCTGCCTTTTTTTTACAAGTTTGCCATAAATGCCGAAGAATTTGTTTATTATATGGTGTTACCCTAAAGAAAGGGTGCATCTTGTTTTTATGCAAGTTTCGTTGCAATGCGAGCGCCTGACGTTTTGTAACACAAGTCGTTGTGGCAGCGTCCACGTGTGTGGACGGGAGGCCTACAGAGTTCAGTGAAGTATCAGTGGAACGCCGCATGGTAGTAGGGGCCACGTTGCTGCCGCGCGGCTATGCACAAAAGTTTCTCTGTAACGTGGTGAAACTTGCGTTTAGACTTTATTTTCTTCGTTTCAGACGTGGACTAAGTGAAGATGATATACAGGCCATACTTTTCGAGTGGCTCGAAATCGCACAGCCAAATCCTCAACGCTGCAAAATGCTAGAATGTAAACGGAAGACACGCATGCAGTGCAAGAAATGCCAAGTCTACCTGTGCATTGAGGAAGATGGGCCCACAAACTGCTTCGAACGGTTTCACCTATTGTAACCAGTGTTCCTACTGTCCACATATGTGGACACTCATTTTCTTGCATAATTAAACCTATGATTTCCAAATTTTCTGCGTATTTCCTCTTTTTTATGTGCTTTTATTGCATATATGCCAAAAAATGTTGTTTGCACAATTGTATAGCACATGGGAAACAAAGGGTT
>JALIZH010010846.1:0-37690 GCA_030522465.1 Rhipicephalus appendiculatus | reverse complement strand
TACAAGACGACAGCTTTGTTTACATAGTTGTGACGAATCAAGGAGAGAAATTTGTACAAAAGTCTCCAGCTTTTATAACCACACGTCTGCGAACACTGAGGTACTCAAACCGGTGTCAAGGGAGGACGAGAAGTCCGCCCTTCACAGGGGGGATGGGACTTCTTGTCCTCCTTTGGAAGGGAGGACGGGAAGTCCCACTCAGGGAACAATAGTGCGCCATACAATGAAGATGTTCACGCTACACACCCCGACGTCGAGTACCGGAATGTCGGCTAGGAGGAAGTGTCCCAAGTATAGCCGGAATGACGAAACGTCAATGAACCCGGAAGAGGTGGCTGGTGCTGCCACGCACACCGGCAACCGCTAATGGCTCCGCCCAGGAGCAGACATGCCACGTCGGCATGGGAAGGTGTCCAGCGGCTCTGTCCCACATCGTCAGCATCGCGCAGGAAAGGGCTGTTCGCGGCACCCCCACTGGATTTCTCTAAACCTGGCCACGGCGCGCGCTACCAGCGGTGAGTAGCCCCTACCGGGAGAATGGGGAGCCTTGCGCCCCCCGAAGAGCAACGAGCCCGGGTAGAAGTTTTTGACTGAGAGGAACATCCCCAGATGCGTCTGCGCTGTTGCATTTCAGGGCCGGTCATAACAACCCCCACCAATGGGGGGAGGAGGCCAGTACTGAAAAACTGGAGAGAAGAATATGTAGTCAGTTCAAATTTGAAGATGACAGTCTAAAGACTATATACTCACTTTCCAAATTGTAAGTGCAGTTGTTTTGATAGCAAAAGCGCCCCGAATGTTGGGTTCTACGCCCTAGGGTCTCTCATTCGCTCGGGGTGGATTCCGCTGACACATACTCGGATCCCGATTTTGGAACTCTTTCTAAATATTCAACAGGACTGTTAGGAAACCATTTAATTCAAATGGGAATACATAATATAATTGCCACGGATTCATGGTGTGTAGAGAAACTGGGAGTTGTTATTTTCTCAGCGTCTTTATCATATTCATACTCATTTCGTCTACACGATTATACTACCGTATTAGAACCTGAGCTCTTAAGCAATTCTTCAGGCCCTTCGAGAACACTCAATACATGATTCGACAGTTGTTATAGTGATTGATTCGCTGTGTGTGTGTGTTTCTCTCTTTTGATATTCTGCTTCTGAGTTTTCTGTTCTTAATGGATTCACATTATTATTCCCTAAAAGCTTGCGTACCATACGGTTGGTGTAAGTGCCTGGCCATCATGGCCTATTTATAAACGAGATGGCGCATATTCTTGCTCGGTGGTCCCTAGGTGGTCCGGCAATGTCGACTGTGCCTGATCCAGCTTTTATACTGAATATAAATTCCATAAATATGCCTTCCTTCAACATTTTATGAAAATCAAATTACCAGGTGAAGAATATGGTCAAATTCCTTTTGCTTGGGATAATAAATAGTGTCGCAGTCTTAAACTAGTAACCGCCACCTAAATACTATTTACACAGGTCTGGTCTGGTTTCATGTCTTCTATGCTATTACTCTCGAGAGCCTGGAAAAATTGAACATTCTTGTACTTACGTGCCGTCGCCTTAATAGCCACAGAAAAGACCAGCAGATCCCACGCATTGTGGGAATCGAAGTAATGCGAAGCAGCCACCAAGGAGCAAATCATGCTCTACATACCATGCCTGTCATGATTGTCAGGACATCATGACATGTCAGGACCTGTCATTTATGTTTGGCATATAGTAACAACGCTCAATACCAATTTTGGTGTATATCAAGCTAGCAAACTGCACGCAAGTGCACGATGAGTGTGGCTTGTAAATCACGTTGTACATGACATGCATGTCGTGATTTTCATGTTACTACCTGTCATTTATGTTCGTCATACAGTCACGTCATGTAATACCTATTTTGGTGTATATCAAGCAAGTGCACTGGACGCGAGCGCACCATGATCGTGGCGTGCAAATGGCGTTGTACATGATATGCATGTTCTGATTTTCACGTTACCACCTGCAACTTATGTTCGTCACACAGTCCCGTCATGCAATACCAATTTTGATGTATATCAACCTAGCAAAACGACCGCCAGCGCGCCATGAGCGTGGCATGCAAGTCATGTTACTCATGACATGTGATGATTTCCATGTTACTACTTGTCAATTATGTTCGTCATACAGTCACGTCACGCAATACCACATTTCGTGTATATCAAGCTAGCAAAACGATCGTGAACGTGTCATAAGCGTGGCAGGCAAGTGACATTCCACACCATGTCACGATTTTCATATTACCACTTGTCATTTATGTTCGTCATACAATGATGTCACGCATTACCGAATTTGGTGTATATGGAGCTAGGCGAAACGATCGTGAGCGTGTCATAAGCGTGGCAGGCAAGTGACGTTCCTCACCATGTCATGATTTCGATATCCCCACTTGTCAGTTATGTTCTTCATACAGTCACGTCACGCAATACCAAGTTTGGTTTATATCAAGCTAGTGAAACAGCCACGAGCGTGCCATGAGCGTGGCATGAAAGTCATGTTGCACATGACATGCCACGATTTTCATATTACCACTTGTCGTTTATGTTCGTCATACAGTCACGTCACGCAATACCAAATTTGGTGTATATCAAGCCAGCGAAACGACCGTGAGCGCGTCATTCTCATTCGATATCAGTGTTTCGTCGTTAAAAGCCGATTCTGGTTTGGACTCGCAATCACATCGCCGTTGTATCGCGAGCTTATCATTATATCATAAATTCTATAACAGGTCACTTCGCCAAGCACCTTACGTTCTACCTCCTATGCGCATTTCACTGCACACAGGCCATTCATTTAACGTTGCTTGTCCAAGTGCACGTACTGTCTCTTGCTCGTCATCATTCTTCCATCGCACAGCGAAAGTCTGGAATGGTCTTTTCCACCACATCGCTTCCATCGCCACTTCACCTGCTTTCATGGAAGAAATGGCAAGATTTATTCGTGGACAAATTCTGTAATTTTTGTTTGTATAACCACCCCTGATGTCACACCCCTCTGGGGTCTTTAAGGTAAATAAATGAAATGAAATGACCGTGGCATGCAAGTCATGTTCCACATGACATGTCATGTCTTTCATATTACCACTTGTCAGTGATGTTTGTCATGCAGTCACGTCACGGAATGCCAAATTTGGTGTATATCAAGCCAACATAGCGGCCGTCAGAGCACCATGAGCGTGGAATGTAACTCATTTCGTGCATGAAATGCACGTCATGATTTTCATTTTACCACCTGCCATTTATGTTGGTCATGTAGAAATGTCTCCTCATGCGAATTTTTGAATATATCAGGTTAAGGTAACGGCCACAGGAGCACCACAGCCGTGGTGTGTAAATCATAGTGTTCATCACAAGTTAATCATGGATTAACGCGATAGCGTTAAAGAGCTCGTTTCGCAGGAATTCCGGCGTCGGCGTCATTTGTGAGCGAAAAATCATCATCTTGTCCGTGACCGAAAAATTGAGAAAGATGCAAATAAAATAAAGAATAAAAATTTCCGGGTCCGAGTGAGGATCGAACCCGGGCCGTCTGCTTGGCAAGCAAGTGTTCTACTACACAGCCACGCCTCTGCTTGGACATACTTGGAAATACAGTGAAAATAACTTCCTCTGCTTGGAAATGCAGTGAAAATAACTTTCATGCTTCGCAAACGCCAAGCTTCCTATATATAGGCGTCGCAATATAACATGTAATATCCCAGGCATAATACGTGGTACAAGCTTACATTGCCATAGGGCGTCAGAATATGTGACTATCATAACAATTGCATAGTTTAAAGCCGGCCACCCATTACAAACGGCACACACCTTACTGCGCGTATTCCCTTAACACCACGTAGTGGGTGCATAGGAAGTTCCAATACATTTCCCACATTTGCCGCGCATAATTGCTCCTGGTTTAAAGCATGCTACCCATTACATAGTATGCACTAAGTGATTGAAGTACGCACTCGCGACAGGGATATCGCTATCGCGTTCCACTCTTAAAGGCGAAGACTAAGGGACCCCCCAGTTTTTCATCCCATGATCAGTCATACATGTTCGTCATAACGTCATGTTATGCCATACCTATTTTGGTATATATCCCATGAACGATACGGTCTTGAGAGCACAAAGTTGTAGGTGGCTAGATAGATAGATCGATGGATAGATAGATAGATAGATAGATAGATAGATAGATAGATAGATAGATAGATAGATAGATAGATAGATAGATAGATAGATAGATAGATAGATAGATAGATACGCTCAAAGTCGCCGACGTTCGCTAAGAAATGCTTCGCATTTAAAACAGCACTTCGAAATGTTATTCAGTAACTTGAGAACTACTGTGAAAGCTCGAAATATTGTTTCTCTTGGGGGGTCTTCTCTGCGCTACCGCAACACGAATGTCTGCTTAGCCATATGCGAATTTCTTTGTGACACAAGCAGAATTCCATGTTAATGTTATTCCCAGTCAAACTGAGGTGCTTCAGAATCACTCTCACTGGTTGATTGTTTTTCATACCATTGTATCATTTTGATGTTTATTCTACAAAAACTATAATTCTTCAATTCTTGTTTATACCCTAGGAGACCGATTTATTCCTCAGGCTTCGTCTGAGCTTAATTTAAAAAATTCGCCTTACATTAACCACCGGTTTTGTGGTGAATCCCCGGTAGTGGTAGGA
Organism: Rhipicephalus appendiculatus; assembly: GCA_030522465.1. Classification (NCBI taxonomy): domain Eukaryota; kingdom Metazoa; phylum Arthropoda; class Arachnida; order Ixodida; family Ixodidae; genus Rhipicephalus; species Rhipicephalus appendiculatus. Next base: position 32,977 of record JALIZH010010846.1, on the reverse strand, counting down.
ACTAAGACTCAAGGCACAGGCAAACAAGCAAGTAAGCAAATATTCTCGCGGCAAGCACCTCATCGTATTTATAGAAGTAGCCTACGCCTAAGAAAGAATAAAATTCCTTTTCGGGTATTAGTGACTAGTGAATCTCATTTTTCGGCAATATTTTCGAGCTTCGTTCTCTTGCTGGTCGGCTGCGTCTATGCACTAGCACTCTGGTTCTCTCTCTCTCTCGCCCTTTTTTTTGTCTTGCCATGTGATAAGTGTTCGGCATTCAACCGAATTTTGTTTCGATGGGCAAGGCACTAGAAAAAAAAATCCGCAATACCCGCTCCCAGATAGTGATCTGCGGTTTTGGCCTTAAAACTCTGATTCTCTCGCGAGGAAGGCGTGTATGCTCCACACGTTGATTTTCTGTACCTCACAGCGCTATTTTATTGAACCACAAGTTCAATAGCGTAAGCTTGAATATGGAGGTCCGAAGCTTAACCTTTAAAATTGGAGAATGAATATATTTAGGGGCGAAGCTCCTTAGGGCATGGGCTAGTCCCGCGTCGTCGTCGTAGCCACCTATAGTTCGTGCAACCACAACCCACATGCATCCACATGCAACCCACAACCCACATGCGACCACATGCAACCCACAACCATCCGAGGAACCTGCAACGCTCTCGCCTTTGCAAATTTCCCACTACGATCCATCCAAGAACCCTTATCCTTCCACTTCACCAACCATAAAGCCGTTATAATGAAGGGCGACCTGGAAGCCACGTCTAGCTACCATTTCTGAATAAATAAAATTTCTTCTATATATACACACAGTGTTTGTCACGTCTTTGATGAAATACTGGGCGAAAATTCACGGAAGATTCACGGTTTACCGATGAACCTCCGGATTTTCGCCCACTCATCATCATTCACTCCTTGGATATGCTGTGATTTTGACATATCTTGAAGCTCCGGCCACCACACACATGCGTCGGACACTGCTTATTTTTTAAACACGGGACATGCTACGCGTTGAATATTTTCTTGAATAACCAGGCAATTATGCCTTCGCTTATGAAAAGCAGCGTTTCTTTATTTCTTCGCGCCCTTATTGATTAACTAGACGCTTTTCTAAAGTTTACGCGTTAACGGTACACATTCTTTTTCAACCCTAATATTTGCTCTTTTCTCTCCCTAACTAGTGCAACGGATTGCAGGCAGGACAGACGTGCGGTACCAATTGCACTTGCTGCTACTACTTCCAGTACACAAACTTGTTAGCCTGCGTGGCGGATAACTCGAAGCTACCATATGGCATTGTGCGGCCAAATAATCCAAGAGGGTAGACCATTGGCGCGGTTCACCATTGCCAAATATATGGCTGCATCCGTGTTGTTGTGGCATATTTTGTTTTTAGTGTCTTAGTTTATTCATTTAACGTTTGCAAACGGAAATGCAATGTTGCACAACATATTAAGCAATGTTTAATTAATGCAAAAACTGCGATCATTATTCTTTGTTCACACCAATTTCTCGTCACGTTAGGGGCACGCACGAGTAACAGAATTGGGTAGCAAACAAACCCCAGTGCAGGGTCATAAACGTGGCTGTACTGGTATTGTTGCTGTTTCCAAAGCGCACATCGACTTCCGAACGGACGTACGCAAAATGTACAAGTGCTGTTTTCGCTGACGAATACTTTATTGCTTCTTAATTCCGTTTAAATTGCATTCCACATTTCAACAGACTGGGAAGTGTGTACAGACAAAAACAGCACGCTGTATAACGTAGGGCAACGAAAAAATTTTTTTTCGAATGCTCATATGAAACACGGATTATTTCACGGCTGCCGTGTATTTTAACAAAAATGTCGACCTCCGCTTCAAACTACGGCATATCCTAACAAAAATGATTTAATGCTCAGGTATAACGCTATCAGTCACAAGCCAGGCCAAAATGAATTAAATTCCTTGTATTCAGAAGGAAAAATTAGATTGTAACGGCTGCCGCAAGCAATAATCTTAGTTACGACAGGCGATTGTGTTCAAGGAATGCCAAATATTGGTTGGCTTAAAAAATGCAAGTGCAATGTCCACAGATTGTCTGCCCCAAGAACGTAAACTTTTCGGTTGAATTGTTCCCGCAGCCGTATAAGAGAGAGTTAGTAGGCATTCGTAACGAATAGCCTAAGTTTATTTAATGTGGCGCTTAAAGGATTTCAGTAAAAATCCCACTAACGTAATAACGGAATTTTTTAAAGCAAATTGTATTGTACCGTTTTGCACTTGTTCCATGTGTTCTTTTGTGTATATTGCAGAACTGCAATATCATTATTTATTCAGGGTTAAGGAGCGGTAAGCTGACTAGTTTTTCGCATAAGATTCGCCATTGGCAAGAATTATTTGAAAACACTGGCCACCTAAAAAAAAGCTATGCACCTGCAGTCACTTGGTTATGACTTGTGCCTTCTCAATGTAAAAAAAAATGTAGTAAATATAGTGGAATGGGCGGGGATAAAAGATAGCCGGCACAGCTAGCGCCGCTGCAAAGCACGTGTTCAGCTGTCTCTTCGGTTCTTCAGGAGTCGCATGTAGAGGTTTCCGCCCTTTCGATGCGAAACCAGTACGCCTTTGTGGATACAACAATTATACAAATGCGGTATAACAGCGTCGCATCAGAGCGGTATATTCTTGATAATGGTTTTAGCTTCAGCGAAGGATCTAGCTTCATGTAACACCTACGGAAGCTAGAAGACGACCAAAAAGTGTGTGTACCATTGTGAACCAAGAAATAAAGTTGCCTTCTAGACGCCCAAAGAATGCAATGCAGGTCAACTTTATTTTTATGTAAAAGGCAGGTAGCGTTCTGTTTTGTGAGAACGTCGGTCTGGCTAATACAGAAGCACAATGATGTTCCTGTAGCTGCTTAGGGGTGCTCGTAAGAAAGAAGGATAGAAAAAAATACGCAAGGATGCTATGGCTCCTCTGGGACGAACAATTTAATTATATGGAAGCAGAATCTCTTCTCTCAGTGTTTATAACTTTAGAAACGTAAAAAATAAAGAAGGCAATGGGAAGGTTGGGTTAAATAATTTGACTCTCAAAGCACTGACATGGACGCAATTGTAGTGTCCTCCAATACACATGTAAAAGCATACGATACAGAGATGGGCACCTGTCCACACACTGCAATGATTGTGGTTCGTTCACCTGTTTATTATAAATGTAGCATAATCAGCCGCCACAAAGATAAGTGCACTCGGGAAATTATAGAAGCAAAAACCATAAGTCATCGAAGGGGCGAAGTGTGTCAGACATTATGGAGAGTGTTCTCAAGAATTGGTATGCATAAATTCTTCAATGCGGTGAAATTGACACGTGGCCAAAAAAGTGATTAATATATGTACGGCTGATCTTCAATAAAAAAAACCAGTTGCTAGAGCGCTTCCGTCTGTGTGCCCGCTACTCTTCCCTTTAGTCCGTGTTCACTAGCGCTACCCTTCCAAGAAATACGAGATACATTCTGAATTGTCCTAAGGTTAGCGCATTTCAAAAATATTTTTCTTAACTGTTTCTCAATGCCAACCACTTTTTTATGAGACAGCTACAGAGTAATGCTGAAATACATAAAATTCGGATGTTTTCTTTGTTCTGAAGCGAATTATACAATGTAATTATATAGATTTTCCGATTGGCTGTAGTTAGCCCGCCGGAGCACAATTCATTCATGCGATTCATCCTTGCTGACTTCACTTGCTTCAAGAAATAATGCTGACGAATCACTTTTGCCGGGTCATCCTGGTCGCACGGGGAATTCCACAGCGTGCGATGATTGTCCTTCACCGCCTGCATTAATAGAAGCATAGGCAAGAAAAGGGAATCTGCATGTGTCACTCATCTTCGCTCGCTGCGATATTTCTGCCGTGCATAATCGGTGAGAGTTATCACTTAGAGTATTATGTAAAAAAGAAACACCCACAGAGAGGTTGACCACCTGCGTTTAAATTTAAGTGTTGTATGCAATCCATCACTAAAGCCCCTATTGGATTCGGCAAAATTTCTTGAGAATAAGCATATTCATGGATATTTTTTACCAATATTACTCTTGGACTAAGGAAACACCAGATTCTCCAGGTGTGCGTTTTCATATACTGCCTTCAACGAAACACTCTAATATGCCGTGTAAAAGAAAGCTGGAGCTCGGAAGCTGGTACTGTTGTCCCGACCGCTTTCTCACTGTGACTGCAGCAGTGTTACTGGTCATCGCTACAGTACTCGGTAAAAGCGATCGTGTGCAGTGTAGCCCGAAACGGTAGAAATCTGTATGTCGAGTACACTGCGCGTCCCACCTTCCTAATTTAGCCAATCGCTATGAATGAGTGAACACCGTCTCAAAGCCTTTTACCAAATTTCTTTGGCATTTTTAGCACTTTAGCAGTTACGACTTATTGGGTACAAGCGATTATATTTAAGGCGTTTCTATTGGTAAGAGGCTGCCAGATTTGGGGCAAGACAACATGACCCTTGCCTCTTTCAATAGATACCCAGTAGCGTATTCATGACTTTCTGTCAATTGGGCTGCTAACAGAAGAACCTCAGTCTTATTTCCGTGATTGAGATCAGGAAGCAAGAGTCAACAGCGCTCTCGTGGCGCGTAACGCAGTTGTGCTCTTCTGTCATGGGGCCAGAATATGTCGCAACTCCCAGTTGTAGTTCTCTCCTTAAAAGCTGATGCACACAAACCTGCACCAATGGGCGCGCTTTCCACGTTGACATCATGAACCGGACGAGCGGAGAACATGGCCTAGTGCATGACTGGGGCTGCCATTTAGTGGCGGAGAGCGAAGCTGCGGGATCGGGAGTTGCGAATACCTCACCAGACTTCATAAAGGGGCCATGACACCCAATTTTCGATCATAATCTGTGTAATGTGGGTTAATCCTCGAGCACTCACAAATGATCTAGCGGCCTGAGAGCCGGTCAACACTGGCGCACTCGCCAGTCGTGACGTAACAAACAGCTGGCTATGCGATAGTCTGCATTCCTGCGAACGATATTGTTGCATGGTAAATTGCGTGTGAAATCGAGATACTTTAGCTTTCTTCTTGTTGGCATTAAAATTCAACCAATTACAACGGCTGAAACTGTGATAGAAGGCGATGGCAGCGCTCCTTGCTACACGTTACATGACAGGCGCCATGGCGAAAATTGTGGTCGCCAGCGGTGGGTGTGATTTACAGCCGGTGACTTCTAGGGCCTGCTTCGCACTGAAATATTCAATTACGGCCCACTTTTCATATCTGTTAAGGCATATTAGAGCCTCTCCTTCTAGTTGTCCCTGAAAATCACAAATTTTTGGGTGACCGTTTCGTGGCCCCTTTAAGTGTATCCGACTATAGACTCAAAGGGCGTCCCTGAACGCACATTATGTCTTCCAGTGTGAGTGAATCACGGAAAGCACGTTTCCCCTTAAGTACAAGAGCTTACTGTACAATATGGCAAATATTCATCGCATGCTGCAGCTGCAAAATCGAGGCCAGCCTGCACTTCATTTATGTGATAGAGGCATGCCAACTACTATCCTCCCTCACTTTCCGTGTGTTTGCTCGGCTGGTGCTTATTGGTAAAGAAAACTTATTGTCTTTTTGAAATTTTACCTTTGGACTGAACAAAGAACAGTGAATCTACGGTATTTATTCCCAGGGTTGCGATGCTCTGCGTAACGCATGCGGTAGAATAAGAGATTTGTGAGATTTAAGTTAGTGTCCCAAGCAATGGAAAATCATTTTGCGCCCTCGAACTGATTTCATGTAAGGACTGTGAGATCTACGCATTACCATATCGTTGTTGAAAGTGGTACCATTCTCAGGCTATTGCTTAGTATAGAAGGAGCTCGCTTGTATTGATGATTTCATTATGACAAAACTGTACACTAAGAATTTTTTGTGTTGTATAGGTGTTAAGAGGACGAATGAACTGTCACCTTTGTAAGTTCGCACCTACCTTGATATGCGGCCAGTTAAGTTGAAATCGTAGGATCGCCCAAGCCCAGTGCCAGAATATGACAGAGGGCCAAAATTTTGGTTCTCTGTGCATGTACGCGTACCCACTCTGCAGCACCAGGAATTCGCTGAAGCGCCTTTCACCACTGCTGCGGAACCACAGCTCTGTTTCGGAAGCTTCATTGAATGCCAGCCAGCCAGCGATGAGGTCCGGGCTGATGTCGCTGCATGGGTGGTACGCATGAAATTGAATAACTGATATTTAGGTACATGTACACCTTGACTTGAAAGACTAATCCCAATTCACGTCCTGCTATGCGAGTTAGAAAGTTATTTGTTGATTATCTCCATTCCTAATATTGTTCTATGTCCGCCTCACTGGTACAGTGTTTAAGATGCCTGCATGGCTGCTGACCCGAAGGTCTCGCGTTCGAACCCGGAAGCGGCGTCAGCATTTCGGTGGAGGCAAAATGTTGGAGGCCTATGTACTGTGCAATTCCAGAGAACTTAAAAAATACCATATGGTCGAATTTTACGAACAATTCCACTACTACGTGCCTCAGTCATATTCTAGTTCTGGCATGTCAAACCACTAATATTATTATTTAATTTTGTTTGAAGAGTTCGAGTATAACACAACAGAATCGCAAATCCTCTCTTCCGCATCCACGTACCGTTCAAATTCTTTCAAGTATCCATGGCCATAAGTTGTATGACAAAGAGAAAACATTCATTAGGTATAATTGATGTTTTCCACGCCACACATACATGAGATGGCCACAAATAATTGCTCACCAGCGGTGTGGCTATGCCAATAAATGTGCAACCTAGTGTAAACAAAAACGTCTATCGCTAGAACTGGTACTAGGCTTCCTTGGAGCATTATTTGACCACTGCATAATTCAAGGTTACTGCAAGTAACCTCCAGCTCTTAGTCTATAGTGGCTATGGATCACCTGAATGAGGCAGTGGTCAGGCGTCCAATGCCCCAAATATTTGAAAGCCGTTATTGATTCGATCGAGCCACCTGTAGACACTGACTTTTGTCACGTTTACACGCAAGCCCCATCGGCTTAAGGTACAAAGCTTGACAGGTCTCTGACGAATTGTGAGGTATAACATGGGTTACCACTAATCTTAGTTAGGCTAACATGAGAGGCTCACGCAGGTGTTACAATGACCAAATTTTATTATACGGTCTTCAAGACAGGAAAATGAGGTTCAATATAGTTGTATTGAAGGCAACTGCCGGAGTGATTGCTTCGGAAAACGAGTAGAATAGGAGGCGTTCGCTCCCAGGCTGCTATATTTTTTTAGGGGCGAAGCTCCTTAGGGCATAGGCTTGTCCCGTGTCGTTGTCGTAGCCACCCGCGATGACAATGACGCTGCCATCACGGCACAGCACATGGAATGTACCCACTATGCATCATAACGATGACGCTGATGATGATGAAGAATAAGCGTGTCCCGTTACCCTACTGGTGGGTGACTTTAACGTTGACATCACTGAAAACAGTTGGCTCATACAACACATGGCATCGCGATATGGTCTCACATGCATATCGTTTGACCACATGCAACCAACCACCACCCGAGGGAACCTGCATCGATCTCGTCTTTGCAAACTTTCCACTACGACCCATCCAGGAACCGCTCTCCCTCCATTTCAGCCGACCATAAAGCCGTTAAAATCAAGGGGGGAATTGAAGCCACGGCTTATGTAAACGGTAACCACGACCAACGAAGAAACGAAAGCAAAACGGAAAATCACGGCTCACGAATAAAATATAAATTTCTTGTATATATACACACAGTGTTTGTCACGTCTTTGATGATGTACTGGGTGAATTTCGCGGAAGATTCACGGTTTAACCGATGAACCTCCGGAGCTTCGCCCACTCATCATCATTCACTCCGTGGATATGCTGTGATTTTTCTTAATCATTGAGCTCTCTATTTGGATTAAAACGACAGAAAGTTGAGGTACTTCGCAAGGGTTCGTCATTAAAGATGCTAACAAGCGCAAACACGGGCCCAGGAAAAGTGAACAAGAGAGTAATATGCAGTTTGCATTGATGTTTGTGCTGTTTTGTTCTCTTCTCTTGCGTCCGGGTCGGAAAGCGAAACTTTCTTTCATATTATATCTACATTAGTTGGCATCAATATACAATTTCTTCTAAAGTCGTAAAATAAGGATGGCTATTTCCATGCGTGTTATTTTGTCGTGCTCTGTTTAAACCCACAAAGACTGTGAGCAATGCTCGGCGCAGATCGCGCCTCACATCTTGAGAAGCTTCACGTTTGTAGTAGATCGTTTCGTTAACATTGCGCACAGCGTGCGAACACTCAAGATTATTCCAGAGCTTGCGCGACGACCAGTGATAAGGCTAGAATGTTCGACACGTGATGTATAAAAGCCGGCGCGCTCCAACGATGATAAGATTATCGACGACCGACGCGCTGTGCGCAGATATCAGTGTAAAGCGTGGATTGCTTGCTCTAATTTGAGTTTCCGTTTCGCGGCCACAAGTTCGGCCAAATAAAAAGTATCAACTTCAAGACGCTTTCTACTGTCCCCGTCCACTTCACGACCACGTGGCAGCTGGTGGAGGTGCTGCTTCGTTCATGTACCGGACGCCCCCCGTCAAGCCATGAACCCAGCCCCGGTGCTGGCTATCTAATTTTATAAACATTACATATGCACTCGTATGAAGCAGGGGTCATGTCGGGTTAACGTCAATTGTATATTTAAGCACCATCCACTGTAGTTTGTCCATGAAGCACTATCCAGGTCTACCATCCCCGCAAGCACAAGTGCTACATTAAAGCTTACCGCTTCTGGTGTTGTTAATGCCCATGTTTCTGTTGGCATCGTTGCGCAACTGTAAACAACTGGTTATATGATAGATGTGCGACTGTACAACATATGTCTGTGCGTACAACGTTTGTACATATATTTAACGTCATTTCGTAAAGTGTCGCTCAATAAAAACTTACAAACCAGTCACCTTGCCCCCGCATGCTTCGCATAACATCGATTCCCCATGGTACATGGGTTCTGCCATTTTTTTTATTAATTTCGTTTTTTTTTCTTCTTTTGCACGGTAGTTGTGACGGACACCGGCGGCAGTGGACAACTACGGCGCTAAAAACGGCCGTTGTGGTGGTCTCATAACATCTTTGGCTGTGAAATGAACAATATAGTTAGGGGGACAGCAAATTTGTTGCTAATTCACAAGAATGATGACTTTAAAGGACCAGTAAACAACCCTCTGATCCAAAATTTGTGATCGAGAATTGACTGCGCACTTTCCCGATGTTAACATGCTCCCACAAGAATTTTGCGAATAAGTACAATAAATGAGGAAGTTACAAGAAAACAAACAAATATTTTGGCTGGTTTCAGTTCCTGGCTGGATCTCTTCACCCACCTCCACCATGCCGACGGTTAGGCGTAGCCCGATGGCGTGACTACGCCTACACTGGCAACGTAACTCGACGTGAGCCGACTGCGTAATGGGCGCGTACTCCAAGACCTGAGCAAGGCTTCGTCCACTTGTTGGTCGCGTCACTTACTAGGCAGGCCGGCGTGGCAAGGAGGCGTGGTGCAATGCACTGACGAGGTAAAGAAATACGTGACAGGCGTGGCAACATCACGTCCAAAACCATGTCACCGAAAAGGCCAAGGCACAGTTTCGTAGTACAGGGGACCAATCGATCAGGTCAGTGCTACGTAACGTCGCCCATGGCCACAATACGTCACTTCACGGGAGGTGAGGACTTGTCTGGAACAGGAGCGGGGTGCGGCAATCGTCTTTGAAAATGTTGCGTCTGATTCACTCAGTGCTGCGATATTCATGAAATTTGACCTCTCTGCCTTCTAATGAATCATTCTCTCTCTTGATCACCTCGGACTTTTCAATGAATGAGCGAGATTTTTTTGGGAGGTGTGAAAAAAAGTTGGGGCCTGTTTACTGGACTTTGAAAAATTGAAATCTTCCAGGCTCATTAGTTGACGCTTGCATTCATAAACTATAAACTATTCAGCAATGTAATTCTTAAAATTAATGAAATGAGAGTTTGAGAACATGCATCCTCCACCGGGGGAAAGCAAAAAAACTTGATAGCAGTTACTTTTGGTTTTCCACTCATACGTATACTTACTCTGATTTGATGACACCTTCCCGGACGGCATTTGCAAAATCAATCACCATATTCTTCAGGTCTAGCTTACTACTGTAAGCTGCGCAGAACCTCAGCTTCTTTGTTCTGGAAGAAATGAGAAGTGCATTAAAGATTTCTGAAAACCAGGAATTAAGCCGAAGTCCCCGCTATTGGTTATTGAACGAGAAGGACACCGTTTGCCTGATCGGATTGAGATTTTGTTGCCCTATGAAGCTCCATAGAAATCTCCCAAATGGCTCTGGGAAAACCCTTTTCCAAGCTTCATTAGGGTTCAGCGCTCTGGCGTCCCAAGATGGCGTACAAAGAAAAGTCCAGCAAACACCTCAATCTTTTCGTCGACTATTTATTTATTCATTTATTTTATGCAGTTAAACATAGTGCGGTCCAACACTTTGGCCCAAGAAGAAGTTGCATTCTTTGTATTCCTGTCCGCTCCACGCACAATTTCCGGCAGTGGCATTAGCGAAGCGACAAGGAAAGTGTGCTTAAGTAACACACCACCGTATTAAGGGTGTGGGAAATTTGATTTCGAATCAAATTCGAATCAAATAATGCCATAAATGGTCAAAAATATCGAATATAGAATCGATTGTCGAAGACAGAAGATTTTCTAGAATATCAAAACAAAGAAGAAAAATGAAACCTGCTGATTTCCTCAAGCACAGAACGCTGTGAGTGACTGCTATCGATTGACTACAAATTGTCATGCAGATGCACAACTACCTTATTTACACGAAACGTGTACCGCCAGTTACGGCAAGACAAAAGAAGTATCGGGGACGCTACGGCGTGCTGGCGGCTTTTTGAGGCGCTTGTTGGGGAGGGCTTTCTTTTTTCAGCTTTTATGGGCGCGCAGGAACTACCATTCCAGTGGCCAGCGGAACTCCTCTCCTCCTAACAGCAATCAGACATCGCTATTAATGTGTTTGATCGTAAATGAGTGTTCCGGGCTAAAAAATCTTCGGGCGCCCGTTTAGAGCAGCGTTTTAACTGCGTGCCGGAAAAATTGCACTTTCCGAACGAATGATGCGATGCGGCAGTGGCGAGTGCAGAGCGTGAACAAATTTTCAGATGTGAAGCCAATCATTGAGGGTTTCGAGGGTCAAGGTGGCTATGTTTTACTGCGGTGACTGTATACACGACCGAACTACGCAAGAAGTCCGTGCCATTGTTTTAGAAGTGAAGTTGTGACGGGCCTGACAGTTTTCTCACGTGTGTTTTTTTTACATGCGGAAATGCCATAGTATCCATTAAAATTAACATCAGCCCGCTTTTTAACCAGGATATCCACGAAAGCTTTAAACAAAGGCCTACTCCTAACGATGTTAGCGTCAGTTTTAGGCACCCCACCGTAACCAAGTTGCATCACTGGACTTTGTCGTGTTTTAGGTATTCTCACTGTCCAATTATTCGAAACTTCGAATACAGCAATTCAAAAGTCGAATCGAATTATTATTCGATCAGTCAATATTCCATTCGAATTCTAAACTCGAATATTCGCACAACCCTAGTTCATATATTTCGCCCCTACAGTAGTAGTAAACGCAAGCATTTCCCCACTCCCTCTCTTCTCCCGAGCAGAGCTCTTTCGGCTGCTTAGCCACTGTCAATGTAGAAGGCAGTGGAAGGTTGGTTGTAGCTGCCTTGCCTCGTCGTGGTTGTAGCCGCTTTCCAAAAATGAGGACTAGTCCTCCTCTTGACAAGAAACTGACTTTATACACAAGATATATACACGGCTATAAGGCAACTATTTACATCGGGAACTGTCGCGGCATAACTCGGCAGAGCCGACAGTGCATAGCACCACTCTTGCGACCAGAACGCCCCGTGAGGAGCCGGGAGCCAGGTTTTAACACCTTGGTTGCTCCTCCCCGTTCTCTTCACGGCAAATCAAAAACACTCAGCCCGCTCATTGGGCCAACTGTAAGTTCGTCTGCCGGCGTCCTTCCCCCCCTCTCTCTCTCTTTCTGCAGCATTTGAGCCGCGGTCCGAGAGAGGGAGATGAAAGGAACGGCCGACAAGGGACATTCCTAAAAGTGGCCCAAAACACACGATGGTGGTGCCGTTCAGCTACCCTGATCAGGTTACCCTGTGCGGCCGGTTAGCTAGCGGGCCCATTCCATCACCACGTGTTGGCATACCGTCTTGCGTGACAGCCGCTTCGCGGACTCTATCCGAGATATATAGGTGCCAACGCAATAGACGCCTTCACACCGCTTCCTGGCACACCGCTGGCCGGAGGCCACCGCGCCGGTCGTTAAAACGATGGTAAACAGACCGCGGCTTTCCCTTTCGAATGTTACGGGAAGCGGGAGGTGTTGGTAGTCAACGCGTTTCTTGTCCTCGAACCGAGCGTCCCTGCGGTTTGACCCTCGACTCCCGGGAGCTGGCTCCTTGGAAGCCGTGCTTTTGGGGGAAGACACACTCGCCCCCCCCCCCTGCCCGCGACGCCAGACCTTACAGTTAATGGTATCGCAACAGCCGCAAAAGTGATCCGTACTTTCGAATTCGCATACGAATGTCATAAACCGCTGTTGATATTTAATGAACAACTATGCAAATTTGGGTGCGTTTACTGATAGTTCTAGTGAATCGTCATAAAGATGCTCATTGGAAGAAGGTCTCCTCGACCTAGCCTTTTTACACGTATACAGTTACCAACAGCGCTGTCGAAATGGCATTTTTTTTCTTGTGAAAGGTACCTGCGTTGAGAAATTTACATCATCCTATTTCTGATACTCTTCAGTTTTATTGCGATAGCAATTACATGGACACTCTCGGCTGCTTTTCACCGTCATGCTCCGTGTATATATATATATATATATATATATATATATATAGATTATGAAGAGTCTGGCTTCGGTTGCCGTAGAACAAAATAGGAAAAATATATATACGCCTCTAAAAAAGTTTATGACGCTGATCGGAGACCGATCTTCATCAAGACCGGTCTCCGATCGAAACGTCACCACCAATAAACAGTTTTTAGAGGCGTATATATATATATATGTATAAAGGAAGGAATTGTAAACTTAAGGGCTGTTTGCTTTGTTAAACATAGTATAACTGAGAACTAACAGACAAAGATGCCAAGGAAAGTATAGGGGAAGCTATTAGAAGTAATTGTAATGTAAACGTGAAGAAATGAAAGTGGACGAAAAGATAACTTGCCACCGGCAGGATCCGAACCTGCGACCTTCGAATAACGCGTCCGATGCTACCACTGAGCTACGGTGGCGGTCATCTCCCCGTCCACTTTATGGGGTATATATGTACTTAAACGTGGGAGCGTCAGTCAGCGCCGCCTGTTGCCATTACGGCGAGTGTGGAACACTCTTTTTTGCCTGTAGGCGTCACGTAGTACGTGATCTTATTACGAGAGGGCAGCTGACTAGTAATCCCTCGCATACCACCTGAATGAATCAAGTCTGCCGGAACGAGACCCTCGTTATGAACGAAGGAAGGAATTGTAAACTTAAGGGCTCGTTTGCTTTGTTAAACATAGTAGTAATGAGAACTAACAGACAAAGATGCCAAGGAAAGTATAGGGGAAGCTATTAGAAGTAATTGTAATGTAAACGTGAAGAAATGAAAGTGGACGAAAAGATAACTTGCCACCGGCAGGATCCGAACCTGCGACCTTATATATATATATATATATATATATATATATATATATATATATATATATATATATATATATATATATATACAAAAGCCACGAAGAAAGTGAGATGAGGCAAAGTGCGCGCTCGGCGCCCCACTCGTCGCGATGCGTTGGCTCCCCTTGCACTTTGGCCTGTAGGGCGTAGTCGCCTTTGCTCGCGCGCGCGCGCGCTTATCTTGGGGTGGGGGGATGGCGGCAGTTTTACGAAGTGTGCTTTCGTCGGAAAAACTGCCTTTAGGTTACAGAGCGCACAAAGAACACTTCGCTCACTTCAGAGGCCCCGTTTGCGATAGAAGCGTGCTGTTCAAACACAGTGAAGTAACAACTGTGACACTTGTTAGTTCGCGCTCGTCCTGTGTATACCTGTGCGTATGTTTCGTGCGTCCTTTGCGCTTGAGGAGTGAGCTCCAAATTTCGATCTGCTCGCCGTTCTTCACGTGAAATGCCAATCTGTTGCTATCGCATTCATTGCTTCGCCCTTGCGGCGAAACTGTGACTTTTTTTTTGGTTTAGTTATCGAGAATGACATATTGAATGCGTCTAAGTCTTCAATATCATCATCGAAAGAGCGTACCTTACTCGCGTTCAAGCTAAATCGAAGTCTAGGTATATCACGCACGCGCGCGGGGCGGCATTGCTAGTGGCACCCTGGGACACATTTTGGGGGTAAAGCCTTCATTGGTTTGTTGCCGCGCCCATCCGCGATACTTGCGCGACAAAATGTGTCACCTTAAGGTCTCGCAGTCTTGCGGTGATGTTGCAAGGTAGCGCTGAAAATCTGCGCAACCTTGCACGAGTCATGACGTCACATGATGACGTCATCACTAGACACCGTGGCTTGTTCATAGGTGGTCGAATCACGGAGGCAGTGCGAAACAGCGTGAAGTGCGGAAAGCTTGCAATGCTTCCTGTTCAGGGGCAGCACAAATCCACGTTCATGTAATTAATCAAAGGGAAATTTTATTGCACAATAATATGAAAAATGCGTTCATAGATACTTGGGCCCGTAGCGGCTGATGATGGATCCAATACAAAAGGTTGTATGAATAACCATTCTTGTACGCAAAAGAATCTAGCCAGCTCCACTTCGCGAAGCCTGTCGAAAAGAGCGAAGCTGATACCCCTCCTTCATCAGGGCATATCATACTTTTATATTTTTCATTTGATTCCCTTCGGTGCCGCTTAGCTTAGGCCTCCCTAGCGCGAACATCGCGGTTAGCTCGGTGACGTCACGCCCGTTCTCACATCAGCTCTCGCTGGCGCTCACGTCGGGTGGCTTCTTCAACGGGAGAACGAGAATTGTCCGCATTCCCGACTAGCTAAGCCAACTCCTGCATTACCATCTGTGAAACTCCACTGTGTGTGTGTTGTGAAATGTGTCTCTCCTTTCCTGTCTTTCTTTTACTCCCATATTCTCTTCCCCATGTAAGGTAGCAAGCTGGACGTATTCTTATAAACTTCCCTACCTTTCCTATATTCCTTCTCTCTCTCGCTCTCTACTAAGCCAACCACGCCGCATCACGACTTTTGTCCCTGCAGGACATCTGAAGTGCATTTTATACACTGCAGTCGGCGTCATAGTGTCGCGTGCGACAGCCCTTACTTTACTCAGTCTTTGTTGAATGATATTTTATATAGGAGGAAATAAGACCAGCATTATCTGAAATTTTCGTGTATCAATATGCCAACTGATTTTTCGATGGATGAATATTATTCGTCAACTCCAATAAATTTTAGTATTGCGTTCATAATGAAGTGAAAAGAGGGCTGCGCTACACTGTAAAAAAATCCTCTGAAAAAAAAAATGCCCCCCACCTCCCCGAAGGGAATCGTGAGGAAATGCGAATGCATTTCGCGCGCGCTTCACTCCATTTATATATGGTGGTTGTGGTTCGAAGAAGGAAAAGGTGCCTAATTTCTGCAGCCTGGTCGGGAGCACGGCGCAGCCCCTGTTTTTTTTAATTATTTATTTATTTTTTATCACGAGAGCTCCGCCGAGCTCCCGCGATGCGAGCGCCCTCACGCACCAGAGCGCGCTCCTCCTCTCCACTCACTCTCCGCTACTCCGCCCGCACCACCTGCTGCGGTTGCTAGGGGCGAGGATAAGCGCGCGCGCCCGCAGCTGTTGCTATCGGGAGAGGGAGTGAGAGCGGAGAGATAACACCTGCCGGCGCGCGGAAACCTTCTCAACCTATCCTCCTCCCCGCGGACAACGCCGGACAACGCCAACGCCGGATGCCTGACATAGCCCGACTAAGAAATGCATTCGCATTTAAAACAGAAATTGCATGGCAAATTTAGTGACATAACAGTTCTTTTCTTGCCTGTTTTCTGTATTAGTAGTTTTGTGAACATTTTCTGCTATTACTTTTCTGCTTATCTACAGAGATTTTTCGTTTTTATGTTCTTCCCAGAAAACAGGCTTTTTGCATTTGCACACATTTTTTTCTGTTTTTCTATAGAAATTTTCTCTTCCTAGTACCAAGTTAAAAAAACCGGCAGATCCCATGCACTGTGGGATAATGCCAAGCAGCCAGCAAAGAGCAAATCATGCTGTACAAAATATGCATGTTATTATTTACATGTTAGGACCAGTCGTTTTTGTTCGTCATACAGTCACGTCGCGCAATATAAATTTTGGCATATAGCAAGCTAGCGAACTGGACGCAAGCGCACCATGAGCGTGGCATGTAAATGGCATTGTAGATGACATGCATGCCAAGATTTTCATGTTACCACCTGCCACTTATGTTCGCTTATTTTTTTACCTCGAATCACTGCCAGACGCGAGACCAATCTGCCTCCGTTTCGCATGCGTTCGTATTATCGCGCTCTGCGCATCGTGCAGATGCCATCCGCGTTCCAGCGTTTAAATTGACGGACACTTTGTCAATTCCAAAGCGTGTTCCGCGAACGCCTGCGCCCACTGAGACGGGGTCGGTAAGAATGAAACGTGATGCGCGCGTCTCCTTCCTTGCATGATTAGAGACGCTCGGCCCAGCGACGCTACGCAAACAAGGCACGAGCGCTGTAGAGTCCAACGCGACCGCCGTCTGTTTGCGCGCCCCGGCGCCCACCTGGCACCGTGCCAGGGCACGGCTGGACGGACGGACGGAAGACCGGGCGGACGGACGTGAGCATGAGACATTAAAGGCTTTCACCTTAAAAATTTCGTGTACATCAAGCTGGCCAAACGGCCCCGAGACTGTCATGAGCAAGGCATGCAAGTCATGTTGCACATGACATGTCATGATTTCCATATTACTACTTGCCATTTATGCTCGTCATACAGTCACGTCCCTCAATACCAAATTTGGTGTATATCAACCTAGCGAAACGACCCCGAGACTGTCAGAGACTGTCATGAGTGTGGCATGCAAGTCATGTTGCACATGAGATGTCATGATTTCCATATTACCACTTGGCATTTATGTTCGTCTTACAGTTACGTCACGCAATACCAAATTTGGTCTATATCAAGCTAGCGAAACGGTCGTCAGCGCGCCATGAGCGTCGCATGTAAATCATGTTGTACATGTCATGCAGGTCGATTTTCATATTACCACCTGTGATTTATGTTGGTCATGCAGAAATGTCTCCTCGCACCAATTTTCGAATAAATAAAATTAAGAAAACGGCCTCATGAGCATTATAGCTATCACGTGTAAATCATACTTTTCATGACAAGTTATTCATGAATTTTATGATATGACCAGTCATTCATGTTTGTCATGCAGTCATGTTATGCCATACCAAGTTTGGTATAAATCCCATTAACGATAGGGCCAGGAGAGCACAAAGTCGTAGGCGGCTAGATAGATACGCTGAAAGTCGCCGATGTTCGCTGAGAAATGCTTTGCATTTAATAGTAAAGTAGTGCACGCTTTGCTCTCAATGGCGTCCAGAATTCGCAATGCTTTGCGGCATTCCCTGCAAGTTGAGTGTAGTGCGGCATAGGCGCAACACCTTTCATTTCCTTCTCATCGTTCGTTATAATGTAGAACCTCTCAACAGAAGGCACATCACACGACCGCCGACATGCATCAGGTATTTGTCGAGTTTGGCATAAATTTTTCTCGAAATCTGAATGTTACTAATTTGCAAGATCGTCAATGTCGGCTTCACGCTTTGCTCTAGAGAAGGCTTTTATTTTACCTAGCATCGCACTTCGGCAGCGGATGAAGCACGATAGCAAACTTTTAGGCGAATTGATGTGATGCCCAAGGTCTTGAGAGCTCTAGCATAACTTTTCTGTGAAAGGACAGGTAAAATTTAACAACGTTTGGTATTTATTACGAAATGGCTCTGATATTTACAGAAACTATTTGTTTACAGGGTTGAACTGACAAATTACATCATTTCAAGAAGAGAGTATCCATTTTTGCCGAATCCAAGAAATTTCATCTAGGTAAAACAGAAATACCTATGAATTTTATGTTATTTAACATACATTTTTCACAGTGTAGAACGAATAGAAAGGACTAAATGAAGAGAGGACATGAGCTCTACTAACAACTGAAGTTTTATTTATTTAAAAATGCCCCTTTTATATGCAGCCAGCATCGTCACAAAAATTGTCACGGAAATAGCAAAGCGAACAATATCTAGATACCAGCGGGGAAACACACACAACCATAACAACATGTGATATGTCACTTTTCTATACTCCGTTTCACAAGCTGTTGGCAGTGCAGCCAAAGGTAGAGCTATCTCGTCCAATCAGGGCTGTGTGAGCAGAGTAAATAGTCCCTCAACTATTTTAGCAATCCAGCACTATTTTGCACACTACAAACGCATAACGTGACAGTATGGTACGGATTGATGTTTTAAAGCGTCCAAAGTGTTTTAATAATTCGTGAAATGAATAGAAAAAGCCCGCATGGACGCGGCTGAGCGGAGGCTTGTTGTGAGGTGGTGATGCGCCGCTTTTCGGCAACATGGCGTAGCCCGAGCTGGTCGTGTCTCTGCAACGCGTCCCGCAAACTGTCGCCGGTGAGCCATTCATCGAGTGTGCGTGATTTCCCCAAGCTGGCGAAGCAGATAACTTTAAACGCTAGCGCATCGCGTCGAGTGCGGGGAAATTGCAAGCTTGGATTCACTCGCCAAGAGGACGGAAAAACCTATCCAGGTGAGCGAGCGAACGCTCTGTCGGTGGAAAGCGCTGGCGGGGAACGCGGGCAGTCCTACCACCGAACAAGCGTTTTATTGGAAAGGCCGTGATCGGGTGAAGAAACTGGACGATTTTGACCTGAGTGTCTTTCGATTGGTGGTGTACGTCTTTTTTTAGGGAGGTGAAATTCCAACCATCGCCAAGGTGGTGCAGCGTTTCGAAGAGGACGAGACGCTACGGTCGTGTCCACAACGACGATGCAGAGGATGCTGAAGCAACGCGGCTTCAAGTAGAAGGAACGCTATCAGAACGCATTTCTCATAGAAGCGAGGTGCATTGTGCAAAGTCGCCGCCGGTTTCTGCGGAGCTGCGACGCCAAATACGAGTTGGGGTGAGGACGATGAGATGTGAGCCCTCCTAACGGCCTCATGGCAATCATTGCGTGGTGCGTACAGGACTGGATCATTCAGTACTGTTGCAGTGAGTGTAACGAACATCAAAAACAAAACAAAAAAAAATTTTTTTATATCGGAAAATAAAGCATCGGATTGATTGATTCTATGAATCGCTCGTTAATTGACTCAATGATTCACTTAAATTGATTGATTGAATGATTAAAGTAAATATTTTTTTATACCAGTGGCGTAATCAATTAAAAAAAATCTCTGATGTGACGAAAATTCATAGGAACAAGTCATACTAAATTAAACGACAAAGCCAGTTCCTTTGGAACGGAAGTCGGCCCATCAAAAAAATAAACAGAACAGATGAAGATGGTGCCAAGCGCCACCTGCTACAAAATTAAAAAGTTAATTAGTATAGTACACATTTTTCCACCCAGGCGGGGCCACTTGTCAGATTCACGGAAGCGACATTCGCGTAGGAACACAATTATGTAGTGCGCTCTGTCGTGATTGGCTGAGGGCGCACGTACCTTCCACTGTACTGCCAACAGCTTGTGAAACGGAGTATATACCCGTGTGGATGAGGTAGTTCTTTAGGTGAGAGGGTTACAGAGACCTGACGGACGCATTTCTCTTTTAATCTGGTGACGTGAAGGGCTTCCATTAATTCGCTTGTGGTTTTATCATGATTAAAAGAAATATGCGTCAGCCAATAATAATAGCGAATGAAATTAATAAGGCAAACAATAGTGAGATGTTAACTATAGAACTGCATAATCTATCAACTAGCCCCACATACAAGTAACAAAAAAAGTTCAGTGCTTGTTTCCCTGCTGTAGAGGCAGTCAAGTATCCTCCTGTCAGTAGGAGTCTGAGCTAATTTCTCATATTGGGCCGTCTTATGAGCTTCTATTATTCATCTATGGTGTTGTGTACAGCTAACGCAAGTAGCCTGTCAGGGAAACAAGGCCGATTTACCGCGAGAAATACGCGAAAGGATACACGTTCTACCGATTTCCCAAAACATGCACCCGGAGCATGAAGCTGAAAGGCGTGCGGCAAGGGTGAAGACCCTGAGAACTAGATATGCAAACATCAAGGACCAGTGGCGTAGCCAAGGGGGGGGGGGTTGGGGGGGGTTCAAACCTCCCCCGAAATTTTACAGCGAAAGCTGTTATGAGATCACAACAAGGGTCGTTTCTGCGCCGTAGTTGTCCGCCGCCGCCGCCGCCGGTGTCCGTAACCAATATCGCACGAAACAAGAAAAAAACTAAATAAATAAAAAACACCTATGACCGACTGGCATTCGAACCCGGGTCTTCTGCGTGGCAGCCCAGCACTCTACCACTGAGCTACGCCGCTTTTTTTTGCTTTATTGCCTGTTTCCAGACATTATGTACAACAACAATGACATAGGGGTAATAACAACAAACAGTGTCGGACCTACAGGACAGACACCAATTTTAAAATTCATTGAGGGCTGTCAAGGGTTCCACCCTCGACAACCACTCAGGTACAAACTCCTGCGAGAGTGTATGTCGAAGTTTGTTGAAATTCAGAAAACTGAGCTACGCCGCTGCTTGAAGCTGCGGTGCAAACTGACCCTAGGCAGGCTTCATGTCGGGTAAGGAATCGCGTTAACCTGTGTTTTTAAGCGTTTTAGAACAGTACAGTAAGAACCAGGCGTCACACAAATCGAATTGCGTAACGAGTGGGTCGTTCAATGCTCCAACCCATTACAAAAGCCTGAGGCCAAATTCTTCATCGTCGTCAGCCACAGCATCAACAAAGTGCACATAATGCGTTACAAGAGTGTAGCGGGTACCACGCTTTTCAGAAGAATGAAGAATAATGGCATAGTAGACGCTTCCCCACTACACAAAAATTATGGTGATTTATGGCGTAGTGGGTACCATGAAAGTGCGGTTGTTGTAGTTGCCCCAATAATGTTTAAAAAAGGCCCTAAAAAGGCCGCTCTCCCAGCTTTCGCTGTGGCTGTGCTGCGAGTTCCGCGCAGGCCTGGCGGTTTTTTTCAGTTTTGCTGGCGTATATATGCACGCACACATACAAACGCACGCACGAACATACATAAAGTATGGTTGAACCCCCCCCCCCCCCGAAAAAAAATTTCTGGCTACGCCACTGTCAAGGACGTGGTCTACGTTGACGCCGCGACATATCCACATGAACGAAGAATGGCTGTAGCTGTCGTAAACGGAGGGGGGTAAGACAGAAGCCAGCGGCTCACTCCGAACGCATAGCGCAGTAACTGCAGAGGAATCAGCGATCGCATTGGCCATAGCTTCAACGTCGGCGAGACACATAATTAGTGACTAGAAGACAGCGGTGCGAAATTTTCTAAGAGGGCGAATCTCGTCGGAGGTGTTTAGAATTTTAACCACTCTCCAAATCAATAGGCACATAGAAATAATATGGACACCTGCGCATGCCTCTCTCCCTGGAAACGAGGCGGCTCTCACAATGGCTCGAGAACTTACGCACCGAGCCAGTGAGCAGCCTCAGCCAGAGATGAGAGAGGAATGCATGGTCAGTTACAATGAAATCACAAACTATAATGATTGGCGAGGGCTCGGTATCCCCCTGCCCACCCGAGACTCAATAAGACACAGACGGTGGTCTGGCGCCTTCTCCAAACCAACACTTACCCGAATTCGGTGGCCTACAGCCGTTATTACCCCGACCAATATGATGGCAAATGCCAGCTATGCAGGGAACGGGCGAATCTGCGACACATTCTGTGGGCTTGCCCTCAGGCGTCCCTACAGGGTCGCAATATAGATAATGATGAGCAGTGGGAGGCCTTACTGCTAAGCTCGGATCCGGAAGAGCAACTCTCGGGCCATCCAGCTGGCCGAAAACGCCGCCAGGACCCAAGGGCTACGGGCCGCCGTTTAGACGGGGACCTGTTCCCCAAACCGCTGGACCCAATAAGGTTATTTCTCTCTCTCTCTCAGTGCTTGTCCCTCGTAAAACTTCTCCAGCTGGCCCCAACATAAAAAAGAGCGTTTTTCCAGATACTTTAGATGGAACATATATGTACGCACAACGTATGTGGACTAATCTTAAGAACTGAGGAAAGTCTATGCTCGGCCCGACTCGAGCCCGCGACCTCAAACCCGGGCCCGGCCTTAAGCCCGGAGCTTCAGGCCCGAGCCCGGCCCGGACCTGCCATGAAAACTACCTTACCCGGCCCGGCCGGGCCCGTGTTTTCGGGTAGGCCCAAGCCTGTGTAGTGCTCTAGTCGGCACCATCATGTTCTTCCTTGTCAAGTCCAACTCTAAAATCACGACGCGTGTCGAAAGTTGTATGTGCGAGTTGAAGAGCGTGACGACTGCCGTCTATAACAAGCAGAGAGGAAACACGCCATCCGTTTTTAAATGCGAATGCATTTCATAGTCGGGCTATGTCAGGCATCCGGCGTTGTCCAGCGTTGTCCAGCGTTGTCCGCGGAGGAGGAGGAGGAGGATAGGTTGAGGAGGTAAGCGCCGGCAGGTGTTAGATGTGAAGCATCTTATGGCGAAGCTTAATCCGGTGGTGGTGGTGTGCGGCGTGATCACCCTTACTGCGCATGCGCAAACCCTTAAAAAAATAAAAAAACCTCCTCTCTCCCTCTCTCTCCTCTAGGCATCCCTCCCCGCGGCAACCACACCCTCACTGCGCATGCGCCTCCCCTCCTCTCTTCCCTGCTACGCTCCCCCCTCTCTCCTCTAGGCATCCCTGCCCGCAGCGTCCACACTCCCACTGCGCATGCGCGCCCCCCCTCTCTCTCCTCTCCTACGCTCCCCCCCCTCTCTCGCCTCGCGACGCCGACACAAGCAGCGTCTGCTAGCGAGTTTCTTGGTTGAAAAAACCGACTGCTCGCGCTGCACAACCGTTCACTGGCCACCCCGTATACATGTATATGGCAATGGATCTTGACCTCCAAGGTGGTGCCGGTGGGAGATTTCTCCTGTGCGTTGTTGAACAATAAAAATTCGCAGCGTGCGAATTAACTAAAAGCGGACTGCGAGTCTCTGTGTCCAGTCGGAGTCTTCTGTGTCTCATCGCACATTAGCAGCGATTGGCATGTTCCAGTAGGAAACACCGCTCCATCGCTGCGTGCTTTACGCATCCCCAGTTTTCTCTCCTGCGAAACGTTGCGATGAGCGCCAGCGTCAACGCCGCCGCCGGTGTAAGCGTTAGCGCCCGCTGCTTCACATCTACACATGGTTCCCTTTAGCGGAAGATGGTGTAATTTTTTATCTCTCCGCTCTCACTCCCTCTACCATAGCAACAGCTGCGGGCGCGCGCGCTTATCCTCGCCCCTAGCAACCGGAGCAGGTGGTGCGGGCGGAGTAGCGGAGAGTGAGTGGAGAGGAGGAGGGCGCTCTGGTGTGTGATGGCGCTCGCATCGCGGAAGCTCGGCGGAGCTCCCGCGTGTGTGGAGAGTGTAGCAGAGGGTAGGTGCAGTGCTTCGCCGCTCCTTCTCTCGCCGTTCGCTCTCTCTCCTCCCTGCGCCCCACACTCCCGTCCGCTCGCTCGCACGTATATATAAATGGAGTGAAGCGCGCGCGAAATGCATTCGCATTTCCTCACGATTCCCTTCGGGGAGGTGGGGGGCATTTTTTGGAGCACAAAAAGCTCATGGAGACAGGAGCCAGAAGGGGCGGGGTGGGGTGGGGGGACCTCTGCTTTCGGGAGAAGATGCGTGCTGTCAGTAAGAGGGCGTTGTCACCCATGCTCGCGCGCGTATCTCGAGTGGAGGTCAGCAGATGGCCCATAGATTTTTACGCGCTGTGCTCCCATCGCAAAGTTCGTGTTGAAGACATAGACAGCCCGAAGTCAATTCCCTCACTGCAGTGGCTGCGTTTCGTAACTGAGCGAGCTGATAGCTTTTCATCGTATAAGATTTCAAGCTGTTGCTATCGAATTCATTCCTTCGCCCTTTCGCTGAAGCTGTCGCTCTTTCGAGAGGTGAACTATTATGTGATTTTTGTAATATGGGCAAATCATACGTTTATATGGGTGAAGTTTGTCTCAACAATAGGCCTTATACTTGGCGTTAAGTCATCCCGTTCCTGTCTGTTTCTACTGGTTTCTTACTTTCAAGCGAAACCGACCGCAGTGTTTGCGTAATGGGTGTTATAGCTTAAAAATACGCCACCAATGCCTCTAGCGCGACCAGCAATAATATTGGACGATTAAACCAGTTGAAATAGAGCGGTCTTACTTTTCTATCTTATGGCTCATCAAAAAACAGCAAACGCACACGCCCAACTGGAAAGAGCAAACTTTACGAAACTTCTTACCTGCTTTCGTCATCACTGCCGGCCTCAATTCGTGCCATATTCGCTTGCATGTCCTTGGGTAGCAGGTCAAGATTCCCTGTTGTGGCGACCCTTAAGTTTAGTCTACTGAAGCTGGCCCTAGAAACCAAGAGAAAGTGAAAGCATATTTTGAGATTAAATGCTGCGTTGCTTCAGCACTCGATTCATTCATCATTTTCCTGCAGTAGCAAAGGACAGTAATAATGACTATAGTGTCACGTATTGTCCCGGGGAGTGAAATTTAACGGGAACTGTTCCTCAACGCACCACCCCCCAGCGCACGCACTCACGCACACATACACACACACACACACACACACACACACACACACACACACACACATACATACATACATACATACATACATACATACATACATACATACATACATACATACATACATACATACATACACATATATATATATATATATATATATATATATATATATATAGAGAGAGAGAGAGAGAGGGAGAGACTATGTATACGTATATGAGATATGACCCATGATGCACAGATAAGTGTCGAGGCAGCTGAAGAGTCATTGCAACAAAAATCACACCACACACAGCCAGGAATTAGTATTTATTCATAAGTACAGTGGTAGGCATGAAGGTAAACCTCTACTATAGAAAAACCGTCCACTTAGCTCGCAAATGTATTTTTCCCGTAAAATTCCGCTACGTAATTTTCTAAATTCAGGGACGTAACTTATCGTATACTTTAAATCTTACACGGGTAATATTTAAAGTATACGATACTTTAAATATTACCCGATACAACTAAACAGGTTATTTAAATTAACTAATATCACAAGAGCTCTAGACTTTCTTTTGCTACATAACTTCCACAGTCACCGAAATATGTATGCTATCTATTATGTACTGAGCGGATGGACGGACGGACGGACATGGACGGATGGACAGACGGACGGACGGATGGATGGACGGACAGACGGACGGACGGACAGACAGACAGACTGACAGACAGACAGACAGACAGACAGACAGACAGACAGACGGACACCGGACGGACGTGAGCATGAGACATTAAAGACTTTCGCCTTAAAGATTACACCATCTCCCGCTAAAGGGAACCATGTGTAGATGCCAAGCAGCGGGCGCTAACGCTTACACTGGCGGCGGCGTTGACGCTGGCGCTCATCGCAGCGTTGCGCAGGAGAAACCTGGGGAGGCGCAAAGCACGCAGTGATGGACCAGCGTTTCCTACTGGAACATCCCAATCGCTGCTAATGGGCAATGAGAGATAGAAGACTCGGATTGGACACAGAGACCCGCAGTCCGCTTTTAGTTAACGCGCACGCTGCGAATTTTTATCGTTCTACAACGCACAGGAGGAATCTCCAACCGGCACTACCTTGCAGGTCAAGATCCATTGCCATATATACGGGGTGGCCAGTGAACGGTTGTGCAGCGCGAGCAGTCAGTTTTTTCAACCAAGAAACTCGCTAGCAGACGCTGCCTGCGTCGGCGTCGCGAGGCGAGAGAAGGGGGGGAGCGTAGGAGAGGAGAGAGAGGGGGAAGACGAGCATGCGCAGTGGGGGGTGTGGAAGCCGCGGGCAGGGATGCCTAGAGGAGAGAGGGGGGAGCCTAGGAGGAGAGAGAGGGAGGGGACGCTCAGTGAGGGTGTGGCCTCCGCGGGGAGGTATGCCTAAAGGAGAGAGAGGTGGATAGGAGGTTTTTTATTATTATTTTTTTAATGGGTTTGCGCATGCGCAGTGGGGGGTGTGGACGGACGGACGGACGGACACCGGACGGACGTGAGCATGAGACATTAAAGGCTTTCGCCTTAAAATTGTTAAGCATTGTATAGCGAGGTACACAGTACTGAAAGTAATGCAGATAAGTTTTGATGATACCGAAACGATGATTCGGCGAAAAAGTGACGGTGATGCTGCATTTCGCTGCTAGGATAAAATATGCATTTCGCGACAGCAGTAAAAGATGACGTCACTGTTGTGTTCAGCCCACCTTTTATTCATTTTTTTTTCGACTGTGAAATCTTTCCGCGCTACGCAGGAAATGGTGTTGAGCCTTTCAGACGCCATTTATCAAGAGCTTTCCTAAATGCGTCAAAGTTACACATCTTTTCGAGGCACTCGATATTATATTTCAATGACAATAATGTCACAATACGTTGATTCCACTGATTTATAGTTATTAATCAGTATCAAATTGCAGTTCAATATCTATTTATTCTGAAGTCATTCATGTCCCACTTTTTCTTAAATAGAATCAAATCTGAGGCGAGAAATATAGAGCGTGTGAAGAAGACGGTCTGCGGCGGCGTCAACGACGCTACCGTCTTCTTCACGCCTTCCGACATCTTCATGAGCCGCAAAGCCGTACCACTGCCTTTTGCGACGCTTGACATCACTGCCGGCTGCAGCAATATTTTTGTCCACAATACCCTTTCAGCAGCGGTTACGTTGCTTGTCGGCGAATGTCTCGGTCACGTGGAACACCTTGACTCTTCGTTCTTTCTGAACGTGCCAGATGAATCGTGCCACACTGACTCGACTGAACTCGATGCCCTTTGCACGCTGGGCGGCTCGTCGAGTGACATATTCGCGAGTTCTATCGCCGATACCCTGACTGCTAAAGAACGCGCCGAGCTTCTTCGACTTCTCCAACAATTCACGAAATCGTTCGATGTTTCTCAGCCGCACTTGGGTCGGACGTCGGAAGTCCACCACTTCATTGACACCGGTTTGCACCAGTCTTTACGTCAAAGGCCGTACCGCGTTTCTGCTGCAGAACGTCGTGTCATCAACGACCAGGTCGAAGATATGCTGCGCCGTGGCGTTATTCAACCATCAACGTCCTTGGGCATCTCCTGTCGTTCTAGTTCGCAAGAAGGACGGGTCTATTCGCTTTTGCGTCGACTACCGTCGATTAAATAAGGTGACGCGGAAAGACGTCTATCCTCTGCCACGCATCGACGATGCCCTTGACAGCCTCCAAGGAGCCGAATTCTTCTCGTCCTTAGACTTACGTTCTGGCTACTGGCAGGTTCCGATGGGCTGAAGCTGATCGTCAGAAAACGGCATTTATTACACCAGACGGACTGTACGAGTTTAACGTAATGCCTTTTGGGCTTTGCAACGCGCCATCCACGTTTGAACGACTCATGGACAACACCTTGCGTGGCCTCAAGTGGTCTATGTGTTTATGTTACCTCGACGACATTGTAGTTTTCTCTCCCGATTTTCCTACCCACCTACATAGGCTCCGACAAGTTCTGACGTGTTTAAGCAACGCTGGACTGCAACTGAACCTCAAAAAGTGCCACTTCGCCGCGCGGGAGTTGACCATCTTAGGACACACAGTGTCCAAGCACGGAGCTCTACCCGACCCTGCGAAACTTCGTGCTGTCGCCGAGTTCCCGAAACCTGCTACGATCAAAGAACTTCGTGGTTTTGTCGGACTATGCTCCTACTTCCGGCGCTTCGTTCGAAATTTCGCTTCCATCATGTCGCCATTGACCAATCTCCTACGCGGTGACAAGGACCTCTCCTCCTGGTCCCCCCGAGTGCGGCGTCGCGTTTGCTACTCTCGGTCGTCTCTTCACATCTCCTCCCATTCTTCGGCATTTTGACCCAACAGCTGCAACGGAGGTGCGCGCAGACGCAAGCGGGGTCCGTCTTGGCGCTGTCCTCGCCCAACATAAGCCCGGCTACTCCGAATACGTCGTCACCTATGCGAGTCGCACGCTCACGAAAGCAGAGGCCAATTATAGCGTCACTGAAAAGGAGTGCTTGGCTCTAGTATGGGCGCTTAGCAAGTTCCGCCCGTATTTGTACGGTCACCCGTTCGACCTGGTAACGGATCACCACGCCCTGTGTTAGCTGGACACGTTGAAAGATCCTTCCGGCCGGCTAGCACGCTGGGCACTCCGAATCCAGGAGTACGATATTCGCGTCATCTATTGCAGCGGTCGCAAGCACTCTGACGCAGACGCCTTGTCTCGTTACCCTCTACCTGCAGACTCCGCCTGCGGAACGAATTCCACACCCTCGGTCTCAACTCTCGACTTTGACTCCATGGCTACTGAACAACTCCGCGACCCATGGATCGCGTCGCTTTTCGACTATCTTTCCGGATCTTCGACTACCGCAGTATCTCGATCTCTACGACGTCAAGCTGCTCATTTCGCCATTCGTGATCGGCTACTTCACCGCCGCAACTATGCTCCCGAGGGCCGTAAGTGGCTCTTGGTCAATCCCCGCAGCTTAATGTCACAAATATGTGCCTCCTTCCACGACGTTGCGCAATGTGGCCATGCCGGAGTTTTCAAAACGTACGACCGTATTCGCCACCGCTACTACTGGCGCGGAATGTACAATTTCGTACGAAAATTTGTTCAGTGCTGCCCTGACTGTCAGCGTCGCAAATCGCCGCCTTTACGCTCATCTGGAGCCCTGCAACCACTTTCGTGCCCTGCCAAACCCTTCGATCGCGTGGGGATTGATCTCTACGGCCCCCTACCGATGACACCGGATGGCAATCGGTGGATCATAGTCGCGGTGGACCACCTAACACGATACGCAGAGACTGCTGCCCTACAAAGTGGCACAGCGCGGGACGTAGCGTCTTTCGTCCTCCGCCACTTCATCCTTCGACATGGCGCGCCTCGAGAACTCCTCAGTGACCGAGGTCGAGCCTTTCTCTCGGAAGTCGTTGAAGCTCTCCTTTTCGAATGCCACGTTGTTCATCGCAAGACCACGGCGTACCACCCGCAAACTAACGGACTCACAGAGCGCTTCAACCGCACACTCGGTGATATGCTCGCGATGTATGTGACATCTGATCATGACAACTGGGACCGGGTTCTTCCATTCATAACGTTCGCATACAACACCGCGACACAAGCTACCACGGGATTCTCACCGTTCTTCCTCCTGTATGGACGCGACCCTTCGCACACCATTGACACTCTTCTTCCCTACCGTCCTGACGCTTCCGAATGCCCACCTGTCTCCGAAGCTGCCCGCCAAGCGGAAGAGTGCCGCCAACTCGCGCGCAACTTTACGTCGCAGGAGCAACAGCGCCAGAAGGACACCAACGCTGACTCACGTCGAAGTCCCAGCTATTCCCCGGGATCTCTGGTATGGCTGGCTGTCCCATACCAAACTTCTGGGCTTTCCTCAAAACTCGTCCCAAAGTACGAGGGCCCTTACCGTG
Organism: Rhipicephalus appendiculatus; assembly: GCA_030522465.1. Lineage (NCBI taxonomy): Eukaryota > Metazoa > Arthropoda > Arachnida > Ixodida > Ixodidae > Rhipicephalus > Rhipicephalus appendiculatus. The sequence continues at coordinate 3,105 of JALIZH010010846.1, read as the reverse complement.
TTTTGGAGCAAACCTCCCCAGTCAATTTTCTCATTGAGCCAGTTTCCCCATCTGACGACATGCGCCGGCGTGGACGTGACCTCGTCCACGTGTCCCGTCTCAAGCCATACCATAGCCCTCTTCTTCCAGACTCTTAGGTCGCCAGGATGGCTCTTCTTCGGCGGGGGGCGAATTGTGAAGAAGAAGACGCGCCTCCGGTCAGCAGCATCGCGAACGCTCGGGTGCTGGGCTCGCTCGGCTCGCTCACCGCGCGCTTCTGGTTGCTGCCATCTTGCTAGCCGGTGCTACGGTCTGTTTTCGCTGTGTTGAATTCGCAGTCTCACCACAGAAGCATACTGTCAATAAACCTCTTCGCAAGCGTAACTTTGTGAAAAATTGAACTGCGCTAGCCCCCCCAACATACGCTTCTCGAGAAATATAGTGCGAATTCGCTTTGGATTACGTTCATTTCGAGCGAAGAAAAATTGTACTGTTCACGTGGCTTGCGGAAAGCGGCGCGTCGAACGACTCATCTAAAATGGCAGTGTCGTTAGCAAAATCATCATTTCAACAGTGAGCTGAAACATTAAGGTCAATTAAGATACATTTATTACGCAGCAAGTTCAGTTGATCCAAACGTGAGCGTATGTTGCTCTTTTTTAGGAGCGAAGCAACACAGGCTCGCACGATGACCGCTGTCGCCGGCGTCGTCATAGGTCCCCGTCGGAACAGCTTCGGCGCCGCTCCGAAACCCTCTCTCAGCAAGCGTATCGATCAAGCTCATGACGTCGCGCACACAACCCTTCGTAGAGCGCACGAAGCGCGCATACCGACCGCGCACAGGTGTTGCGCAGCGGCGCTGCCGAACCCCGCTCCGAGCAAGCGCACGACGTCATGCGCAGAACCGTTCGCAGAACGTACGCAGCGCGCATACCGACCGCGCGCAGTTGCGCTGGCGCGGCGCCGCTCGTACCTAGGGCGCGCATACAAGCCGTGTACAGCGTGCTGCATTGCTCGCAAGCCTGCTCGTACTTAGACCGTGCAGCGCTGGCGCATCGATCAATGGCGCTACACTTAGTGAAACAAAATGACGTAGACTGGCTTCCAAAGAGCTTCGCTGCATTATCAGCATTCACTTCGTGGATCTGCAGTAATTTTTAGCCACTAGACCACACGACTAGCGTAAACAAGTGGTCTACACAATTGTGTGCCAGGTGTCTGATAGGGTTAAACATAACTCACTGTGTTATCTCTATGGAGAGTAGGCTATTATTTAGCTGGAATGCTCAAGTACACTGGGCACTCCAATTTATGCAACAATCCTAAGAATGACTCTACCTACTATGGACTGCTTTTATATTGTCCTATTAGATTGACTCATTAAACTGCATACTGAGTTCAGCATTTCCTGCTTTCACTCGGCACTGATAAAATCAAGCACATACACCGGATATCAAGTGTGATGCATTCGCAAATGTCCGAAGGTGATTTATTCCCGGTGTTGAAAAAAGTAAGAACCTTTGTAAGGGGACGCTCAAGCGAAATATTCGCTGAACGAAAATGAGCGATTCGGCTGGTGTAATAAGCAATTTACCTTTTCTCGCTGTAACAGAGCGTTTGAACATACGGAAACGAGGATATTGGGAAATTGAAGCTTCGCTCCGTGTTCTGCTCTTTGGGTGTTTCATTCAAATGCCGCCAGTATTACTAAATTACTGCTGCGGTTTACAGATACAAAGTCAGTTACGTAAATTTTGAAGACAAATAAGCGTGCAGTAAGTCAAAGTAGTTTGCTTCATATTACGGCCGTGGTGCTCTGCAACACCCGCTGATTGACAGAAATTGGCCACCAAGGTGGTCACGTCATATCCTACAATCGGCGCGGGCGAGTGAAATTGAGCCCCGGCAAAAGTCACAATCGGTGGATGTTTTCGACGCGAAAACATTCGTTTATTAGCAGTGGAAAGTGGTGATGTGCTCGAACGCAGGCAAAAAATTAATCTAGCCAAATTTAGTAGGTTTCATTTTTGTTCCTTTATGTGAAACCTCTCTCGCTTTGACTCTTTTAACCGTGACCTCACCACAACATGATGAATGAGTAAAGACTCACAAGGAGTGAAGGGCTTCGGTGAAGAACTTCTTCAGCTCATCCACAACAGCGACGATTTCAGTGGTGGTACGGCTGAAGTTGCGAGCGCTAAGCAAGAAGCCCGTGACCTCGGTTACGCCCAGGGCTGACATACAGGGCCATATCTGTCCAGACAGAAATACATGAGTGCGGGGCAGTTAACGCTACACGAACGTGGTTCACTGGCAGACTACACTTCGCACATTTTAGTAATGCACATATACGAATAGTAACCTAATAAATGTTAACATTTAAAATGTTCTTGGGTCACGAAAAAAAGCAAGGTTGCCGTGAAAATATTTTAGTGTAAACAGTTTCCAATGTAGACCAAAATGCATATGGGCACTAAGCTTATCTAAGAACGTCTGAGCAATTACTGCTCGTCTGATTCATCACCTATGATTGTCTAGTCGCACTCTGAGTTTTAGTCATGAACCACGAAGAAGCGCTCCCAAATGGACTCGCTTTATGGTCTACCAAAGGAGCATCCCATTTGCATAAGCTAAAAGTAAGCTTCTCGTAGAGATCAACATGGCAGTAACATTCGGCGATAGGTGGCGTCATAGTGTAGAAATCCGGTTGCAGTAACCCTAGGTGAGGTCCAGCGAGCCACTGAGGCCAGCATGGCCCTGGGAAAGGGGTACCAACCACGGTAATCTACGTACTGCTACTCATCAATGAAGTTTATTCTCTCTCTAGAAGGCCATTTTCCATAAAGGAGTGTATACTGCAGATATATGGCTCTTTGATTTCACACTTCGCATTTCAGAAAAGGAACGTTTAATGAATCTGTTTTATTGCGATATCAACTGTACAGAAGCTGCCGGGGAATTTTCGCCGTTGTCATCGGCGTCGCCGTGATGTACCATATAACGTCCAAATTGATAACGTCGCCCCACGTCTGTATGCACGATGCATGGGCGAAAGCGTGCAGGAGCCTCCGATTATCGTTTCTCATGCACAGGGGAACAGCGCCTGCCGCCTGTCGTCGAGCGAAA
>JALIZH010010845.1:0-246210 GCA_030522465.1 Rhipicephalus appendiculatus | reverse complement strand
TGAAGAAATTTTGTCTTTACTTATCTTGGTGGTCGTATTCTGCTCGTTGCTGCTGCACTGGGGCCTTGACGGAGGATCTTCACTTTGTCGGACATCAGCGGCCTTGCCTCCCCAGGTCGCTGGCTTCAGTTTTCCTGACTGGGACTCATCGAACGACGGCTTCTTGAGGTTGAAAGATGGAGATGGTGAATTTGATCGCTGAGGGCTTGGAGATCGATAGCGTGCGAGGCGCTGGTGATCTCGGTTCATGCTGGAAACTCGTAGTTGGAAACTGATGCCTTGATAAGTAGTCTTCGATTTCGACGGGTCTTTCGCCATTTCGGGGGCATGGCGCATTTACAGAGAACCCACGTAGACCGACTCTCCGATATGGGAAGAATCTGTAAAGGTGTCCAGCTTCGCCGCAGTGAAAACAGAGCGGCGTTATGTCGGGCGTGCGCCACACGTCGCTTTTTCGTGGCCTCAGAGCGCCTGGGAAGGGTGAGCCACGCGAAGCCGGTGAGTGGCCGCCGGGGGGCTGTCAACGAAGCATTGTGCAGGGCGGGCTGGCGTAAAGCATCGGCGTAAGTTGGCACAGGACGTTCCTGCAATGGTTGTTCGCGCCGAACAGGTCGCACCTCGGGTTCCGCTTGTAGAATGGCGTGACGAACTTCATCTCGAATCACGCTGGCGAGAGATGAAACCGTTGGCGTGACTTGCGGTTGCAGTAGCTTCCGGAGCTCTTCCTTTACAATAGATCGCACCATTTCCCTCAGCACTTCGCTGTTGCTTCCCAGGCTTGCTGAAAGGACATCTGCAGGAACACTACTGGCATCATGGTTGTAGTGACGGGAGCGCTGCTGCAATGCCCGCTCTATGGTGGTGGCTTCGGTGCGGAATTCAGCAACTGTACGAGGTGGGTTGCGAACCAACCCTGCAAATAAGTCCTGTTTGACTCCTCGCATCAGGTGGCGCAGTTTTTTCTCTTCGCTCATGCTAGGGTCGGCGCGTCTGAAAAGGCGGGACATGTCCTCAATATACATGCCAACGCTCTCGTTCGTGCGCTGATTCCTGGACTGAAGAGCATTCTCCGCCTTCTCCCGACGATCGGTGCTAGCATGCGTGGCGACCAAATGACGTCGGAACTCTTGCCATGTCGGTATCACCGCTTCGTGGTTTTCATACCACGTCCTCGCCGCATCCTCCAATGCAAAGTACACGCGGCGCAGTTTCCTTGCCTCGTCCCAGCCGTTGATGTTCGCAACCCGCTCGAAGTGTTCCAACCAGTCCTCCACATCTTCGAACGTGTCTCCATGGAAGGGCTCAGGCATGCACGGTGGGGACAGGATAAGTTCAGATGATGTCACTGGGCTCGCCATCATCCCGTAGCTGGTTGTGAACGTGGCCTGTGTTGCCGGAGCAGTAGGAAGCGGTCCGAACTCAGGCGGGTCTCCTCGGAGGCGGCGGCTTGAACGCTGGTGTACTGGAGTCAGTTCGCCAGGTTCCAATCGCTGAGGATCAGGGCTCCGCTCTTTTGCGCCAAGGGAGACTTCCAATCATACCCCGCACCTCCACCAGAATGTAGCGGATTAAGAGAGAGGAAGCACAAAAACTGGTTTATTATGGGCGAACTTGTGCCCTGAAAACTAGATGCAAAAATAATGGAGTCCGCTAGAGCGTTCCAAACAAAACTGTTCTTCGGCCTACGCGCGTCTTCGTCTTCCTTTTTTCTCGCAGGCCCCAAAAACCACTGACACGCGCTCGTGCACGAGAGGCATGAGTTGCGCTGCGAGAAGAGCGAGCAGGCGCGAGACTTTGGACGCTGCTACTCACTGGCCTTCATGATATTGAAAGCTTAGTATTCAGTCTCTGCGAGTGGTCAATCTCTGCGGCAATATGGGCGATTATTTTCGTGTGAGGCCGGAGATTTCTTTACAGCACTACAATCGTGTTGATAATCGCGGTGCTCAGACATATCGTCACCGTTGCTAAAGCCACCACGTTCCCGAAGCCCATCTCGACGTCACCGGACTAAGATGTACGACAACGGGACAACATTGACTGACGATCAATAAATAGCTGGATCATAGGGTGGTGTCGTCGCTGTACAAAGGGGACGAAGTAAAGGCAGCGAGGCGTTCATGGCGCATACCATGCGTGTTTGTTCAGCGTGTGTGCGCGTGGTAAATCGCCGGAGCTGGAAGTGCGTGCGCGCTCCGTTTTCATTTGCCTGTGGTGTGCTGGTGCGTGAGCCCAGAGCCTATAGTGCCTAAACGTGAGGAAAGCCCTATTAGGCTAAAAAACGAAACACCACAGTGCTATGCACGATGACCGCACGTCCGGATATTCACACAGCGCACGGATGCTCTAACGTACTAAGCAACATGTTATTGGTCCGTGAATGCGAACCTCTCCTAAGGTGTATTTAGTAGGAGCGTACGAATAGGGAATTTTAGGCTGAATCGAATACGTATCAAAGCTTGTACACTACGAATGGAAGAAGAATGCAGTATGAATATTTTTCGAATAGTATCGAATATTAAGGCAACCACTATCAAAACAGATCCAGAATTCCATAATATTTTATCGGAAGAAATAGTCACAAAAATTAACAAAGGCACATTGGAATTACCTTTCATCTCCAAAAAATTTTGGAAGATCCCACGTGCCATGGGAACTGATGTCATGCGAAACATGCGGCGGGAAGGTGACTGTGGTGCAATTTTTTCTTGAGCGAAACGTTACGAAATTACGCCAAACATAAGTACAAATGTGATACGCACAGACATGTATGTTGTACAGTCACATATGTTTTATATAACCAGTTGTTTACAGCTGCGTAAAGATGCCAAGAGCAACATGGATATTACCAACACCTGAAGCGGTAAGCTGAAATGTAGCGCTGGTGGTTGCGATGATGGTAGTCCTAGATAGTGCTACGTAGACCAATTTCAGTGGGTGGCGCTTAACTACAATTCACGCTAACCCGACGTGAGCCCTGTATCATTCCAGTACATGTGTCACGTTTATAAAAATTAGATGGGCAGCACTGCAACCACAATTGACGTTTCACCAACATTACGCCTGCATAGGGTCTTTTTCCAAAGGAGTTCCGAGAACTGGCGTGGCTGTGTGGTAGAATACCTGATTGCCATGCAGAATGCTTGGGATCGATTCCTGCAGGGACAATAACATATATTATTTGCACTCGTCGGCTTAACGGTGCCGATGTGGGTCTGTCCTAACGCTCTCGCATTTAAATTATGTCTATTGTCGCCGTTCCTCGGTAGATATACACTGTTAACCCTTTCAGACGCCACCTATGAAGAACTCTCTGTAAATTGGTCAAAATAATACAACGTTATTTCAAGTCACTCAAATACTATTGCAACAAAAATAATGTCATAATATGTTCATTTAAGTGTGTTATAGTAACTTATTCTAATTAGGTTGTAATTAAATATCTGTTTATCCTGAAGTCATCCATGCTCTATTTTGGCTTAAATAGAATGAAATCTCGGGCTAGAAAATATTGTACAAATTCAATTTTCGTTATGTCCATTTAGAGCATAGAAAAAGTCTACTTTTGACATGGCGCGCCGGACGCGGCTCATCGAACGACTCGTCGAACGGGCTAGTGCCTTCAGAAAATGTGATCATACGCGACAGTACGCTGCGAAATGAAGTTAAATGAAGACAAATTATTATGCAGCAGGTTCAATCTATCCGACGCTCAATATATCTCGCTTTCTCTTGGCCCCTAGTTGATACAAGGAGCAAAAACAAATCATGTACACAATTGTGTACATAGCGTCTCAAAGGGTTATAGCCCTGCAGCGCATACACGCATACCGTGGCCCGTGGTATAGGGGTATGTGCCACACGTAAGAAAGGGTTTGACATTGTACGCGATGGAATTTTCACACCATTCATGCCATGACCAGACAGTCATAATCAGGAAACCCTCTTACCATCCGATACTAATTTTGGTCTACTCCAAGTAAAAGAGGTGATCACGAGAGCACCAAGACGTAGGCGGATAGATAGATACGAAGATAGATACGTAGATAGAAACGCTGAAAGTGCCTGCAGTACGCAAAGAAATGCTTCGCATTTAAAATGCCACAGTTAGGTAAATGGACCTTTCCAGAAATCGCAGCGCCGCGCCTTCCCCTGGTGGATCGGCGCTGGGGCATTATGGGAGAGCGGAGCGCCGGGCGGGCAGAGCAGACGCTTTCCCGCTTTCGCCTGCTTTCGTCGCGCGCCGTGAATGGTTTTGGATGGTGTAAGGTGCTGCTGTTGTGAAGAAACGGCTACTTCTGAGCGCTCCGAGTTTCATGCATGCAAACTAGAATGTGTCGTTCTTCCCAAATAGCCAGAATCATCACTGAGCATGCTGAAGAAGAAGGAAAGCGGCGGACAAACCTGTTCTGTTCTTGGATGTGATAACACGCGAAAGACACCGGATGTTTCGTTTCATTGCTCGGTGCTACTTCAGGACTTGAATTTTAGTGATGCTGCAGCTAAGTTTGACCTTTGTTAAGATGCTTGTATTCTCATTCACTGTGATTACAGGGCTGGGACCTTACACACGAAGCATGCCGTGTAAGTGCGCGAATTTATAAAGGCGAAAGGCTTAGATGCTCTGTTAAAAGCTCACAGCGTCTCTTGTGCATTCGCCGAAGACTCGAAGGCGAAAGCCATCTTCTTTTTCTTATTAGTCTATGTAATAATCCTGCTGCGCCAGTCCATGAGTGTCAGCGGGATTTTGTCTTGTGTGCTAACCCGTCTTGCATCGCGGCTGGGGGGGAGGGGGAGAGCACTGGTGTAGCTTGTGTGGGCGGCAAGTGCTGGTGTGACTTGAGGGGGGCAAGTGGCGCTTTTGCACCCCCCTGCCGACGCCCATGCCCGCCACCATTACACCACCCTTCGAAGGCTTGCTGCACCTAACGGGGTTTTGCACTGCCTCGAAGATCGGAGGTACCTCATGATTCTGCATTGCCTCCGTGATAAGACCACCTTTGACCAAGCTAGGATGTTATGTGATGACGTGATCATGTGAAGTCACGTGACGTCTTAATGGCGTCACAATTTTTGGCGATCTTTGACGTGATATATGGTGTCATCATCACGTGATGATGAATTATCGCATCACTCTACGCCACCGACGCGGGACGCCGATGGTCAAGTTTCACGTTTGATGAGGCATCTGTAACGTTTTCACCTAAAAACACAAAAGTTGACCGTCGGTGGCTTTGGCGTCCCGCGGCGGCGGCATCAACAAGAGTGATGCAAAAATCACCACGTGATGGCGTCACCATATGACGTCGTCCTGACAGTGCAGATCATCAGAATGTGTGAGGTCATCATGACGTCTCATGATCACGTCATCACACGACATCGTCGCTTTGCTCGGCCTCCGTGATCGGTGGGCCGATCACGGAGGCCTAGCAAAACCAGGTAGGGTGCTGAAAGTTTGGAATGCTTCCGGTCATAGAACCAGTGCAAAACCACGTTAGGTGCAGAAAACTTTCGCAAGGGTGCGGGAAGGACCAATACATCGACTGAAGAAAAAGAAGACAGCTTTCGCTTCAAGTCGTCTCGGGCGAATTCATAAGAAACCCTGCGAGTTTTTATTGCACTTTAAGTAGTGTTTATTTTGCTGTTTGCTGCTTGATTATGTTGAATCGGATTTGCTTGTTATTCACCATAAACCTAGAGGCGTGGCAATACGCCTGTGGCAAGACCTTGAGTTGTTTTGTCCATTGCCATTTTGGTAAAAGCGACAGGAACAGCTGTATGTTTTTCGGCAGCCGAGGGGCATCTGCATCCAAACGACAAATCACTAAATGAGCATAATCACAAACTGTAATGAAACAAAAGAGCGCAAACAGTAAAATGCAATATTGTGTAAATTATGCACACGAACGCTCATTCTATTATATATTCCTTAACATTGTGAACTAGGGAGTCACGACCATAGGTCGGCAAAACTTGTGGAGCTCACTCAGACTCACTCATGAAATATATTTTGCGCTTAGGGCTCACTCGGACTCATACTCACCAATTTTTTTCTGAGCCGGACTCACTCGAACTCACACTCACGAAAATTTTCTTCAACCGGACTCACTCGGACTCAAATTCACCAAAACATTACTCACTTGGACTCACTCAGACTCAGATCGAGCCGTGAGTCTGAGTCTGAGTGAGTCCAAGTGAGTCGACTCATGAGTCCGTTAGCCTAGAATTATCTTTTTCGACCATGGTGTCAATGTTTTATAACACCAATATCTCGCGTAATCGGTGCTCTTCTTGGCGCCTTTTGATATAGTACCTTCGAATACGAGTTATGAGTGCTCGCAAAGCAGTAAGGCCATTTACCTTGAAGGAGACGACAGCATAAGATATATTTATCAAGAACGTCTCTGGAATAGTTGGTGAGGTGTATGTCAAGGCACCCCCTTACGTAATTCGCGCGTCTGATCAATAAATATCGAAATGGTGTATGAACGCCAATGCTTTGGAATACGTGTGAGTAGACGTGAGTATAAATGTGAATCCACGTAATGCTGATAGTAATGCTGAAGATGAGTAGATATGACAATAGGTCGGCAAAAGAAATTGGAACTCACTCAGACTCACTCAAGAAAGAAATCTTGCACTTTGCAGTCACTCGAACTCAGACTCACCAAAATTTCCCTGAGCCGAACTCACTCGGACTCACACTCACGAAAACTTTCTTCAACCGGACTCACACAGACTCAAACTCACCAAAATATTACTCACCCGGACTCACTCAGACTCAGACTCACGGCCCGATCTGAGACTGAGTGAGTCTGAATGATTCGACTCATGAGTGAGTTCGCCGACCTATGGTCACGACCTTTTGCGCAATCAGGTCCGAAATTCTTGAATTAATTTCCAACTCACGGTCGAGAAAACAGGCACGACACAGAGGCAGCATGCTTTACGTTGTTCGAAAACAAATACAGGGAAGTCAAATGTGCAGAATATTCTCGCTTCATACAGTGCGACACTGTGTCGTGATTACGCGATCTTCATCCCCACCCGACAGCACTCACTTGATGTCCGCTCTTTGGGCGTGTTGGTAGCTGGTTTTTACTACTCTCAGCGTCCCAAGTGCAAAGTTTCCAACACGCAGCATCTGAAGCGTAGTTGGGCTCGAGCCCATTTATAAGGGTGCTATTTTGACACCGATTATCATGCGCGAAGTGCCACGGTCCTGCGTATCGCGCGGAAGCAAGCATATCACGAGCGATAGTGCCCAACGAAAAGTACTAATAATGTTTTATTGTCATGTTGACCATAAAAAAGCGAGGGAAGCTTAAGCTACTTGTAAATACGATCAAAAAAGCACATGGGACTCGCCGCGAAAGCCGTATAGAGTTTCCAATTCAATGGGCCTTTTCGCGGGTACGTGACCATTTCCCCCGTGTCAATAATAAGTCAAGGATACTTACTGTTTGCTGGGTATTATTCATGCTGCTCTGGGTTTTGCCTCTTCTGTGAGTGCAGACTGAAGCAGGGTTATCACGTGCGATATTCGTGCAACGACGCGCTAGTACGCCCGCACGCTGCAACGAGGTAAGCCAACGCTTCCGCGAGCAGACGACACTCCGCCGGCGCTCCGGCTTCCCATAACGCTTTGCGGCCGCCATAGGTGGCGCGCGGGAATTTCTGGAAAGGTCCATTGATGGGAGGTCGCATAGGCTGTGACAGCCAACCAGGTATTTTGTAAGTGTACATTGAAATAAAGCGGTTGCATCAGGATAAAAGGTGGTACTTTCTCACCCCCTCTTAAATAACAATGATGCATGCAAATTGGGCAATGTTTGATGGATAAGCATCGTAAATCTCATGAGGAGCATACCAGAATGTTCACACTTTTGCTCCTGCGACTCTAAAGTTTCCAGTATAAGCACCGTCATCTGTGATTAGTACAGCATCGATATCAAAAGAATGGGCGATGCATGCGTCAATGAAGCATCATTTTCACTAGAGGAAAAAGAGTTTGCTTTTCTGCTCAGTACCTGTTCTGTGAAGTAATGCCTATATTGACTAGAGTACCATTTTTTGCTTTCGCACACGTTTCTCCTTGTCTTTCTTTTTGCTCTTGTATTTTCGGATGCTTTTAAAAAAAATTCAGTTGCGGGTCAGTGCTTGTCCTGTGAGTATGTTACTCCTGGTCTACGTCTTTTACTGCTGCTTCAAAGGCTGCTTGCACACTGGTAATGCAATAATTAAAAAGAAAGGAAAGAGCTCCTTGCATTTTAGAAGTTGATTCTTCAAGCTTTTTTTTTTCCGCAAGCGCGGAATAGTCTAAAACTTTTTCAAAAACATTTGGTGTTTGCACCTAATACATTTAGGCGTTTTAAGCGTAAGCGTTGCAAGCATGTCTTCCACCACTCAGCCACCATGTTGCTCGAAACTGCTTGCATTCGTGTCATCAAGTCTTTTCCCGCATTTTTGATTAGTCCTTCCTTGAGCGCTTTTTTTTCTGGCCATAAATTACTGTTTTTGTGTGGGGAAATACCACACAAAGAAGGAACCAGGAAATAATTGTTAGAAAATAAGTGCTTTTTGGTCCATACCTAACGATATTATTGTGCGCATACAAAAGCATTTCCATCATTTTAACGTTGTACGGACACATAAATTTGATGTCTGGCACCTTCAGTTATGCTACGATTTAAGAAACATCACCCAGTCCATGTTAGAACACAGTGATGGCTTGCTGCCTAATTGCATGTCGCCTATTTCTCTTCCACAATATGTTCGTATGGGTAAATCATCTGTTCTATTTGTTTGGTAATAAAACACAAGCCGTTACATTGAGCGAACAGTGTTTAACCAATTTGTATTGTATGCAAGAAGTTCATTTATTTCATTTGCATGCAAGACAAATAGTCATACCTGAATTGATGGAAGAAACAGTGCTTTCACTCGTTTATTGCAATGAAAACAGTAGCCGCTCGCACGTCAGTGTAAGCATATTACCACGCGCGCTTGTTGTTTCAACTTCGCTTACGCCCACAAAGACTGTCAGAAGTGCTTGGCGGAGACCGTGTCTTAGTGTTCCAGAAGCTTCTCGGTTGTAGTAGATAGTTTTGTTGAAATTGCGCACAAGACACAAACACTGGAGCTTATTCCAGAGCTTCCGCGACGACCAGTGATAAGGCTAGAATGTTCGACGCGTGATGTATAAAAGCCGGTGCGTTCCAACGATGATCAGTTTTTCGACGACCGACGCTCTGTGCGCCGATATCAGTATACAGTGTACATAGATTGTCTGTTGTAATTTGAGTTTCAGTTTCGCGACCACAAGTTCGGCCAAATAAAGAGCTTCACCTCGAAGAAACCTGCTCCTGTCTTCATCCACCTCACAACCATGTGACATCTGGGGAAGTTGCTGCTTCGTTCATGTATCGGACACCCCCCGTCAAGCCGTGAACCCAGCTCCAGTCGTGATGGAGACGTCGATGCCAACCAGGACCAGGGAGTTACCCGTAGGCAACAATATCTACATCCGGAGTACTGCCTTCTACCCGACAAGACTCCCAAACGAAGGGCATGACCGCCACTGCGGCATCGACGACAGCCCCTGATCGTGATGCAGCCGCCAAGTGAGGACCCAGACACGTGGCTCGAGTCGTATGAGAAGAGTGCGGCCTTCAACATCTGGGACATCAATAACAAGTTGCGCTTTGTGTACTTCGCGTTGAAAAACAGGGGTCCAGCTCCCGAACGAAAACGTGACAATCTTCACCCGAGGATATGACCCGCCTTTTCGGACACACCGACCCTGACATGACCGAAGAGAAGAAGGGCTATTTCTCATGCAAGGAGTAAAGCAAGAGCTATTCGCTGGACTGATGCGGAACCCACCCAAGACAGTTCAAGAGTTTATCTCCGAGCCGACACAAATCGCGACCACGCTGGAAATGCGCACCCGGCAAGTACAACCGGCCGCTTGACCCAAAACGGCGCAGCAGTTCACGCCCTCGGCTCCGACTACCTACGTGAAATGATCCGAGCAATCGTGCTGGAGGAGCTCCAGAAATTCTTGGCGTCCTCGCAGCCCCAAGCTGCCTCGATCGCCGACATCGTTCGAGATGATATCCAGCAGTCGCTCAGAACCCCTGAACCGCCACATCGTGAGCCGCAAATCATAAGGGTGTACGCTGCATCCCGACGCGACCCCCCCCCCTCCACGCCCTCGCCAAGAGACCTCACCGTCGCATTTCCGCCGCCATACACTGCCCCCGAGCACCACCAGTGCCATAACACCCACCTGTCAGCCAGCGCTACCCTCCGAGGAAGACCGACGTTCAGCGCGCCCCTGACCACCGGCCGCTATGCTACCACTGCTGTGGAGCCGAGCACACATGTCGCCACTGCCAGTACCGGGAAATGGGACTGCGTGGTTTCGCCGTTGACGCGCCGCGTCTGCAGCCGGACGAACGACCTCGTGACATCGCCAACTACCTCACAGGAGCGCAGTGGACACGCCGACGACCTTCCCTGTTCGCCGTCGCCAGGCCGCTGCACCTCACCGCATCGCAGGCAGTACAGCAGTCCATCTCAGGGTCGATCTCCGAGCCCTTACCCGGAAAACTAAAGGCAGCAACCAATGGAGGTGCGGTTTCTGTACGTCGAACTACCGAAGTTCCTCCGCCGACGCCGACGATGACGCCGCGACGAAACCTGCTGAACACGACGCGAAGCAGACACAGCCGTGCCGACGAAACCTCGCGGACCGAGCAAGACCTGACGGCGCAGCATGATGGCAGCAGCGCATCAAATCGACGCAGTCGTGATCCGAAGCCGTGACCTAACCGCAACGCAAGGCGACGGAACTAGCGACCTCGACGTTCTTATCGACGGCCACAACGTGAACGCTCTCGTCGACACTGGGGCCGACTATCCCGTCGTCAGTGGGCTATTCGCCGCCAAGCTGAAGAAAGTAATGACCGTCTGGAGTGGACAGCTGGGGGTCACTTGATCCCGACAGCTGGGGGTCACCTGATAAAGCCAATTGGAGTCTGCACGGCGAGAGTCACCATCAATAACCGGATTTATCCTGCGAGGATTGTTATTCTACAGCACTGCTCCAGGGATCTGATACTAGGCAATTGACTTCCTAAGTGACCATGGTGCCGCCATCTACCATGGTCACAGGTCTGAGTCGATAACACTAAGCTCAAAGAAAGCGCTGCCGCCCCACGCGACGCCAGGGAACCATGCGTTCGATGTTATAGTAGAGCAGGTGACCGTTCCTCCGCTCTCCAGCGTCATTACTTGCGTAATGACGCTGGAGAGCGGACCTTGAAGGCGTCATCGAGGGCAATCAGCACCTACTCCTGAACCGTCATATTAGCGTCGCAAGAGGTATAGCCGAGCTGCGTGACGGTAAAGTAAAGGTACGGCTTACAAACTTCAGTCACGAATATAGGCACCTCAGCATTGGTACGACGGTCGCCTACATCGACGAATGCGTGGTCGCCAGCCATCCTTTCGCCTTATTCGATGCTGTCGAAGCTGCCTCAATGAATCGAGGTCCCGAACCAGATTTCGACGTCAACCCGAGCCTTCCGAAAGCCAAGCGCTCAAAGCCCTGCTCCTGCAACTCAAGGACTGCTTCTCATCGTCGTCGAGAATTCGACAGGACGCCACCCGCGAAACATCGCATCGTAACAGAAGAAAGTGCCCGACCAATTCGACAGAGCCCGTACCAAGTTTCGATGCGCGAACGTGAGGACGTGAAGCAACAGGTCGACGAAATGCTACGCGACGACATCATACAGTTATCCAAGAGGCAGTGGGCGGCACCCGTGGTGTTAGTGAAGAAGAAGGATGGAACCCTATGTTTCTGCGTCGACTATCGCCGCCTAAACAAAATTCACAAAGAAGGACGCGTATCCTCTCCGACGGCTAGAGGATGCCCTGGACCGACTCCACAACGTGAAGTATTTTTCGTCGATGGACCTTAAGACCGGCTATTGGCTAATCGAAGTCGACGAGAGAGACCGAGACAAGACTGCCTTTATAAAACCAGACGGCCTGTTCGAGTTCAAGGACATGCCCTTTGCCCTTTGCTCGGCACCTACAACTTTCCTACGTGTCATGGATAAATTACTGGCTGGCTTAAAGTGGCAGACTTCCCTCGTGTACTTGGACGACGTCGTTGTGTTTGCCTCAACCTTCGACGAGCTCCTCCGGCGCCTTGAAGCTGTACTTCAAGTAATCGACACTTCAGGACTCACTCTAAAGCCACAAAAGTGCCGCTTTGCATACGAAGCGCTCTTGCTCATGGGCCACGCGATTAGCAACTCGAGTTCGTCCCGAGCCACGGGAAACAGCAGCTGTCGCTTCCTTCCCGCCACCCACCGACCTAAAAGCCGTACGCTGATTTCTCAACTTGTGCGCCTACTACCGACGTTTCGTCAAGGCATATTCACGGATCGCCGGGCCGCCAACCTATCTCACGAAAACCGACGTAGTCTTTAAGTGGGAAACGGTACAAGTCGAAGCATTTCAAGAACTAAAACGACGCCTGCAGACGCCGCCGATTCTTGCTCACTTCAACGAATACGCTGACAAAGAATTCCACACCGATGCAAGCAGCGTGGGGTCCCGAAGCCGTCCTAGTGCAGAGGACTAACTGACTAACGGATTAATGGAGTTTAGAGGGCTATCAGTTATGCTAGCCGGTCTCTATCCAAACGCAGAAGGCAACTTATTCCACAACAGAAAAGGAGTGTCTTGCCATCATCTGTGCTACGTCAAAATTTCGCCCCTACCTGTACGGGGGGACCTTTTAAAGTTGTGAGCGATCACCACACCTTGTGTTGGCTAGATAACTTGAATGACCTTTCAGGTCGTCTCGCACGGTGGAGCCTAAGACTTCAAGAATTCGACATTAACGTCATGTACAAGTATGGAAGGAAAGCTCTGCGACGCCGACTGCCTGTCTCGTGCCCCCGTCAACCCACCGGGCGCAGGACGACCAGGACGATGACTACTATTTGGGAACCATAAGTGGCGACGACTTCGGCGAACAACAACGGGCCGACCCTGAACTGAGGGGCCTAGTGAAATACGTGCAATTCAAGACCTCTGTTGTTCCAAAGGTGTTGAGGTGAGGATTAGCCTCATTTTTCTTCAAGAATGACGTCCTCCTAAAGAAGAACTTCTCTCCGGCCCGGGCTAACTACCTTATCGCTGTGCCATCCGCACTGCGACCAGAAATTCTGCAGGCCCTGCACGACGACCAGACGGCTCGTGACCTCGGTTTTTCAGGGCACGCTTGTTAGGGTACAAGAAAAATACCACTGGCCACGCCTTGTCGCCGATGTTGCTCGTTACGTGAAGACATGCCGGGACTGTCAGCGACGGAAGGACACCGCCGACAAGGCCAGCTGGAGTTCTGCAACCCATCGAACCACCTCGCCGACTGTTCCAGCACATTGGTATGGATTTACCGGGGCCGTTCCCGACGTCGGCGGGCCGAAACAAGTGAATCATCGTGGCTACCGACTACCTCACCCGCTGCGCCGAAACAAGGGCCCTGCCCAAAGCCAGCGCCGCCGAGGTAGCAAAGTTCTTCGCCGACAGCATCGTTCTGGGCGTCATGGTGCCCCAGAGGTCCTCATTACCGACAGATGCACGGCCTTTACAGCGGAGTTCACTCAGGCGATCTTGCGGTACAGCCACACACGGCACCGCCGGTCCACCGCCTACCACCCACAGACCAATGACCTCACCGAGCGTCTAAACAAGACCATCGCCGACATGCTGGACGATGTACTTCGACGTCGAGCACAAGACGTGGGATGCAATCCTTCCGTACGAGACCTTCGCATACAATACGGCCGTCCAAGAAACACGCAGATGACGCCATACAAGTTGGTCTATGGAAGTAACCCGGCCACGACACTCGATTCGATGTTACCAAACGTCATTGACGAGGAAAACCTCGACGTTAATGTCTACCTTTAGCGCATCGAAGAAGCCCGACAGCTCGCCCGACTACGCATCAAGAATCAGCAGAGGACAGACAGCCATCGTTACAACCTTCGACGACGCTTCGTAGAATGCCAGCCTGGCGACCGGGTTTGGGTGTGGACTCCAATACGCCGACGTGCACTTAGTGAAAAACTTCTTCGGCGATACTTACGTCCATACAAGGTGCTTCGATGTCTTGGCGTACTTGACTACGAGGTTATCCCGGACGGCATTACGAACTGCCAACGCCGCTGAGCACGATCTGAAGTCGTCCATGTCGTGCGCCTCAAGCCGTTTTACGTGCGGTAGTGAACCTAAGAACTGTACTTTTTGCTTTGTACTTTCTTGCTGGCGCTTGTTGTTTATTGTACATTCATGCTTTATTGTTGTTACCTATTGTTGCATGTATTTTGTTCCAGGTTCTGTTTGAAGCATCGGGGAGATGCTTTTTCAGAGGGGAGCATTGCCACGCGCGCTTGTTGTTTCAACTTCGCTTACGCCCACAAAGCCTGTCAGCAGTCCTCGGCGCAGACCGCGCCTTAGTGTTCCAGAACCTTCAGGGTTGTAGTACATAGTTTTGTTTAGATCGTTTAGACGCAAACACTCAAGCTTAGACCGGTGATAAGACTAGAATGTTCGACGTGTGATGTATAAAAGCCGTTGCGTTACAACGATGATCAGATTTCCGATGGCCGACGCTGTCTGCGCCGATATCAATATACAGTGGGCACTGCCTGCTGTAATTTGAGTTTCAGTTTCGTCTCCGCAGCTTCAATGATGATTCTTGTGCTATCGTTAGCGTGAGTGGCCAGCACAGTTGCCTTGTCGAATAATGGGACGCATTTGCACTGAGAGCAGTGAGCCGCCAGAAATCCATCATTGCCTTTTTTTACCGCTTGATTATGTTCTAGCAGCTGCACATTCAGGCATCGGCCTGTTTGCCCGACGTAACATTGACCACAAGACAATGGAATGCGGTAGACTACGCCCCTAGCACACTCAACAAATGCTTTCCGGTGCTTCATTTTACAACAGTTCGAGGGGCGTTCCACCGGACTAGTTCTGGAACAAAGCTGAGACATTTTATTGGGGGGCCGAAAAAACCACTGAAACACCGGCTCTTTGGCCAATCTTTTTGAGATTGTCTGATATGCCGTGCAGATAGGGAATCACAGCCACCTTCTTACGTGAAATTGCCTGAGAATCAGTGCTCATGGCATCAGTCCGCGAACCCTTGCGCAGGTTCTCTGAAACCGATATGAGCAGGTGGCGAGGGTAACCAGCTGCCTTCAAACGAGCTATCTGTCTGCTGAAGCTTTCTTGTATTGAATGGTGACAAGACTTATTCAATGCATTATGCAAACATGCACGAATAATGCCACGCTTGACCAGCTTGCTGTGCGCGGAGGCAAAAGGCAACAATGTCTTTTTCGCGCGAGGCTCATACATCCAGCATAAATGTTCACTTGAGAAGGAAAGCCTCAGGTCAAGGAACCTTAGGAATCCATTCTCCGGAATCTCGTGTGTCAAAATAAGCGGCTTTAAGCAAATTTTGAACAATTCCAAGGCCTGCTGAAGGGAACATTCGAAGGCGGAATCATCGCAATGAAACAAAATTAGATAATCGTCCACGAAACGAAAGCATTTGCTGATGCCTGTTCCCTGGAAACGATCGTGAACCTTTCTGTCCAAGTGCGCCAGAAACAAGTCACTTAGCACTGGAGCAATACATGAGCCTATACACACGCCACTTTCTTGAAGGAAGACACGTCCATTCCATTCGGCATAGGTAGAAGTGAGGTAAAGTCTAAGCAAATCTAGAAAACCGGAAACTGGAACACCACACTCATTCTGGAATGCCACCGCACCAAACTCACAAATAGCTTCTTCTACGACATCACACAGAGCATCATGAGGAATCGAGTAATATAAATCTTTTATATCAATAGATACGCCCTTATACGGAACGCCAGTATGCTCACTGAGGTGCTGAATAATCTGCGAGGAATTGTGAACCAAGAAAGGCTCATTAACATACAGCAGCTTTAAGTAACTTTGGAGCCACGACGCGATACACTTTTGCAGCGCGGAATTTTCGGAAATAATTACACGAAAAGGCATTCCTAGCCTTGTGAGTCTTAGCGGAGAAAGACATGTCCAGGGCCATTTTATCTTTCTTGTCAACTGACTGGCAAAGTGAACTGAGGCTCAACTTTGTTAATAAGTCTTTGGCTTTGCGCTTAGCATCTTTGAGCTTGACGGCAGGGCAGAAGTCGAACACGGAATCAATGGCAGATTGAGCTTTTTCCAAAAACGTCCCATGACGTACGACACAGAACTCACCTTCTTTGTCGGAGTTCAAGACACAATAAATTGTCTCAGCTTTGTTCCAGAACTAGTCCGGTGGAACGCCCCTCGAACTGTTGTAAAATTAAGCACCGGAAAGCATTTGTTGAGTGTGCTACGGGCGTAGTCTACCGCATTCCATTGTCTTGTGGTCAATGTTACGTCGGGCAAACAGTCCGATGCCTGAATGTGTGGCTGCTAGAACATAATCAAGCAGTAAAAAAAGGCAATGATGGCTTTCTGGCGGCTCACTGCTCTCAAGTGAAAAAGCGTCCCGTATTCGACAAGGCAACAGTGCTGGCCACTCACGCTAACGATAGCACAAGAATCATCATTGAAGCTGCGGAGATAGCCAGCGGAAGCCTGCGTCAGCAAGCCATCAATCGCACTAACAAAAAAAAAAGAACTAAAATACTTACATTCTCCGGCACGTGGCTTTTCTCCTTAGTTTCTGGCGTTTCTCGGTTTTTTGTTTTTTTGCCTCCAATTTTAACAGATTTAAGTGCGATCACGTGTGTTCTGGTGTATATATTTATGTGTTTCAGCAATAAAGCTCAGTTGGAAGTAGCGCTTGTTCTCGTCGATTACTGTCTCGTGCTATTTCTTGCGCTTAAGTGTATCAATATGGAATACCAACTAGCCCGCTCCCACACTTTGCTTGACATGAAGTCAGAATCGCTGAGAGCTCCGAGAAGGCCATCAGCATCCTCTAAGTCCATATCAGGATGTCCTACAGGTGCTCGAGAATGCGCGTCGGCGTCTTCGTGTTTGCGGCCCAGACCTATACACAATCGTGATTTGAAACTCCTGCAACCGCAAGCTCCACCGAGCGAGACAGCCAGACGGGTCACAGAGATTGGCCAGCCAGCAGAGCGAGTGGTGATCAGTAACCAGTTTGAAGGGACGGCCGTAGAGGTAAGGTCGAAACTTTGCCGTCGCCCACACGACTGCGAGACATTCCTTCTCTGAAGTAGAGTAGTTGGCCTCGGATCGAGAGAGTGTTCAACTGGCGTAAGCTATGAAATGCTCAACGCAGTTGTGCCGTTGTACACGGACAGCAACAAGTCCGACGTTGCTGGCATCTGTGTGCACTTCAGTAGCAGCGTCCTCATCAACACGTGCAAGAACGGGTGTTGTTTGCAATCGCTGCCGTAATTTCGCGAAAGCTGCCTCTTGCTCTGTAGTCCAGGTAAAGGGTACATCATCTCGGGTGAGTCGCGTGAGCGGTTCGGTTATCATCGAGAAGTTGGCAATGAATCGACGATAATAAGCACACAAGCCGAGGAAACGTCGCACTGCTCTTTTGTCTGACGGAACAGGGAAAGCGGCAACTGCTGCAGTTTTGTCTGGATCGGGCCGAACTCCATCCGCACTCACGACGTGTCCCAGGAATTTCAGCTCTTCATAGCCGAAATGGCACTTCTGGGGTTTTAGCGTGGGTTCGGCAGAACGAATGGCTTCCAGAACCATTCTTAGGCGTTTCAGATGTTCTTCGAAACTCTTAGAGAAGATGACCACATCGTCGAGGTATACAAGGCAGGTTTGCCCCTTCAAGCCAGCGAGAACGGTATCCATCATCCGCTGGAAGGTTGCTGGAGCAGAACAGAGGCCGAAAGGAAGAACTCGGAATTCATAAAGCTCATCTGGAGTCACAAACGCTGTCTCTTCTCGGTCTCGCTCATCGACCTCTATCTGCCAATAGCCGCTCTTCAAATCGATCGATGAAAAATACTTCGCGTGTCGCAGCCTGTCGAGAGAATCATCAACTCGTGGAAGCGGGTAAACGTCTGTCTTTGTGACGCTATTAAGCTTCCTGTAATCAATACAGAATCGCAATGTTCCGTCTTTCTTCTTCACTAGAACGACTGGCGAGGACCACGGGCTGCTGGACGGTTGAATGACACCATCGTTGAGCATCCCCTTTACCTGCGTCTGTGTAGCCTCGCGTTGTTTAGCTGAAACACGGTAAGGCTGCTGCCGGATTGGTCGAACATCATCGTCGGTAATGATTCGGTGCTTCGCGAGGGGGCGTTTGACCAACTCGAGACGAATTGGCGAAGCAAGATTGAAATTCCTTCAAAAGGGTGTGAAGTGCGGCATTCCTTTCATCCGGAAGCTTAGAATTGACGTCGATGTGGTTTAGAAACTTGTCCCCGTCATCCATTTCCTCGGACGCGAAGCACTCTGTGACATCCGCTACAGGGTCTCCATAGGCCATGGTGGTGCAGCGGAAAAGATGCCGGTGCTCGAAGTTGAAATTCGTAACAAGTATCTGTGACCGTCCGTCACGAACACGCACAAGGCTTCGGACTGCGCATACACCTTGAAGCAGCAAAAGGTGATACGTTGCTCTCGGCGACCGCGTCACCGTCTCGGAGGTCTTCACACTGGTGATGGAGCCGACCTCTGGTTGTCTCGCCCCGTACAGCTTCGCCATTTCTTCGCGGACGACGGAGCGTACGATTTTGCGAATCCAGTCAACGCTGTTGCTTCTTCCGAAGCTAGCGAAAAATTCAGGAGATGATGCGGCATTCACTTGCCGGTCGAATAGGGCAGACCGCTGATGCATTACCTTCTCCATCGTTGCGGCTTCAGTCATAAACTCGGCTACATTCTTTGGAGGACTCCGCACCAGGCCAGCAAAGAGCTGATCTTTCGCACCTCGCATAAGATAGCGCAGCTTTTTTTCTTCTGGCATCGCAGGATCCGCTCGCTTGAAAAGCCGCGTCATGTCCTCCACGTACATGGTGACGGTCTCATTAGGCATCTGAATGCGTGAGTGCAGAGCACGTTCAGCACGTTCGCGGCGGTCGGAGCTCCTGTAGGTCTCCAAGATGCGATGTTGGAACTCCTGCCACGATGTCAAGACATGAGCTCTGTTCAGGAACCATGTTCGGGTGCCGTCCTTTAAGCAGGCGTAGACGTTGCGGAGTTTGGCGGCGTCGTCCCAGTAACTGATCGCTGCGACATATTCGAACTCACTCCGCCAGTCGTCCACATCTTCAAACAGCTCTCCGTGAAAGGGTCTAGGCATCAGCGGGTTCTGCCCGGTGCAATAAATCGGCGTAGAAGACGTAGGAGCTTCCATGGCGACTTGAGGCGAAGTCATCGTCACTGCGTCCGGTAAGCTATTCCGGTGTCTCTGGTGGTAGGCCTCGTTGGCGGCGGCTTGCTCTGTGAACTGGAGTGTTCACGGGCACAGGGCTTCTGTTCCGGCTACTGGGCGGGGTCTTTTGCATGGGGTGAGTCGTCGTACCCAGGACCTCCACCAATCTTGTCACGCTTAAGACAACCTTAACCTTTAGTTAAGACAACACAACCTGCTCGTTGAGCTAGTCCAAGAAGCGGCACAGTACCAACTTCCTTTTCCTCTTT
This sequence comes from Rhipicephalus appendiculatus, assembly GCA_030522465.1. Taxonomy (NCBI): domain Eukaryota; kingdom Metazoa; phylum Arthropoda; class Arachnida; order Ixodida; family Ixodidae; genus Rhipicephalus; species Rhipicephalus appendiculatus. The sequence continues at coordinate 226,485 of JALIZH010010845.1, read as the reverse complement.
GACGCGTGGTTCTCACACACGAAAACCATGCGGCAATATACAGTACAGCTTAAGCACTCTACATAATTCACATCATTGAATCAACATGAAAGTAGTGGTTAAATCTCATCATAATGCACGCTGAGATGTCCACTTCACCGTGCCAGTGTCTAAGAATAATCTGAGAAATTGGATGCACAAGCAACTTGCTGTCAGCCTACATATAAAGGCAACTAAATTAGTACAATAAGGCCTAGCATTACTTTTGGACCAATACGCAATCATTCATATAGGCGTGGCTCTAGTTTTTTTTATTACATTAGTTTGCACTATGGCATCAGCAGATGTCACACATGATCATACAATTCACTTTCCTGCAGAAAAGTCTAAAATTCATTGTAGATGCGCTTACCACGATTTATAAAAGCATTCAGCAATATCCAAATGACAACACTGTCTTCATATGTTGCTACACCTATTTACTCGTAAATATCTAAAAAAGTTACATAAATATCAGGAATAATGCTTGAGAACTTGTCGGACTGCACTGTACCAATACTTCCATTATGCATAATTAGTACATCTATGTTAAGGGACTCATAAAGCACCCCTCGGGCTTGTTGAAGAAACACATCCTGCAGAAAGAAGACACGGCTATGAACTGCTCCGCCAAATATTGCAGTCTTGCGCGCCGCGTAAACGCTACAAGTGGAGCGCGAAGTAGCGTTTTTTCTCAGGTGCCCTTATCTCAAACAGAGGCCGGTTCTCACTCTCGTCAGTGGTCGGGCATCTGTCATCGGACGTCACGTTTGTGCCATCCGAGGTCGCGAAATAATATTGACCAATAGCCGGCATAAATTAAGAGCGCTGTTTGGATCAGATGCGCTTGTTCCCTTTGACACTGTGCATAATAGTTGTAGTTAAATCACCAGACTCAAATATGAAAACCCTCGTTGCGAATTTTCCAAAAAGATGACACTTCCGCCAGAGGCCAGCGGTCGTCAGCTGAACGCAGTGCACCAGCGATACGTTCGAGCGTGCGCGCATAGAAGTTTGCTTGGAAGTTGAATGCAGCTCACTTGTGTGGTTTCGCTAACATGTTTTCCAACAAAACGTGGCAGATGGACGTTCTGGTCTTGGCCAACGCATAACAAACGAATTAACTGTCGTCTGTTAAGTTGTAGTCATTAACAAGGTTATGACAACAAAGGCCACCGAAGTCAGATATAACCCTTTCAGGCGCCACATATCAAAAACTGTTTGCAAGTGTTTTAGATCAATACAATTTTATTTCAAGACACTCAATAGTCTATTGCAACAAAAATAACGTCAATATGTGGTAATTTATGTGTGTTATAGTAACTAATCCCAATTGCATTGTAATTATTTATTTTAGCGCTCGTTTCACAGAAATTCCGGCGTCGGCGTCGTTGGTTGTGAGCGAAAAAGCATCATTTTGTCCATGACCGAAAAATCGAGAAGGGTGCAAATAAATGTTAAAGCACTCATAAGCGCCCCTCCTTCCCGCGTCCCACACTACCACAGCGCATGCGCGTCTCCTCCCCCTCTCTCTTCTCCTACGCTCACCCCCTTTCTCTCCTCTAGGGATACTCTACTCTACGGAGCTGCGCCCGGGTCCCGTGTCCTACACCCCCCACAGCGCATGCGCTCCCCCTCTCTCTCCTCTCCTACGCTCACCCTCTTTCTCTCCTCTAGGAATCTTCTACTCCACGGAGCGGCCCCGGCGTCCCACACCTCGACAGCAGATGCGTGTCCCCTCCCCTATCTCTCCTCTCCTACGCTCACCCCCCTTTCTCTACTCTAGGAATCGTCTACTCTACGAAGCGGGGCCTGCGTCCCACAGCGCATGCGCGTCCTCTCGTCCTCTCTCCTACGCTCAGCCCCTTTCTCTGCTGTAGGAATCCCCTACTCTATGGAGCGGCGTCCGGCATCCCCACAGCGCATGCGCGTCCTCTCCCCCCTCTCTCCCCTACGCTCACCCGCTTTCTCTGCTCTAGGAATCCTCTACTCTACGAAGCGGCTCCCGCGTCCCACATCCCCACAGCGCATGCGCGTCCTCTCCCCCCCCCCCTCTCCTCTAGAAATCATCTACTCTACGGGGCGGATCCCGCTTCCCACACCCCCCACAGCGCATGTACGTCCCCTCCCCCCTCTCTCTCCTCTCCTACGGTCCCCCCCGTCCTCTTCTCTAGGAATCCTCTACGGAGCGGCGCGCACGAGAGGTGGTGTGACAGCTGCATACTCCGCTGGAGGCGCCACGGTAGTTCCGCGGTATAAAAATGACGGAGCGCGTGCGCCTCATTCTCTCTCCTGTGCAGCGCCGCGAGGAGCGCCCGGACCGCTGCCGTGAAATGAGAGCGGCGACGTTCCTCCCCCACTCAAGCTAATTATCTTCCCGCTGCTTCGCATCCACACATGGTTCCCTTTAGCGGGAGATGAATTTTTTATGTCCATTTTGAGCAAAGAAATTTGTAGTTTTCGCAAGGCTGATAGGATGTGGCACGTCACACGATTCCTTGAAAGTGGTGGTTCAAGAAATCGTTTGAACGTGGTGACATATGATCACTTAGCCTTAGGCTAAGTGATCATATGCAACAGTACACTACCAAATGAATTTAACGGAAGACAAATTCGTTATGCAGGAGGTTCAATTTATCCAAAGCTAGATATATCTCGCTTTTTCTTAACCCCTAGTTGGTACAAACAGCAAAATCAAGTCTCCAAAATTGTGTACCTAGCGTGTCAAATGGATAAAGTAAAAACACCACGGTCCCACTTTGAAGTGTAGTGTAGCGGTAGCGTGTCAGCTTGACGTTGTAGTGGGCGTCGCCAAGTTGGGTTCCAGCCTCACTCACTCATAGTTGTTTTAACGCGATAGCGTTAAAGAGCTCGTTTCGCAGAAATTCCGGTGTTCGGCGTCGTTGGTTGTGAGCGAAAAATCATCATCTTGACCGTGACCGAAAAATCAGGAAAGATGGAAATAAAATAATTCATAAAAATTTCCGGGTCCGAGTGAGGATTGAACCCAGGTCGTTTGCGTGGCAAGCAGGTGTTCTACCACACAGCCACGCGTCTGCTTGGAGGTACAGTGAAAATAACTTTATCTGCTTGGAAATGCACAGGTCCTGTATACAGGCTTCACAATTCCTCATGTAATATCGCAGTAATATTGCGTGGATACAAGCGTACATTGCCATCGGGCGTCAGAACTTGTGATTATCATAACGCTTTCGTGGTTTAAAGCCGACCACCCATTACAAAAGGCACAAACGGCTCTGCGTGTATTCCCTTGAGACCCCGTAGTGGGTGCATAGCAAGTTCGAAAACATTTAACGCCCATAAATGCTCGTGGTTTAGAGCATGCTACACATGACACAGAATGCAGCCATATGCGAAAGCTTCACTGACACAAGCCACTTTCAACTTTATCGATTACATTGTAGTAATCCACAATTTGCACTTCTCGAGTAACATCATACAATAAAGAGTATGCACTGAGTGGTTGAAGTATGCACTAGGGACAGGATATCGCTATCGCGTTCAACTCTTAAAGGCGAAGATTAAGGGTCCCCCAATTTTTGCGTTTATTTGTCACAGTGCTTGGGGTTTAACCACAATCACGATCTGGCCATGACCAAAACTTTTCAAAAGCAATTAACAGCATGGCTTCGGCCCAAAACGGATGTGCCGCGCGCTAGCGTCGAGCATGCGTGGTGCAGTGTGCCAGCCTCCCAGTACCCTGCACCACACTGGTCAAATAATTACGTATAGCACTGGGACGGCACCACTGGGGTTTCCAGTAGGGTAGCCCGTAATGAGCGCGCGCATCGTGGCACCTGCGTTTGTAAGGAAACGTGTGCGCATCCGCCTATTTATGCGACGCCCGCGCTATCGATGCTAAACCATTGGCCCATCGCACAGGGGATCCGCCGCCACAGAATCAGACACAGAAAGCCTGCAATGTAGCCAGCTATACTGCCAACACATGGTGACAGCGAAGGATTACGCACAGCCTGCCCTTCGACTTCTTTCTGTAGGGGAGCTGTCAAAAATACAGGCGATTCGCAATCATATCCCACTGCTTATTTCCAAGTGCAACAGGCAAACCTTTCACACGATTTCAGGGTACCTTCTCGTGAAACGTCTTCTTTGAAGACCTTCCTGGTCAGCTTGAGAAGTGTACAGCGCCACAAGCAGGCATTGTTTCAAACTAAAGAAAAGAAACATTGACCTGCTAACAGCAAATAAATGGTCGCTCGCTCGCTTCTGGGACAAAACAGCAGCTTGCAGTGGCTTCAGCCGTGCACGCTCGCAGCGCCATCCCGTTTCCCCGAGTGGAGAGAGCGATTAACCGCGCAAAACGGCACAGCTACAACAGCTGCACTGCAGTGAGAAGCAGTCGACAGGAACTATAAGTTACCAGCAGCAGCCGTCAGCCTCACCAAGTTACGCGGAAACGAAGCCGAACATCATTGAAGCGAGGTGACGTAATGCACTAGGCGGGGCACCGCGAACGGCGCTGCCATCTACTGCGGAATGAAGCGAGTTAAGGGGGGAATGTGTCATTGCAAATATTGCGATCACCATATCTCCAGTCCTGCTTCAGACTATCGAAAAAAAATCACAGCATATACACGGAGTGAATGATGATCAGTGGGTGAAGCTCTGGAGGTTCATCGGTAAACCGTGAATTTTCGTCCAGTACATCATCAAAGACGTGACAAACACTGTGTGTATATATATAACAAATTTTATTTATTCGTAAATGGTAGCTAGACGTGGCTTCCGGTCCCCCCTTCATTATAACGGCTTTATGGTCGGTGAAGCGGAGGGATAGGGGTTCTTACATGGCTTCATAGAGGATTCCTAGAGGGGACAGAGAGGGCGAGCGTAGAGGAGAGAGAGGAGGAGAGGACGCACATCAACTGTGGGGAATGTGGAACGCGGACGCCGCTCCGTAGAGTGGAGGATTCCTAGAGGACAGAAAGCGGGTGAGCGTTGGAGAGGAGAGATGTGGGGAGGGGACACGCATGCTCTTGAAGGGGTGTAGGACGCGGTCGCCGCTCCGTACAGTAGAGGATTGCTAGAGAACAGAAAGGGGGTGAGCGTTGGAGAGGAGAGAGGTGGGGAGGGGACACGCATGCTCTGGAGGGATGTAGGACGCGGTCGCCGCTCCGTACAGTAGAGGATTGCTAGAGAAGAGAAAGACGGTGAGCGTTGGAGAGGAGAGAGATGGGGAGGGGACACGCATGCTCTGGAGAGGGGTGTAGGACGCGGGCGCCACTCCGTACAGTAGAGGATTGCTAGAGAAGAGAAAGGGGGGTGAGCGTTGGAGAGGAGAGAGAGGTGGAGGGGACGCGCATGCTCTGGAGGGGTGTAGGACGCGGGAAGGAGGGATGGACTAACCCCCCGCAAGCACATCCAAGCAAGATCAAGGAATGGAGCCAACCTGGACGACAGACACCACCTGCCTAGCCATTGCTAAGCTGCCCCTCTATGCTCTCGGCCATGACTCTAGTGATTGTAGTGGTGGTGGACGGCCTTATTGTACTACAGTGTTCTGCTTGACATAGATGGCCACACCGCCTGCGGGACGCTCTGCTTCCTCAGTACACACGATGGGAACTAGAGGTGGTCTGGAACGCGCTTATTCTTCATGGTCATCAGCGTCATCGTCATCATTATCACGAGATACTGCCGGTTACGCCTGACGCAGGACAAGGTTCGACTTAAGAGGAGCTTCGCCCCTAAAACTCTTTCAGCTATGTATTCATGGGAGGCGTTCATTCCAAGGTGTTTTTCACGCCTAGCTAGAGGGGTGGTTCATGGCCACTTTAACAATATATCAATGCAAGCCAGTGCCATCTCCAACTTAAGTTTCTTCATCTCTAATTCCTCATTTCATGGCTTACACTTAATTATCACATTGGACATTAAGCCCAGCACGATGGCTGCAAAGTCAACTTGATATTAGGCAATAACATGCTTAAAATAAAAAATTCCTATAAACAGTATTTGATGGCACGGAACATTGAATCCTATGACTTGATATGCCATGAGGTTGAATAAAATTTGACCACACACGTATAGAGGCTGTAAAGCAATGAGAATTTCGGTTCACAGTTAAAACAAACGGCAAAAGAAAAGCACTACAAACATTGAAATGCAATTCAAGGGAACTGGATGACACAGAACTAGCAACTAGGGGTGTGCGAATATTCGAGTTCCGAATTGGAATCGAATAATACTTAATCGAATAATTCGATTCGACTTTCGAATAGCTGGTATTCGAAATTTCGAATAATTCGACTGGAGGAATATCGCAAAGGCGACAAAGGCCAACTTAGTTAGGGTGGGTTGGCTAAAACTAACGCTAACGTTGTATAGAATGCCTTTCGCTAAAACTTTCACCGATATTCGGGTTCAAAAGTGGGCGCATGTTTATTTAAAAGGAAATTATGCCATTTCTGCACGTGATGGTTCCCGCAGAAAAGGTAAGAGAGCGGTCTGGGCGACTGTTAGACTTGTAGCGTCAAAAAATAACCAGCACTGAGCTCAGACCTCATAGTCAAGAGGTTGAAATATACTTGAATGAGCTTCCAGACCCCAAGAAAGGCTTATCCTTTGAAATAGTGGAAAGTGCATAGAACTGCACTTTATCCAGGTATCGCCAACATTGCTTTGCGCTACCTTTCCCATCTCTAGTCTTTCGGTGGCAGTTAACTCACCGCGTTATGTGCTGAAGGACAACAGCAGATTGTATTTCTTTGTTGTTTCTTTCAATTTTCAATAAAATATTTGGTATTCGATATTCGATTCGAATATTCGACATTTTTCCCCACTATTCGGCATTGTTCGATTTCGAATTCGATTCGAGATGATATTTCACTATTCGCACACCCCTACTAGCAACTGAAGTTTAACACGTATTTGGCCTTTTTAGACGTGTTTCTACTCTTTCTGCGACTGCGTGATTCCTTATTTTGTAATTTTTCGTACTACGTGTGTATATCTTTCTGCGGTTTGCATTAAACTTCAGTTGCCAGTAGCACATTGTCCTGTGCCTATCATTCTGATCGGTCGGTGTTGTGGTTTTTTTTTCCGGCACTTTCTTGAACTATACAAATATACTCGCCCAACTGTCCAGTTTAGGATTACGTTTGCTGAATAAAGATGGTACTACTCAGTTTCGTTTTGAACAATGGGAAATTTTCAAATGCACACGCTAGTGGAAAGGCTGACTCAGTATGATGCATCACACTCTGCATCAATCGCAGTTATTGCCCAAATGCTGTAAGATCTACGAAATGTTCGAGATATTGAACAGTGAGGTACGGCGGCGTGTTCACGCAATACACTGTCCCGTACACAATGAGGTGGGTGAGCAAAGCTTCCTACTTTCCCTGAATTGTCCTCCTAAAATGATACAAAAAAAGCCGGCCAGATTCCCACGCACTGTGGGAATCGATGTAATGCGAAGCAGCCAGGAAGGAGCAAATCATGCTTTTACATAATTTGCATGTCATGTTTTACATGTTACGACCTGTTAATTTGTGTTCGCCATGCAGTCACGGTCGCGATATACCAATTTTGGTGTATGTCAAGCTAGCGAACTGGACGCAAGCGTACCATGAGCGTGGCATGTAAATGGCATTGTAGATGACATGCATGCCAAGATTTTCATGTTACCACCTGCCACTTATGTTCGTTAGACAGTCATGTCACTCAATACCAAATTTGCTGTATATCAAGCTAACGAAACGGCCGCGAGCACGCCATGACCGTGGAAGTCAAGTCATGTCGCTCATGAAGTCATGATTTCCATATTACCACTTGTCATTTATGTTCGCCATACAGTCATGTCACTCAATACCAAATTTGGTGTATCTCAAGCTAACGAAACCGCCGCGAGCGCGCCATGAGCGTGGCATGGAAGTCATGTCGCACATGACAAGTCATGATTTCCATATTACCACTTGTCATTTATGTTCGTCATAGAGCCATGTCACTCAATACCAAATTTCGTGTATACCAAGCTTACGAAACGGCCGCGAGCGCGCCTATGAGCGTGGAATGCAAGTCATGTCGCTCATGACATGTCATGATTTTCCATATTACCACTTGTCAATTTATGTTCGTCATACAGTCATGTCACTCAATCCCAAATTTGGTGTATGTCAAGCTAACGAAACGGCCGCGAGCGCGCCATGAGCGTGGACATGTAAATCATACTTTTCATGACAAGTTAGTCATGATTTTCATGATATGACCAGCAATTTATGTTCTTCATACAGTCATGTTATGTCATACCAAATTTGGTATAAATCCCATTAACCATACGGCCAGGAGAGCACAAAGTCGTAGGCGGCTAGATAGCTAGATAGATAGATAGATACGCTCAAAGTCGCCGAAGTTCGCTAAGAAATGCTTCGCATTTAATAAGTAAATTTAGCTTTCTGTATCCATGAAAATAAGATTCTTGCCAAGAACTCACACTTGACTATTGCCGACTTTTTGACAAAACATGAAAGCAATGCAAAATTGAGCGGCTGTGATGAGAACATTCCTTGAGAACATTTAACTAAAAGTACACAGGACGAAAAATACAAGAACGGAAAACAAATGTGAAACAACGCCACAAGTGTAACTCTTGTCCTGTGCACAACCATTTGGGTGGTTTTCCATGTCAATGAGGATAGCATTAAAGTGTAAAGGGGTGTGAATGTTATTAGGGTTCACTTTGTAATTAAACACGTTGGACACTACGTTCTTGATCAACCACATCTTCTCTGTTAGGACTAAGATTGCGCGACTTAGTATTGATTCATGGGGAAAAATTAGCACTGTACTTGTAATGAGGACAAAAGGAGACCTGGACCCAATAACAGCGTTTTTACCTTGTCAGAAATTGTCAACAGGGAGAACACTGCGTACAGATCATAAACATGATGGCAACATAATGCAAAATGGAAAAAGAAAAAAACGACAGATCTCACGCACTTGTGTGAATCGATATAATGAAAAGCATCTAGCAAGGAGCAAATCATGTTGTACATAACATGCATGTCACGATTTACATGTTAGGACCTGTCGTTTATGTTCGGCATACAGTCACGTCACACAATATCTATTTTCGTGTATATAAAGCTTGCGAACTCGAGGCAAATGCACCATCAGCGTGGCGTGCAAATCGCGTTGTAGATGACATGCATTTCGTGATTTTCAAGTTACAAAACCAGCCATATTTGGTCGTCATGAAGTCATGTCACGTAGTACGAACTTTGGTGTATATCGACCTAGCGGCACGGCCGCGAGCGCGCCATGAGCGTGGCATGCAAGCTTTTACATGCTGTACATGAGATGTCATGATTTTTACATTACCACCTGCCATTTATGTTCGTCATACAGTCACGTAACGCAAATCAAATTTGGTGAATACCAAGCTAGCGAAACGACCGCGAGCTTGCCATGAGCATGGCATGCAAGTCATGTGTCACATAACATGTCATGATTTCCATATTACCACTTCTCATTTATGTCCTTCATACAGTGACGCCATGCAAGACCAAATTTGGTGTATATCGAGCTCGCGAAACGGGCGCGCGTGCGATGAGCATGGCATGCAAGTCATGTTGCCCAACGACATGTCACGATTTCCACATCACCACTGGTCATTTATGTTTGTCATTCACTCAAGTCACACAATACCAAATATGGTGTATATCAAGCTAGCGAAACGGCCGTCAACGTACCATGAGCGTGTCATTCAAATCATATTGTTGATAAAATGCATGGCATGATTGTCATTTTACCACCTGTCATTATTGTTGTTCATGCAGAAATGTCGCATCATACGAATTTTGGGATATATCAAGTTTAGGAAATGGCCGCAGGAGCACCAGGGCCACGGCGTGCAAATTATACCGTTCATGAGAAGTTAGTCATGATTTTCCCGATATGACCAGTCATTCATCTTTGTCTTACAGTCATGTTATGCCATACCAGTTTTGGTATAAATCCCATTAATGATACGGTCTGGAGAGCACAAAGTCGTAGGCGGCTAGATAGATAGATAGATAGATAGATAGATAGATAGATAGATAGATAGATAGATAGATAGATAGATAGATAGATAGATACGCTCAAAGTCGCGGAAGTTCGCTAAGAAATGCTTCGGATTTATTAACGAGAGGGAAGAGATAAAGTGAATAAACAACGTGGTTCAACAGATTCAAATGATTTATAGCATTCGAAAGGAATCTCCTGTCGCGTGTGTCTCTTGCTTTCTTTTTCCCGTTGCTTGAGCAGGTGCCACGACGGCGCATCTGATTTCCTCACTCGTGCTGACGAGCAGGCGGGCCGCGGCCTTCATAAGGTCGAAGGGCATTTCTTCTCGCTTCCTCCCGTTTACAAGGCCGCTTGAAAAGATTCGCGTTCTTTTTTTTGTGTCGGGCTTTCTCCGCACAGGATTTTATTCAGTGCGTTTTGTCATGCCTCCTCGGGCCTCTTCGTTATCCAAGAGCGCATGGCGTGCCAATCGGTCACATTGAGAACTTGCAAGCTTTTCCTTTTAGTTTAATTTTGATTTGATGGAAAGACGACGAAGTCATTTTGTAGTTGAAGTGTGGCGTGAACCGAGGCCCACAGTGCAAAGTGTGCCACTGCAGCATTCTGTGCGACAATTTAAATCAGTCGACGAGACAAAGAAATCATTGATTAGCGCGACCAGAAATTTATCAGGCATTCTGAGAAATGTGTGCTTCCTTATGATAACACACCTCTCCCTGCACGACTACATGCATGCGCGTCAGCACTTCAGGCGTTGCGGAGAGCTTCGCAAAGAAATCGAAAGCAAACATGTCAGAGCAGGTGAAATGGGACTTTTTGTTGCTCTCGTTCGTGAGGAATTACGTCAGATGATGAATTTACGTCTTTTCTCCTACATTTTATGCATATAATTTCTTGACGAAGTAAAATTGAGGACGCAGAAACACACTCACCTCATTACACATTATTGGAGTGTAGCCTAGATGCAGGTAGCACTAGAGAGGATTGTAGCCCTCAAAACGCCCAATTAAGTTTATTTCCAATTTGTAGTGTACCACACAGAACCTGTTTCCCACGGTCAGTGGAAGACAGGGTTGCCGTTGGGTATATTTGAAAAGGAGCCATAATTCAAGCTAAAATAGCCAAAGTAGCCATGCTATTTAAAGTTCTCGCCAAATTTGTAGCCAAATAGAACAAGAAAATCGGTATTATGACTGGAGTTTTATTATTATTATACGATACATATGAACTCGAATATGGAAAAAACTGAAAATTAAGGGCTCAATTTTTCACACTTGCTTGACCTTCATGCCAGAGGTGAGTAACGGAAATTAATTTATTATTAATTGAGCGATTTATTTATTTATTTATTCAGTCCTTTACATTAAAGGCGAAGGGCATTAGAGAATATAATGGATAAAAGACAAAATCAATGTGGGAGAATACAGTGAGTAAAAAGGAAAAATAAACGAACTTTCAACACAGCATTACTTCTTTAATGATGCGTAATACCGCACGGAAACGGTGATTATACCCCCCTTCTCCGGTAAGGAACGGGATCCCGCTCGTTTTGCGCGAGCAATAGAAAGGCTTCGTGTTTTATAAAATGGAATACCTACTTCATAGCAATAACCAAACAAATGAGACATTGCGATGAAAAAAATAAATGTGTCTGGAAGGACGCTATATACACTGGTATATTCTATGAAATAAGTTCAAGCGGCAAAAATTTTGATGTGCTTTTAGAAAGGGTTGAGAAAAGGATGGATTTTGTGGCTTGTTATGCTACCACTGCGGTTGTAATTATATTTTCAATTTTCATGTTTACATTTCATCACATATGAGCATAAAAGTATTCAATACAAGTGACGAGTTTCTATTCAAGATGCGAATAGGCATGCTGTTTGTGTTTCGGTGGACACGAATAACCTTGCAATTTCTAGCATTTAGTTCCATTTTAGGGGCGAAAGGTCCTTAGGGTGTGGGTCTGTCCCTCCTCTGTAGTATGTAGTAGTAGTAGTAGTAGTAGTAGTAGTAGTAGTAGTAGTAGTAGTAGTAGTAGTAGTAGTAGTAGTAGTGGCCACGTATAGTGGGATGTATCGACTCCACGTGATAAACATGACGATGACGCCTGATGACCATTGAAGAATAAGCGCTTTCCAGTATAGTGGAATATACCCACTACACGTGATAACGATGACGCTGATGACCATGAAGTATAAGCGCGTTCCAGACCACACATTCTCTTTCTGCCACGGATGAAAACGATCGTGAACGCGCTCTCGCCCTCAAAAGGCAAAACGGCAACGCCGACAACAAACGTTCCCCTGAGCTTAACGTCATATATGAGGACCCCCGCGTTTGTGTGTCAGGTCTTTGTATGATGATCGAGTGGGCAAAATTTACGGGGATTGGCGGTTTACCAGATTACCTCCGGAGCTTCGCCCACTCATCATCATTCACTTCGTGGATATGGCGTGATTTTTTTTGTGCAGATTTTTTCTTCGTTAAGTTCGCGCGAGAACATGCGCTGTGCGCTCTCATCATTTGAAATTCACAGGCAGAATATATATCTGGCAGTGCTATAGCAGCATGCTATAGCCACGCGTTTCCCGAAATGTGTGCCACCTGGTCACTCGGTCTATATGCACGCACGCCGTGACTTGCGTGCAAATGCCTCGGTGCGCACCAGACTGCTGCTGGGGCGAGGACCAGGGCACGCATCGGCTGACATGACAGAAAAGATTGAAAACAGCGAGTTTTCTTTAGGTTTCCTCATTCTTTTACATGCAAATAATAAGAAAACTGACTACTAAACGCGCCAAAAGTTAAATGTCGCCAAAAGTAGCCATGGCGCCAACTTAAAATTTTTGTAGCCAGGCTGGGTCCTAAAGTAGCCAATTCGGCGCAAAGTAGCCACCAACGGCAAACCTGGTGGCAGATGCCGGTTCCCGAGTTGTAGACCTAAATGTAGTGTCAATATAACGGTCGAGACTAATTTCCCGTGTCTCACGTTGAATCCGTGCTCAGAGCGCGAGATCCATCGGCGTGCTGTTGCACATGGGTCATTCCACGCCAAACGTCCCAGCCATTTCGGCGACCATCTCCAATGTATTCGAAACAAATTGTGCTGATTTGCTGCAATGAAAACAGTGAACTATTGTAATATTTCGGAGAGAAAAAACTTTTTGGTCACGTGGGTGCCTTCCGAATTTCCGTGAATGTCGCCTGGGTGTTGCTTGTGAGAAAACTTATTCTAAGAGTTTAGTTTCTTGTTTCTACACAAAATTTTGTTTACATATTTAACAAAAGCGTTTCTGTAAGATGCTTGAAGCTCAATAATATTAGCGTAATTTTTCTGCCATATACGCCTCAGGAATTTAGCCAAAATGTTCCATGTTTGCATTTTTTTCATTACACTATCGCGCCATGTATTAATAACTGAGTAATATATAATTACTCCACAAAAGGTACACTTTGCGGAAAAAAATATTTTCAGACCCCTCAAGTTTCTAAACATTACGTGAAAAAAACCCGAATTTCAGAAAATCGTCATTTTGTCCACATTCAGACGCAATTTGCAACCTGTGGTGCTCCAATTAAAAATCAACTTTATACCTAAATTCAAAGCAAATGAACCATTATTCTCATATGGCAAGTGTTATCATTACAATTTTTGTTTTAAGGAAGAAAATAATTTTTGAAATTTCCCCATTGGCGACAATGGGGAACTTCAACCAGGAAGCTGTACGTATGACCAAATGGGAAGCTAACCGTCAATGGGAAACTTCAAAATTTTTTTTCTTCCTAAAACAAAAATTGTAATGATAACACTTGCCACATCAGAAGAACTGTTCATTTGCTTTCGATTGAGGTATAAAGCTGATTTTTAATTGGAGCACCACGTGGTTCAAATTGCATCACTATGTGCACAAAAATCACTATTTTCTGAAATTTGTGATTTTTTGCCGTAAAAATTGGAAACTTCAGGGGTCTGAAAATATTTTTTTGAGCAATATATACCTTTTGTAGACTAAGTTTTCATGGCTCAGATATTCATACACGGCGTAATATTGCAATGAAAAATATGCAAACATAGACCGTTTTGGCCAAATTTTTGGAGGCGTATATGGCAGAAAACAAGCACTATTATTATTCATCTTCAAACACCTTACAGAAACACTTTTTCTTAATATGGAAACTAAATTTGGTGTAAAAACAACAAACGATACTCTTAGAATAAATTTTCGCACAAACAACACCCAGACAACATTCTGTGAAATTTGGATGGCGACAACGTGACCGAAAAAATGCTTCTCACTGTTATATTCCAGAAATTCACTGTTATCAATGCAGCAAAGCAGCATGCATTTTTTCGAATACATTTGAGATGGTCGCCAGAATGGCTGGGACGTTTGGCGTGGAATGGCCCACATGCTGCTGACGTACGCGCACAATCATAAACAAGCCCCACAGATAACGTAAGCATGCGCACTTCCAAACCCGTACGCGTGCCACTAAGCGAAGCAAAGTGGATTAGACGCCAATACCAATGTAAATAGATCGAGCCAATGCCTGGACCCCAGATGCGATACACCGCGCCCGACCGCGCAGCGAGGAGCAGCGAACCGGATCTATGAGTTGCCAGTAACAGCACTCAGCACCGCAAAGTTATGCGGAAAAGAAACCACACAACATTGAGGCGAGCCCACGTAATGCATTGAGCGGGGCTTCTCGAACGGCGCTGCCACCTCGTTCGGAATGAAGCGAGTTCAGGGGGAAAGCTTCAGGCAAATATAGCGATCGCTACATCTCCGGTCCTACTTTTGCTGTGCGAAAAATTTTTTCGACTATACATTTCAGAGAGTGTTTAGATCAAAACATGGTTGTCAGAGTACTCTTTGTGATCCCGTATTTCAATGCCACTTCAGTATTATTTACTCCAGCGTCGACGTTTTGAATAGCAGCCAATTTCTCTTTCAGGGGTAGCGTACGATAGTTCCGTCTCACCGCCATGGTTGATCGAAAACAGCGAGGCGCGGTTACATCACTGCAATCATGGAGGGAAAGAAAAAGCAGGACGGAGCGTCATGTGAATATTTTGAAGCCCAGCAATAAAAAAAAATCACTGCATATCCGCGGGGTGAATGATGATCAGTGGACGAAGCTCCGGAGGGAATCATCGGTAAACCGTGAATCTTCCGTGTAATTCGCCCAGTCGATCATCATGTAAAGACGTGACAAACACTGTGTGTATATATACAAATCAACTTTTATTTTTTTCTTAGACGATGTATGGCTTGCGGTGTCCCAAGCCATCCACCGATGGATGGGTTGCAGTGGACAATTTGTAAATACTACGTCTATGCATGTTCCTCAGATCGTGGTAGGTTTCATATGGCCAAACGATATACATCTGAGTGCATATCTAGAAGCCATAGGTTGGATAAGCCAATTATTGTCAATGATGTGAACGTTAAAGTCCCCAACTACTGCGAGCGCGCGCTGCCGCCGCCTTGTGCGCTCGTCGCTCCGCAGGATCCATCCGGCGACTCCGAGTCAAAGTGAAAGCGCGCCGAGACCGAGCGCTAAATCGAACGATCGCCTTCCTCCAATGAGAAGCGCCACACGTGTAGTGGGTACATTCCACTATACGGCGTCATCGTCATCTTTATCACGTGGAGTGGGTACATTCAACTACACGTGGCTACCTAACTACCAACCTACTACTACTACTACTTCTACTACTACTACTACTACTACTACTACTACTACTACTACTACTACTGCTACTACAGAGGAGGGACAGACCCACACCTTAAGGAGGTTCGCCCCTAAAATTCCGCCGTATCTACGAAGTGAATGATGTCATCGTCATCGTTATCACGTGTAGTGGGTACATTCCACTATACTGGAACGCGCTTATACTTCATCGTTATCACGTGTAGTGGGTACATTCCACTATACTACGTCATCGTCATCTTTATCACGTGGAGTCACCTACCTACTACTACTACGACAACTACAGAGGAGGGACAGACCCACACCCTTAGGAGCTTCGCCCCTAAAAATGAATCAGGAGCATGCTGGGAATTGAGCACAGCGTATGGAGAAGTAGGGGGAAGTGGCGTCCGTGGAGGTTGCCTGGTGTAAGCTAGGCACGCGCCCTCATATTTCTTTTTACTCCATGGCTGTGATGTCCCAAGTGCAGGTCACTTGCTTTGTTGTGTATTCTTTTGACTTGTTTCGGTGTCTCGGCTATCTCTCCTTTTCCGGCACACCGCAGAAGCACCGATAGCCGAATGCCTAGGGCATCACTTTCGTACTCGCCATGTCGGTCTGCGTTTGAGGCACTCAATTTCAGTTTGCCGCTGCTATGATTATATAAGCACGCAAATTTTTAAAGAGTTGTGCGAACGCAGGAGATATTTACCCGCATGGACACGCGAAATGGACGATGTAACCGAATGACGGAGTTTGAATTATCGCGAGTCTACCGTGTATATATATATATATATATATATATATATATATATATATATATATATATATATATATATATATATATATATATATATATATATATATATACGTAGATTATGAAGAGTCTGGCTTCGGTTGCCGTAGAACAAAATAGGAAAAATATATATACGCTTCTAAAAAACTGTTTATTGGTGACGTTTCGATCGGAGACCGATCTTCATCAAGACGATGAAGATCAAGACGATCAAGATGAAGATCGGTCTCCGATCGAAACGTCACCAATAAACAGTTTTTTAGAAGCGTATATATATATATATATATATATATATATATATATATATATATATATATATATATATATATATATATATATATATATATATATATATATATATATATATATATATATATATGGCAGACTTGTTGCCATGAGGTGGTATGCGAGGGATTATTATTCAGCTGCCAGCTCGTAATAAGATCACGTGCTACGTGACGCCTACTGGCAAAAAGAGTGTTTGACACTCGCCGTAATGGCAACAGGCGGCGCTGACTGAAGCTCCCACGTTTAAATGAACATATATACCCTATAAAGTGGACGGGGGGATCACCGCCGCCGTAGTTCAGTGGTAGAGCATCGGACGCGTTATTCGAAGGTCGCAGGTTCGGATCCTGCCGGTGGCAAGTTATCTTTTCGTCCTCTTTCTTCACATTTACATTACAATTACTTCTAATAACGTCCCCCATACTTTCCTTGGTATCATTGTCTGTTAGTTCTCATTAATAATGTGTTTAACAAAGCAAACGAGCCCTTAAGTTCACACTCCTTTCCTATATATATATATATATATATATATATATATATATATATACACGGTGTCCCAGCGATGACGCAGCCCGATTTTAAAAAAGAGGAATGGCGGTACGCGAAGCAGACCTACAGCATATTGTTCCCAATAAACTGTTTAATAATTTTTCGTTAATGAGAATTAATTAATTACTCATAATTAAATTCGTAACTCCAAAAGTACTCACTGAATTATCAAAGGATCAATGAAGCAAATGTGGGCCTGTTGAAATGACATCTGTCTATGCTACTTTCAACAACGCACTAATTGCGAGCTCATTTTTTCCTCTTAATAAAGAAAGCCCGCGAAATACGAAAAGCGACTCGTGACTATACTGATGCGCGCATCAGGAAGCAGCGTCCTCAAACTAGCTCACCGAGAGGTAGCCAGTACCAATGAACAAAAAAATGCAGAAAGAAAAAATGTACGGATCGCGCTCTCTGCCACTTCGCGTCCAAAGAAACGCGCCGCTTTGATCTTATACACAGTCAGGCTTTAATTAGGACAGTGCGCCGGCCGCGTTACCAATCAGAACAGTTGACCGTGAGATATGAAGAAAGACAGCGACGTGCAACTGGGCGGAAGAAATCCCTGCAAAATTGCGACGCATGTTGTTGGCGCCCGATCTGTACCCTTGCCAATCTGCGGAACGCTGTTTCTGGCAACGAAAAAGAGGCAAAGCGGTTGCTTGCAGTAAGCTCATTTGAGGCCGCTGCTTTCTTTTGCGGGTGGGAGTGCAGTCACGTGTTACTTTTTATATTTCGCGGGCTTTCTTCGTTTACAGGAAAAAATGAGTTCGCAATTAGTACGTTGTGGAAAGTAGCACAGACAGATGTCATTTCAACAGGTCCACATTTGCCTCATTGACTTTGATGAATCGGTGAGTACTTTTGGAGTTATAAATTTATTTATGAATAGTTAACGAATTCTCATTAACGAAAAAAATACTTGCGGCTACTATAGAATATTGGGAACACACACATATATATATATATATATATATATATATATATATATATATATATATATATATATATATATATATATATATATATATATATATATAACAAACGCTTTGACAAAGTCTGGTCCACCAGACGAAACGTTAGTGGAAATATGCAGGGCCAAACCAACGACAGTCGTATTTTCTTTATGGTGCCTTATTCTCTCGGGGTCCGCGTGATTCTTTTCCCACTATATATATATATATATATATATATATATATATATATATATATATATATATATATATATATATAGGTAGCCTCACTCAGATGGCATCGAGGCAGTTGTCTGCGCGTACAACGATTGCGACGCCGATAAAACAGTTTCCTCATCCACGGTAGCTACGTTGCTTAAGCTCATTTTAGAACGTAATAATTTTGAGTTTGACAGGACACATTACGTTCAAGTTAGCGGTACATCTATGGGTACAAGAATCGGACCAAACTACGCAAATATATTTATGGGGCTCCTTGATATCCAGTTTCTTGCGAACAATGAATATAAGCCATTTTACTACAAGCGGTTCATTGACGACATTTTTCTAATATGGCATCATAGTGAATCGAAACTTCTTTCTTTCATAGCAGCTTTTAACAACGCTCATCCGACAATTTCTTCTTCGTATTCGTATTCGCCTGTCAACATAAACTTCCTTGATGTCATGGTCACTCTACGTAATGGGAAGCTGACAACTAATCTTTACAGGAAGCCCACGGATCAGCAGCAATATCTCCACTTTAGCAGTAGTCACGTCACGCGCAATAAAACTAATATTACCTACAACCAAGCAGTGCGTTTTAGAAGAATATGCTCCGATAGCCGCGAATTTTCTCGCAACTGTGAACAACTTCGAAGCGCGCTTGAAAAACAGAGCTATCCGTCCAACATAATCACAGACGCTATCAAACGCGCAGAGGAGCTGGATCGTTCAGATCTGCTAAGTACTAACAAAAGATCCAAAGAAAGTTCACGTACTAACTAAATTTTGACGCATGCGGCCTCAGCTCCAAATGTCAACCATATTTTAAAGAAACATTTTAATACAGAGCGAGCGGCTTAAAGAAATCTTCACGGAACAACCACGCGCGGTGTACCGACCATCGCGGAAGCTCCGCGATTTAGTAACCTCATCTAAAACCACGCGTTTAGGTCATGAAGGCTGCCATCCCTGCAACAAAGCACGTTGCGAAGTCTGTGCGCACATGACGACATCTAAAACAGTTTCAAGTAGCTCATCCGATTTTTCATTAACAATCAATGGTGACTACTCATGTGATAGTAACAATGTCGTCTATCTTCTCGAGTGTTCGACATGCAAAGCCCAATACATAGGTCAAACGGAGACAAGTTTCATAATTCGTTGTAATAATCATCGTGCACATGCCGCAAGCCTCCCAGACCTGTCTTTGTCCAAGCATGTCATTATGCCAGGCCACGGTTTCGAAAAAGTCAGGACCACCATTATCCAGTCCGGTTTCAAAACAAATCACGATGGGGAAGTGAGGGAATCCTTCTTGATTCATAAATGTAACACCATTCGTTTAGGTATCAATGAAAAGGTAGGAAAGGTCACCTGTCTCGCACTAAAGTAACACGATTTTTCAATTAGTAATCCATTTGTACGTGCAAAAATTTTTTTTTGTGATACCTTTACTTCAGTGCTATTTTCCCATGTCCTGTTGACCATACTGTCCACCACATGTTGATACGCAAAGGACATTCAAACTAGTCTATTCTTGTACCTATCGCATGTCAGTCATGCTAGCTCAGTGTTTCACGACAGATTATCAAGTGCTTTTTATTTCGGGTGTACTATCTGCTCTACTGATAGTTCGACACGTGAGCCCATAAAAGCGGCTACATTTTAACAGACCTGCTTACTCTGACGAAGGCCGTGCCACGGCCGAAACGTTAGTAAAAGTATTTGCCTTTTCGATGTGTGCAACCTCCAAGTTCATTAAATATATATATATATATATATATATATATATATATATATATATATATATATATATATCATATGAACAAGGCGATGGCACGAGAAGCCGACGAAGAAGAAGTGCGCGTGCATTAGAATAAAAGGATCACATTTGAACCACGACGTACCTCTGTTCTCTAACGTCACATAAGTCGACAGGATCGACCTCATCAACCTGCCATGGCTAGACCAAAGCCTCCGCTCAACATACCGAAGTACAAGGGAATACCAGAAGATGTCCCCGTCGACAAGTGGCTACTCCTTTTTGACACGAAGGCGACCGAGGCATCATGGACACACCACGATCGGGTCAGTCACTTCAGCGAATACGTCGAAGGGGAAGCGTTCAAGTGCTACCTGACAGAGATATTCGGCAACGACGAGACATGGGGCGATATAAGGCGAGACATGCGAAATCGCTTTGCTACGACTGACGGAGATGCATTTCGTCTCTTCATCCACTACCGGCTAAACGGAGGGCAGACCATCAAGGATTATTACGACAAGAAAAAACGACTGGGCTCCTTGGCCGAACTTAACGAGTGCCACATCATTTATGGACTGACTGACGGTGTTCCTCCTGAAGTGGAACTGGCGCTCGTCTTTGAACTCGTCATCAGAGTAGCTCGCCGCTGCCCAACGGGTCGAGACATCTTTAATACGGGTGAGAGGAATTTCCGTAACTTGTACACCTAGTACTACATCAAGAGCTCCACGTCTCTTCAGCAGACCGGGCAGCCATCATTGACTTCTCGACCGCGTGTCCCCCCAAAATGAATGTAGATATTGCTGAGTTGCTGATTTCCCACGACAGTTTCATTGGAACAACGAATCTCCGCGCCGCGGCAACGTGTCCGCTATTGAGACTAGACCGGGAAACGAGGAGAGCGACCCAGAGTTTCATTAATACAGTTCGATGCTGTCATCAATGGAAGGCCAGAAACTGCAATTCTTGATACAGGAGCAACAATTACTTGTATCAGTGAAGATGTGTACAAACAGCTCAAGCTTCAGTTGATGAGGGACTCCAGCATCATGGTGCAGCAAGTTATTTCAAGCATTCGATCTTTGGGTCGCGTAAACATTCAATTGCAAATTGGGAATGTCACAAAGAAAGTTTATGTACACGTTCTGCGAGGCATTAGAACACAATTAATTGTTCGCCTAGACAGCACCTCGTACTTCAATCTTTCTGTACATTTGGAAAGCCAGTCAGTAACATAAGGACTTGGAAATTTGAACCTGTCGAATCACAATGAAAAGAAAACCACTAAAGCACCGCAGATGAGAACCGTGAATTCAGAAAGCTTGACAGAACATGAATCAGCAGTGCTCAACTCTGTTTTAAATAAGTATGACGAGATATTCTCGAAATCCCAGACAGATATTGGATGCATCACTACTGAGCAACATAGGATTGCACTTAACAATGCTGTCCCTATTCATCTTGCACCATACAGATGTTCACAAGACAACAAAGCGGAAATTAACAAACAAGTTGGGCCCTCATTATGCAAGGCGTTGTGAGGCCTTCGTTGTCGCCCTATTGTCTGGACCACTTGAGAAAGGCGAACTTTTCACTCCGCTAGATGTAACGTCGGGATACTGGCATGACCGAATGCATCCCGTCGACATTAAAAAAACTGCGTTTGTCACGACTAATGGTCATTATGAGTGGTTGGTAATGCCGTTCGGGTTAAAGAACGCTCCGGCTACATTTCAAAGAACCATGATATCGATAATAGCCAAACATCAGCTCACTAATGTTAGCAATTACTTTCACGATGTGGTCGCATACTCAGAGACATTTCACGATCCTATACGACACCTCAAGGCACTCATGAAAGCTCTTAAAGACGAGAAGGTAAAACTGAAACGGAAAAAGTGCCAATTTACAAGATAAAGCATTGGATACTTGGGCCACAGAATTTCGTGAGGAATAGTGACACCTAAGCAAAGTAACGCGGCTACAATACTCAAATTTCCAACACCTAAACGAGAAAAAAGACCTCCAGCGTTTCCTGGGCACTGTAAACACTTACCGTCAGTACATCCCTCATTTCAGCGACATCGCTCTCCCACTCACGAAACTACTCCACAAAGGGAGCAAGTGGATGTGTACAGAAGCATGCGAGCAAGCTTTTTTGGGATCTGAAGGAGCGCATAACTGAAGAACCGGTGCTTCGCATATACGACACTTCGAGACCATGTACTGTGTAGTGTGATGCACCTGGCGAAGGCATTGGTGCAGTGCTGAAGCAACCTGATGACAAAGGCAAGGAACATCCTGTTGCCTATTACTCCAGCAGACTACTTAAGCACGAGGCTTATTATGCTGTTACAGAAAGAGAATGCCTTGCCATTATAGATGCCATTGATAAATGACATTACTACCTTCATGGAAAGCCATTCACTGTTGTTACGGATCACTCTGCACTAGAGTGGCTGAAGAATATTAAGAATCCTCAAGGTCGTCTCTTCCGGTGGTCGTTGAAACTATCCATGTATGAAGTAAACATCAAATATCAAAAGGGCATAATAAACGTCGAAGCAGATGCACTCCCCAGAGCTCCAATAGTTCAACTTCTGTCCCACGATGAACTTCAACGATGCAGCAATGAGCGCCTAAAATGAACGTACACATTGGAAATTAACGTAGTCATCATCAAAAGAAAAGAACTAAGGAAGATATATGTGCCCCATGAACTACGCCCAACCATTCTTAAGAACGCGCATCAACATTTTGGGCATGTCGGAGTGAAGAAAACACTATCACTCTTGTCGCCGCAATATTATTGGCCGGATATGCTAACCGATGTTGCCACCTACATTTGGCATTGTGATACATGCCAGAGATTCAAGAAGACGAAAACAAAGAAGTATGGGACACTTGAATCCCTGCCTCCTGCTGAAGAGCCTTCTGACCTTTTTGCGATGGACACCAGTGGGGGGATTTTGTGGATATGGCTCATCAAAAAGGTTTATCCACTTGGTTGTTGACCATGCTACTCGCTACGTATGGGCGTTCGCCCATAAAAGTGAGAACAGCGACGCCTACATCTCATGCCTAAAAACCATTTTTGCTGCAGGAAAACCACGGAAGTTCCTTTGAGATCGTTGAACAGGATTCACTGCAGGAAAATTTACACAGTTGCTAAAACATAACCGAATACACCAACTTTTCACCTCATCTCATCATCCGCAATGCAATGGTATGGACTAGCGGACAAACCAGACTATCGTAACCAGACTTAAGTGCAAGATCAATTACGAGGTACAGAAGTGTTGGACTACGCTGCTGTCGGAAGTAATGGACGAATACAACAGAACGCCTCACGAAGTTACCGGCAACGCACCGCCCTTCCTGATGTATCTATGTAAGTAAGCTATGATAAGAAATTTCTTTTGATTGAATTCCAAGTCGGTGACTTCGTCCTTTACGAGACACCATGGCATCCCAACAATGGCAAACTGAGTTCCGTCATGGTAGGTCCCTACAAGATTTTACGCAAAGTCTCACCAGTGAACTATGAGATCAACCGCTCCGTGTTGCCCTTAGGTAGAAACTCGGACATCGTTCATGTTAGCAAAGTACGACGTTATTTTGTACCTTCTGAACTGAGACTTTCTAGAGGGGAGGGGGAAGAGTGTAACGTATGCACAAGGCAATTGTAGGAGAAGCCGACGAAGAAGAAGTGGGCAGGCATTAGAATAAATGGATGACATCTGAACCACGATGTATCTCTGTTCTCTAACGTCACATATATATACAATATGTAGCGATGGACAGAGACAAGAGACGTCGTCGTGAAGGCGGCCGTCGTGGCCGTGCCGATGTCTCGCCACTTTATTTGCGAAGGCCAAACGGAGCGGCGGCAGCTGCTGGCGTGCAGATCGCCAGGCGCGTGAACTCGTTCTCTTTAGCTCGCGCCTCGAGCACTGTATTAACTGAGCGAGAGGCGCGGCACTTTGGATAAGAAAGTGATGATGATAACGTAGGGCGATGATGATGGCGCTACACACACACACACACACACACATACACATATACAGGGTGTCCCAGCTATCACGCAGCGCGATTTAAAAAAAGAGGAGCGGCGTTACGCGAAGGAGACCTAGTGCATATTGTTCCCAATATACTGTAGTAGCCGCTACTAGTTTTTTGTTAATGAGAATTAATTAATTAGCCATAATTAAAATTGTAACTCCAAAAATATTCACCTAATCATCAAAGTGTCAATGAGGCAAATGTGGGCATGTTGAAATGACATCTATCTGTGCTACTTTCAACAACGTACTAATTGCGTGCTAATTTTTTTTCGGATTCGATTGTTGCTTCGTGCATGGCCTCCGAGGTCGCGCGCCGGTGCACAATCTCGGAGGCCATGCATGAAGCAACAATCGAATCCGAAAGGAAAAAAATAGCACGCAATTAGTACGTTGTTGACAGTAGCACAGATATATGTCATTTCAACATGCCCACATTTGCCTCATTGACACTTTGATAATTAGGTGAATATTTTTTGGAGTTACAATTTTAATTATGACTAATTAATTAATTCTCATTAAAAAAAATTAGTAGCGGCTACTACAGTATATTGGGAACAATATGCACTAGGTCTGCTTCGCGTAACGCCGTTCCTCTTTTTTTAAATCGCGCTGCGTGATAGCTGGGACACCCTGTATATATATCGGTTATAACAACGGATGCCTTGTCAACAAGGATATAAATATTTACTTGTTTCCCGACAGTTTCGGGAGGGGCCGTCCCTTCGTCAGGGGATGAGCCATAGCGTAACTCATCCCCTGACAAAGGGAGGAGCCCTCCCGAAGCTGTGCTACCACTCAACTGTGCTACCACGTACGTTGTATCTGAAATATGTTTTTACATTATCGTCAGCGTGAACGTCCAGTACGACAAAAGCAGGCACTGGTGTCGAAACATTCGTAAAACTTGTGTGTCGCACGTTTCTCGCCCTCTTTTTAAACGGCTTGTCCTACCGGTTCCAATGAATTTCTTCCCGATATATATATATATATATATATATATATATATATATATATATATATATATATATATATATATATATATATATATATATATATATATATATACGTCTGTGTGTGTTTTAGGGTTATAAGAAGTATCGCGCAGGTCCTGATACTGTTCGAAGGTATTTGAGATAGGACGTACGTTTTTGCATAGTTGAATCCCATGCAACTGTGCTGAAACGTACATCGTTTCAAATTCATCCCGATATATACATACATATATAGTAGGCATCTATTATGCACTTCATCCTCATCTGAGCAGCCGTCAATTATCACCATCTCTTTGGCTGCGAATCATTATGGTTTTTGGGTGTGTGCTTCATCACCGGATCCGTGTCGCTTGTTTGCTCCCGAGTTCGTGGCGAAATAAACGTCGTTACAACCGAGTCGTCATACGTGGTGGAGGTGGATTTACGATCGCCGGTCCTCTCATCACCCAGTCTACACGCTGGAGCTCCGTTGTGGCCGCCTCTTGCACCCTCTGTTCTCCAGGATGTCGAAGAATGAGGTGGCCGGCGCGCTTGCCGATCCCATCCCGGCGCCACATGCCTCGCCTCTGTACGTCGTCACCCACCAGGGTGACCCCCCCGATATTCGCCGGTCTCCGGGGAGATGTGAAGGAGTGGCTTGACAACTACGAGCGAGTAAGTGTTACTAATCTGTGGGACGATTCTAACAAGCTCCGTCACGTCTCCCTTTAATCTCGCGGGTGTTGCGAAGATATGATTATTGAACCATGAGATTGACTTGACCGACTGGCCTCGCTTCAAGCAGCAGCTTCGCCAAGTATTCGGCACACCTGCCACTACATCCGATCTCGCGAAGGGCACCCCCGATTCTCTTACACAACATCCCGGCGAGTCGTAAACGTCGTACATCGAGGATGTCCTTGCGCTCTGCTGGCGTGTCAATTCGTCGATGTCCGAGTCAGACAAACTGCGCCACATTCTGAAGGGCATAGGGACCATGGCCATCAATGCCCTTGCTGTTCAGAATCCGACTCCTGTCGCTGACGTCACCACGTGGCAGCGCCTCGATGAAGCGGATGCTGTTCGCCTGCAGTCGGCGACTAGCGAACGCCGCTCGGCGGACCGGGACCCGATAAGGGAGATTATACGCGAAGAACTACAGTCAATGGGCTTCTCGCCACCTTCCCCATCTTTCACACAGCCTTTAGGCATATCCTTGCGAAACATCATCAGGGAGCAACTAACATCATTCGCCGGCCCAGCGCACGTAAATCCATCTGCTTCCAGCCCGCCAACGAACGCGCAAGTTGCTGCCGCGCCTCCGAGCAACGTAAACACTACGTTGCCGCTACCATCCTTCGCGTCGGTTGCTGCTGGGCCGCTTGTCCACTTCCGTTAGATGCCACCTGAACCTCCCTCTGCCGACCTGACCGCACTATCTACCGGATCGCGGATCTACTACCCGCCTTGGCGCTTGTCGCACCCAACATGCTATTGTAGGTCAAGGAGACGAGATGGTGGCTGACGAGGCCGTGCCCTGGTCGCAGGTACGGCGTGGTGCTGACGCCACGCCGTACCTCACATTCGTAAAGAATATATCCAACCCGCATTGGACCAACACTAACATAAATCTAGCCAGCGATCACTACATGTATGCACAATGCTACAAGCAGGCCCGCCTAAAACGAAAGGCAGAAAAATAATGATAACCGAGTGGGACACCTTCCGTAAGCTAAGAGAGGACGATGCGACAGAGACCATCGAACACATACAGAAGTGGACAGACACACTCCAGCATAGCGTGCAGAAAGCCGCCATTCTGGTGGGGTCTTGTGGGTTAGTTATTAGCGTGAGCCCCTCGTGCTGCGCATCGTTCCACAGGTTGCGGCCTTTAACGTTTTCGATGGAGTAACCCCAGGCAGCGTGTGGTACGTAAAAGTCGCCCACGATGATCAATGCCTGTCTGCCCGCCACGTTTAGCACTTTGCGGAAAAGCGAGCCAAACTTTATCTTTTGTCGTAGTGGGCTGTACACGTTCAGCACAAACAAGCTTCCCTCCTTTTTTTCGAGAGGGGATAATTTCTAGTAGGACGTGGTCTATGTTTCGTACGCCAATGTCGTGTTCTACAGCAGTTACATTTCGGTGTATCAGTGTGGTTAGTGTTGATTTTTCAGCTAAAGTGCTATATGATTTGTATTTTGATAATTTCGCGGTCCCCCCCATTTCCTGGAGGGCGATGACATCTGGTGCTTGCTTGGTTTTTACGAATTGCTGCAGGTTACCCCTCTTACGACGAAACCCACGACAATTCCATTGCCAGATCATGTACTCGTTAGGCGGCGCCATGTTGGCTACTCGAGTTTTCTATGCAGCTGTTCTCAGCCGCAGGTGGTCTACTGTACGGCTTGCTCTTGAGCGGCTAGCTCCAGCTGGTCGGGAGTATTTCGGCACGTTTCGCAACTGCGCTACTCTACCCTCGAGTGTGTCGAACCTCTGCGACATTTCTACTCGCATCTGCGTTATCTGCTGTTGTAAGTCCGTGCGCATCTGCATGAATTGCTGTTGTAAACCTACAAACATTTCCTGAAACATGCCCTTTACTTGTCCGAGCGTGGAGTCGCTTTGATCTTCGGCGTTTTCATTTGCTCTTCGCTTATGCGGTGGCGTCTCTCCATTCATCGGCGCGGGAACGGGCGTCGGCTCAGCTCGAATAGGCGTCGACGCCTTACTAGCTGTTGGCGACGCATGGGTCAACTCTGTGTGTTTAGGATTCCTAAGTTTCGCGTTTTCCACTTTAAGCATTTTTATATCTTCCCTGAGCGTCGCGTTTTCACGCGTTATTTGCTGTAGCACCTCTTTGATCTGTGTTATTTCCTGTTCTAAGGCGGACCCCACGCCTGCAGGTGTAACAGCAGTGCCAGAGACCGCGTCTGCAAAGCTCACCTGTGCCTGGGTTCCTACTTCTCGGCGGATAGATTGCGATCTTCAGCTTGCCTTGGATCTCGAACGGGTTCTCGAACGGGTTCTAGACCGGGCCGTCGACCTGGTCCTGCGCCTGGGCCGTTCCCGGCTGTTCCCCTCGTGTGGTACTGGAGGGCTGCCATGCGTTCGTTGGCCTTCTGATCCCTGGGTGCTCTTGCTCATTGCTTTGCCAGTTCGTGTGTTGTAGGCGTTGATGCCGTATGGTGTTTCGTCCTCGGCGTCTTCTCTTCTTCGTCGCTCCTAGCGCCTTCGCCGCACGAAATACGGTATCTTGGATTTCGCCTTGCAGCGTCTGTCTCCCGTAAGGTGACCTTACCCGCATAGCTGACATCTTGCTTCACGAATGCATGAATTTTGAGTCTCTTAGATCTTCCTTCACACTGGTGTTCTTACGTCGGGTTGGCTACGCCCCATCCTCTGCATATATTTTCGTCAGGGTTTGGGCAAACGTCCGCTCTGTGTCCCAGCCTTCCACATTCATAGCAAATGTCAATGTGTAATATGCGAGGGTTTCTTGATGTCACTAGGTTGTCGATAATATTTTCGGAACTTTCTTCTTGGGATATCCCTCTTATGAGTCCCTTAGATGTGTGTTCCGGCGCGGCTCTGTAGGCGCTGGCTT
Organism: Rhipicephalus appendiculatus; assembly: GCA_030522465.1. Taxonomy (NCBI): domain Eukaryota; kingdom Metazoa; phylum Arthropoda; class Arachnida; order Ixodida; family Ixodidae; genus Rhipicephalus; species Rhipicephalus appendiculatus. The sequence continues at coordinate 197,501 of JALIZH010010845.1, read as the reverse complement.
CGTGTTCTTGCTCTTCCACTCGTATCTTCGTGATGGCTCCGTACCGCCTGGCTCGCTCTTCGGACGGCGTGCTCACGACCACGATATTCTGCTTGTAGTTTATGCATATGCTGTCTTCTTCTGCTGCATCGCGACCGACGCCAGCGGCGTTTCGCAGACAGCAGTATATGCGTGCCTGCCGGTGCTCCGAAACGCTGAGTCGTCCTCGTGGTCGCACGATCACTTTGTAGTCTTCTCGCGGTAGACGAGGTAACCGGCTTGCTTTAGTAATTTGGCGCTTCTTCTCTCTCTCTCTCTACACCCTCTTTCTTGCCCCTATTTCCCCTCCCCAGTGCTGGGTAGCAAACCGGATGCTAGTATCTGGTTAACCTCCCGGCCTTCCTCTTCATCTCTCTCTCTCTCTTGGCGGGTTGTTCGTTCACCTTCCACTTGCTGTCCCCATGAGCGCGCGTCGGCGCAGCAGCGTCTCTTGGCATAGTGCTCTTCGGGCCTGAAATCCCTGCGGATGTTTTCGTGATGTTTCTTCTGCGGACTTCGCACCATCTGGCGTCGTCCGTAAAGTCATCCGGTTGCATATCTTCTCCTTCCACGCTTACAAACTCCATCGTGGTGCTAGACGCACCGTCTAGGGGTTCCGGGGGCTCCCCAGGCGTCCTTGTCGACGCGTCAGACCTAGCCCCCCCCGCCGCGACGGCGGCGGACGCAATGGTTGATCTACCTGGCGACTCAGAATTATGGGGGTCAGTGCCGAAAAAACGGGCCCACCTTGCAAAAGTTGGTATCCAGGTGTTCCGCTAAACTTTCTCCGTCAATTGGTGCAGAAAGTTCAGCTAAGTACTGCGATTTTACAACAAAAATCATCTGAAAACTGCGGAGCCAACACAACGTGCGTCCGCACTCTGCGACTCCTAGCGTCCAACCATGCTTTGAAACTCATATTTTTGTACATGCAGCATCTTCGGATATGTACTACAACACATATCAAAACATGAGCGCACTGTAAAGTCAGGAATGGTATAAACATTGAAGCAGGTATTGCGGACACCTAGAAGGGCAATGGGTCATCGAAAAAACATAATTTAAGAAAGCAATGGCGCCATCTCGCCCTGTGAACGTGAATGGCTCAGGGAGCTCTATGAAACACCACACATGCTGTTGGTGGGGGGGGATGAGGGTTACTACTTTTACAGTAATGGCAGTGACAATAGCTTACAGTAATGGCAGTGACAATCTGTCAAGCGCCGTTCCTTCATTCACGCTGTCCTTCCAGTATCTTAATTTCCCTGGTCTACCTATGGCGGTCTTAGAATGAACAGAACAAGTTGCCGGACGGGTCTCCGTTTTATATACGAAATAGGGAAACACACGCGGGGAGAAGGAAGCCTTGTATGACATCATTCGAAGTCGTTGCGTGAAGTACAATGCAGCTGCAACCTAGTCGTTACCAGGAATGCAGAGGAGGGTGTTCCCAATGCTCAGATAAGCTTTCCCATCCATCATGCGTTTTGGATGCTTGTTGCTAGGTTGTATTTTTTAAACAAATACTGAGCGCTGTGTATGCATGATTGCAAAGGAAGATGTGCCATTTGCGGGAAATATTCAAAAGGGCCTCTAAACCACCACGAGGTCCAAAGTTAGCTATGGTGTTCCAGTTGCGCACTGGTCTACGGCCCTACAGCTGACGCTGGTAGTACTAGTAGTGGTTAGTTGAGGAAATGACGATTACTTCAGCAGCCCAATCGGGAGCACGGTGCAGCGTCAGTCAAAGGCAAGGGTACAGGCGTTCGCTTGTTTCGCTGTTTCCTTCGCTTCACTCCGTTCGTCGGCTCGTCTGTCCACCTCTCCGAACGCCCTTCCCTAGCGTCGAAAGTGAAAACTCAAGAAGCGCGCGCATCTGCTAGCAGAGGAGCAAGTGAGCGGCTGCGGTGAGTTTTGGGCTTTGCCCAACTTATGCGGCAGGCACGCACTGTATGAGTTTTGAGCTGACGACAAGAAATTTTCAGTACAATGAGATGTCACCGCTGCGCTGTGAAAATACATGGTGAACACACAGATGGGAGACCAATCGAGCAAGACAGAGTGATAATGTTTATGAATCTGCAAAAAGTGCTATAACAAATCTTTCTATGCCGTTCTTGAATGAAAAAATACAATTTCTCTCTATAGATTCCCCGTGGCATTAAACGGGACTATGCATCGGCAAGCTGTTTGTTTATTATGGAAGGTCTGAAAACTTTACATCTGCATGAGGTGAGCTGCAAAATGTATGCGCATGAAACGAAACAAGTGCAGGGAGAGGATGTTAGCTCACTGTGTAACACGCTGCTGCTCTTTAAATTTTCAGTTGTAGGGAGTAACTTTTCCACATTATTTTTTTTTTGCAGGCGATATACAGATCACGGCCGAGTAAAGCTTAAAAGCGGATTTATGAAATACACCCTTGTTGTACTAGAACCGCTCTATAATGAGGCAAGTATACTGCGCGGGCTGATGCTTGGCCTTGGTGTTGAATATGAGCATCGTAGAAAGGATCGAGATGATTATGTGCGAATAATGTGGAATGACATAGTACCAGGTAAGTTCATCTATTTAAGCGTTAGTGTAAACCTTGTCATAAAGGCGTATTCTCGGCACAAGTCACACTGAGCGGTGTATCTGTCGGGCATCTTGTGGTTACTGTAGCCCAGTCTGTCAAGCAATGAGCTAAGAAGCTTTACATGAATTCCCTGAGCAGCAATATATTCTACATTTACACTTCAGTGTAAATGTAGAATAAAGTATTACGCCTGAATTTAGGGAATTCATTTGGAACCTTCTTCCACAGGCCCTGGAGATCTAGTTTTCCGCAACACATACCACAATCAAACAAAGTAATAACTGTAAGTTGCAGACCTAGGAGCAACGCTACAGGATGCAGACTGGATCAGGTGGCATAGGCGATAGTGAACGGCGTGTATATGGAGCTGGGCGTGACATCTGCAGCATTGGTGGAGATTAGTCGTTAAACGGGCGACTGTACTTGCTGGTGGCGGGTAATGTGAATCAAGGTGGCTGCATGCGATCGCGATAAAGTGGGACGTGACGGGCGTAACCACATGCAAAGCATATAGGGCCATGATCAGATGTGCACCACCGGTTCGCTGGGGCAGGCCCACCCATGTCGCAGGGTGCGATTGAGGGAGCGCCTGATGATATGACTGCATGGTGGGCTGCGTAGGGGCCTAGGGATGAGCTAGGCGTATGTAGCCGGCACACACGCAAATAAGGACTTAGGTCGAGCGGCATCGTTGCAACTTCGTGAATATGTGCAAAAAAATAGGGCCAAATAGTACCCAAGGTAGGTTCATCTATTTAACATTACTACAAACCTTCCAGGGATTGCTTGGGACTGTCGAACTAAAACGGCGACCAAAGAGCGCGTTCGCGTGAGCGCTGTTCCGTCTGCGGCTTGGGAACTGCGGGTGGCCAGTCATTGATAATGGCGGTCGTGCAATCGAACCATGTTGGAAAGGTTCCGTGGGGGGCTGGACCCCAGGCTGGCCACGTCGGCAAGTTAGAATATGAAGTTCTGTAGTTTTTCTGCATCGTCCCTTTTATTGGGTGCAATCACATGCTCGTAAATTGCTAGCAAGTTCCTCACGTCCATGCCATAGGCGCCATCGAAGACAGGTGGGCCGCAGAGACGATGTACACCGGTACATGGGGTGGGTTTGGGAGGCCTTTGCTGCATGGTTTTTTGGTGCATTGTAGATGGCCGTGTACAGGATGGAAATTCCTGGGGCAATGCAGAGGAGACCATAGTTGTTTTGAGGGTGCAGCACCTTCACCAATTCTAAGCTTGATCAACAGATCAATAAGCGGACTCTGCGAGTGAGTGGGGTAGAGGCAGCCCCATGAAATGGCTGACCCACAATAGCTTTCGTTCCTCTTTACTAAATGGTGCATTGACCTTATCTACTATGTAACACAGAGAGCAAAATGTATTTAGTGTGATTCGCCTGCGCTTCCCCACTGCTTGTGCTCTATGCGTTTCAAATGTGCAGTCTGTTCGGCGTCTATGCTGAAAAACGAAAGCTTCATTTCTGATGCAGGGGCGCCCTCTCCCCTTTTCATTTCCGTCCTGCACAGCCTCCATGTACACCAGAACACAGCGAGTTCAGTATGTGCCGCCATATTTAGACAGCACGTCGCGCCATCTGTCTCAAGCGCGGCGAAGCAACACCCTGAGCTGCCATGCCAGCAGACGCTCCGCAAATAAAACGTGAAACTTCCCAACCTGAACCTGAGTGCGGCTGTAAGCATGTTTCACGCTTTTCCTCTCCTGGAAGTTGTGCTGTTTTCTTGTGAAACGTCGAGAATACCTTCCTCGACAGTCCGGAATGTCTACAACACGTGCATTACAGACTGCGGAAGCAACTTCACCATGTACGTACTATCGCGATGGGAAGGAACGCGAACAGTTGAAAGCGTGACTTTCGACTTTGTCGAACTGCGACATGCCTTGAGTGTCGCTAGGCAAAACTAGTAGCGCTAGAATCCCGCTCCGGCTTGCGCTCATGCACTGCATGTGCTTATCATTTGTCAGTCATGCCTGGCACTCGGAATACACACGAGCTGCAAAAGTGCCAGCTAGAGCAACATTTTATAGTGCTATAGGGGGGATGCCGGTACAGATTCGTCTAGCGACTGCAGTCAAGGCATGTCGGAGTTCGACCAAGTCGAAATTCACGCTTTCCGCTGTTAAAGATTCTTTGCATCGTAATTGTACGCCGTGACATTTGTTTTAAACGTGCGCAGTGTACGTACACGCGTGTGTCGTATTATCTCCTATTATTGGCATGCGACCTGCGAAAGAGTACCGCAACGATTTGGTGCCGCATACTACATGCATACTGTACGCATATTACTGCTGTAAAGCGAAATAACTAGCGTCATGCTTGAATACACGCAGTAAGTGTACTTACTCGTACACTTTCACTGGGCTCGTAGTTCTTTCTGTTAATTCCAGTTATCCACTGGCGGTGGAGCTCGGTGTTTTTCGTTGCGGATGGAAATCTGTGCAATCTGCAAACGCCGCACCGGCACAATTCCCGCGTCGTGTTGTGATCTCGCAGACAGGGCTGAGTAATATCTTCCTCTTGCAATGATTGCTTACGCATTCAAAGACAGCGCAGTGGTGCCCAGACGACTTCTTGTAACTGGGATCGGCGTAAACAAGCGCTTTCTCGCATTTTAAAGTCACAGAGATGCCACTTGCCATGTTAACTTGGCGTAAGAGATACATGCCTTGGCAGTTCAGAACAAAATGGCGTCTGGGTGCGAGAGTATGTTTCCGGCAGCCAAGGCGCCGGGGTGCGAGATAGGCGTGTTCTGGTCTATACTCCCCCCCCCCCCCCTTTATATACTATGCCTCACGTTCTCCCTCCTCCTTGCCCGCACTTTCCTTTTACAACCGTTGCAATTGTTACTATGCACAGCTCTACTATGCTCAACCCTCCCCTTCTCCTTCATATTCCCCTCAACCTCACATATCTCCTTCAAACGTTCATTTCCATTCCCACTTTCTTGCCATCTCCTTCTCTCGTCAGTCTCACGACACCTTTGTCAGTCTCACTTTCATTTATTAAACCTTCCTAATCACACTATTTACAGGTATGACATGCTCTAACCTCCCCTCCTCCTTTCCATCCATCTCACCCTCGCAGCTCACCTCCTCATAGTCACTTCCTTTTCCCAGTTTCGTGATATACCCACGAAACAATTTTTTTCTCGAAGACGATGACAAAAAAACATCACAGTTTCGCCACAAGGCGAAGCAATAAATGCGATAGCAACAAATTGGAATGTCAAGCGACGAATGGCAAGCAGGTCGAAACCTGCAGCGCGCTGCTCCGCACACATGACGAACGAAAACAACATGCACAAGAGGAGAGCGAACCAAAAACATTCACAGCTCGACACTTAACGCGCTGCTCAAACAAAAAAATGCGCCCACCTCCCCGAAGGGAATCGTGAGGAAATGCGAATGCATTTCGCGCGCGCTTCACTCCATTTATATATGGTGGTTGTGGTTCGAAGAAGGAAAAGGCGCCTGATTTCTGCAGCCCGGTCGGGAGCAAGGCGCAGCGCCCTTTTTTTGCTTTTTCTTGTTTTTTTAATTGTTTTTATTTATTTTTTAAATTTTTTTTTTCATGTATAGCTCCGCCGAGCTCCGCCGCAGTCCGCTTTTAGTTCACCCGCACGCTGCGAATTTTTATTGTTCAACAACGCGCAGGAGAAATCTCCCACCGGCACCACCTTGGAGGTCAAGATTCATTGCCATATATACGGGGTGGCCAGTGAACGTTTGTGCAGCGCGAGCAGTCGGTTTTTTCAACCAAGAAACTCGCTAGCAGACGCTGCCTGTGTCGGCGTCGCGAGGCGAGAGAGGGAGAGGGGGGGGGAGCGTAGGAGAGGAGAGAGAGAGAGGGGGGGGGCGCGCATGCGCAGTGGGAGTGTGGACGCTGCGGGCAGAGATGCCTAGAGAAGAGAGGGGGGGGAGCGTAGGAGAGGAGAAGAGAGGTGGGACGCGCATGCGCAGTGGGAGTGTGGACGGCGCGGGCAGGGATGCCTAGAGGAGAGAGGGGGGGAGCGTAGCAGGGGAGAGAGGAGGGGAGGCGCATGCGCAGTGAGGGTGTGGTTGCCGCGGGGAGGGATGCCTAGAGGAGAGAGAGGGAAAGAGGAGGTTTTTTATTTTTATTTTTTTGAAAGGGTTTGCGCATGCGCAGTAAGGGTGGTCACCTCCTCAACCTGTCCTCCTCCTCCTCCTCCGCGGACAACACCAACGCTGGACGCCTGACATAGCCCGACTATGAAATGCATTCGCATTTAAAACGACGCACGAAACGTATTCACAGGTACCGACGAGCGCGAACTAACAAGTGTAACAGTTGTTACTTAGCTGTGTTTGAAAAGCGCGCTCTTTTCGCAAACGGGGGGACTGCAGCGAGCGATGTGGCCTTCGCGCGCCCGGTAACTACAACGCGCGCGCGCGCACGGGCATCTACCCCCCCCCCCCCCCTTCGGGCGAAGTGCGCGCCGGAGAGCTAGGAGCGCCTGAGAGGCGCGCGTCGCGAGGAACTAGCTAAGCCCCGCCGAGAACGGCCTTTGCGCCATCTCGCTGGTGATGTTGAAAACACGCTGAAAACTCGCTGTATATAAATAGCTCGCCGTTTGAACATTGAAGCACGTTCGCCTTCGTGGCTGAGCGGTTAGCGCCGCGCGCTGCAGAGCGAGAGCTCCCTGGTTCGATGCCGCGCGTCGGAAACATTTTAGATGCGAAACATCTTATGCTCGGGGCTCTGTCCGTCCCTCCTGCGTCCGCCGTCCCGCGTCCCACGTATCGCCACTTTCATGAATTAGTGAACTACTCATTATGCCAACCAGAAAACTGTAGTAATATGAAGGCCGTCAACCACTACCATAGTCATCAGAGTCATGGCCGAGAGCACAGAGAGGCTGCTTAGCAATGGCTAGGCAGGTGGTGTCTGTCGCCCAGGTTGACCCCATTCCTTGATCTTGCTTGCACTGTGTTTGGAGGGGGGCTTAGTCCGCCCCCCCCTTTCCGCGTCCCACACCACCACAGCGCATGCGCGTCCCCTCCCCCCTCTCTCTCCTACGCTCACCCCCTTTCTCTCCTCTAGGAATCCTCTACTCTATGGAGCGGTCCCCGCGTCCCACACCCCCCACAGCACATGCGCCTCCCCTGCCCTATCCTCTCCTACGCTCACCCCCTTTCTCTACTCTAGGAATCTTCTACTCTACAGAGCGGCGGCCGCGTCCCACAGCGCATGCACGTCCTCTCGCCCTCTCTCCTCTAGGAATCATCTACTCCACGGAGCGGCTGCGGCGTCCCACATCCCCACAGCGCATGCGCGTCCTCTCGCCCTCTCTCCTTTAGGAATCCTCTACTCTACGGAGCGGCTGCCGCGTCCCACACCCCCCACTGCGCATGCACGTCCCCTCCCGCTCTCTCTCCTCTCCTACGGTCCCCCCCCGTCCCCTCATCTAGGAATTCTGTGCGGAGCGGCGCGCACGACAGGTGGTGTGACAGCTGCATACTCCGCTGGGGGGCGCCACGGTAGTTCCGCGGTATGAAAATGACGGAGCTCCCGCGCCTCATTCTCTCTCCTGTGCAGCGCCGCGATGAGCGCCCGGACCGCTGCCGTGAAATGAGAGCGGCGACGTTCCTCCCGCTCAAGCTAGCTAATTATCTCCCCGCTGCTTCGCATCCAGGCATGGTTCCCTTTTGCGGGATATGGGGAACTTTTTCTGAGTTATTTTAGATGCGAAGCATCTTATGCTCGGGGCTATGCCCGTCCCTCCCGCGTCCCGCGTCCGGCCACTTTCATGAAGTAGGGAAGCTCCCACTATGCGAACCAGAACACTGTAGTACAATATAAGGCCATCAACCACCACTACAGTCACCAGAGTCATGGCCGAGAGCACAGAGAGGCTGCTTCGACCTTTGATACTCCTGTTGGGTACAACAAGGTGCAGTCATTGTTTTGCTATTATGCGACTAAAGTACAATAGTGAACGCGTAGACGGTCTGCGAAAACCTCCAGTGTGGTAGCAGACCCTTTATGCGTTGTGTGCGGCTGTTTCGATCATCTGGGTAAATAGGGGCTGATAGCCCTTTTTCTCATGGATGAAAATTCTCTAGTCATTCGCAGCTTGATCGTAGAGCTCAAACCCCCTCGTGGAATTGTTACTGCGGATGAATAAGGAGGACAGTGTCACTACATTTTTTTCTTTTCAGTGACCACCATGATAGAGAGCATAGGGACTAAAATGTGTAGTATTTTGTCAGCATACCAACTATATGCTGTTGTCTTTGGCATTTTCGAAACAAAGGTACTTTCCTGAGTCAAAACAGAAGTTATCTTACCCACCTTTCTTTTGTTCCTTGTTTTTTTTATCGTTTGCAATGAGCATCCATTCGCACTGCCGTCATTCCCCTCCTCCTTCTATGTTCCCATGTTAGGGTCAGAATCGACAATTAAAACATCGAGAGGCTCTCGTAAATTCACAGCGACATCTTTCGCAGCCTGATGAGTCTGAGATAACCGGAAAAACGGCATTCATAACAAAAAAAGCTTGTTCAATCTATGTTGCAACACACAACAATAGTTACATGTTTACTCCCACGAAGTGCCAGGGTACTAAATAAAGTACAGCAACATTTTATTACTGCTCACAGCTAAACTATGTAGTCTAGAGGCTTCTCGCTCTGTGCAGGGATTGAATTGCTCTTGCTGAAGCAGAAGCAATCCGTTTTTTCAACATATAAAATGTAAAACTTCAAATTAATTTAGAAAAAGTAGTAATAACCACGTGCGTTTAACAGGCTTATGTTCCTAAAGTTTGACGACTCATAAAACTCAAAAAAAAATATAACCGACTCAATATTTTAAATTAGGATTATTTTGCTGCAACCTTTGGCATCAGAAATTCTAATGAGCAAGATCAGAATATTCGGTTTGGTATTTTCTATTGCCGGAAAAGGGAGTGTACTTTATAAAGTACAGTGGGCCTTAATGGGCTAAAGTCTTGAGAGCTTAACTTGATAATGAACGACATTTTTCTGTGCTTCTCTTGAAAAGAGGTTTTCACAAATGCCGTCTTGTGCTCAAGGTTTAATCCAGCTTTACGATCACTCAGCTGCTACAAGGAAGCGAGGTTCTACAAGCATTAGTTCAACATGAGGTTTTCTTTTTTACGGAATCCTGCCACAGGTAACCGGAGTGCTTCGAATAGCCAGCTTAAGATGACAGTGCCATTCATTCGCATGTCAAGAGATGCGAAAGTTTTCAGTGACACATTAATATCTCCCGCCCATCGTGGAAAACAAAAAATTAGAATATTTATTCCAGCTTTTCAGGAGAAAGAAATAAAAATAAAAAATCATGAGCACAAAATATATTCGCGCTGTACGCCTAGTAGCGCGTAAAGTCTCCATTCGCGTCCACACATCCCTCATTCTCCGGGGCAGGGATTCATAGAGCGCACCCTTGAGCGTCCTGTCCATTCTCAAACGATTCCACTCATCTTGAACCGTTTTCCACAGTGTTTCGGCTGACGCCCCATGGATTCCTCGGCGTGCCAGAGCTGCTTTGATTATGCCCCACACATTTTCTATTATGTTTATATCAGGCGACTGCGGTGGCCACTCCAGGACAGTAACACCTTTGTTTTCCAGCAGCTTCCTTGCTTTCTTCGATGTATGAATGGGTGACTTGTCCTGTTGAAATATGCAATCATCCTCATGAAAGATGTCGCTGGTGAGGTGTGGCAGTGCCACATTCTTCAACAGGTCACAGTACTGGTCTGCCGTGAACTTCCCTTGGATTCTGAAGAGGGGCCCAAGGCCTTGGCTTGTGATGCATCCCCACACCACGACACTTCTTCCGCTTGCGGTCACTCGCTGCACGTAATCTGGTTTGTACCTGGAAGGTAGAAGAAAAGAGTTAAGCTGCTGTTCGCTCAGCTCATTAAAACGACAGAAAAAGTTTAGGCGCAGCGATTTGCATTGAAGGGTAGGATTGTATTACTCTAGGAATTTAAAGTGACTATGTCCCCTAGAAGTTCAGTAATCGATGTCTGGCCTCGACCTAAAATGTCAACCGTTTTGACACAGCAAGAAATTTGCAAGAAATATTGGCCGGGGAGCAAACGTAAAGCAGGAATAGGGCCAAACACGAGGGAGGGGGGCGTGTACCGCAGCCCGTAACACATGGCAGCTTGTAGTATATATGCGCTCAACAGCGAAAAAAAATTCTTACCGGGCATTTCGAGGTCTCCAAACTTTCTGCTGTTGGTGATAGTCTGTAGTAAACGTCGACTCATCCGTGAAGGCCACACGCTTCCATTGATCGACGTTCCAATCACGGTGTTCTTGGGCAAACAGCAACCGTTTGTTTTTGCTGTTTTTTCGCAGAAGTAGCTTTTTTACGGCGGTAAAACTGCTGAGGCCAGCTTCAGCGAGTCGTCGCTTCACAGTCATCTTCGATGCTTCGATCCCCAGATTAGCACGGATTTCTTGAACTGAAGCAGTTGGCTTGACGGCGACAAACGCAACTATTTCACAATCTTCCTGCTCAGTCGTCACACGCGACCTAGGCTTACGAGGACCGTCCTTGATTCGGCGCTCATCTCTGTACGCCTGTACGATCCTGTTGACAGTCCTCAGCGGTCGATTAGTCATGGATGAAATTGCGCGCTGGGTGTAACCTTGAAGGGATAGTTCAGCGATTTGCCTTCTTTGGTGGTCGGGAACCCTAGCTATTCTGTATCCTTCTAATTTCCAGCAGCTAAAGCCTGTTCACGAACATACGCTTCCCTGCTGGCATTTCAGAAGGAAGGACCAATAGCTTCGAATGCTTCTTCTATATATACAGATTCGTGTTGCGCGCGCACGCCGCGCGCAGGCAAAGCGAAGGGGTGCTTCGCAAGCAGACGACGATCGCATTGCACCACCCCTTCGCACTTCTGCGCATGCGGTTGCTTTTCGCCGCTTGACATGCATGGCGCTACGCGGGGCACTGGCCACGCGCTCGCGTGTTCCCCCTAACAGTGGGCCGACCTGTACGAGACTCACCCACCGGCGTGATGAATGCCACGTGTTCAAATACCCAGAGGAGTGCGAGTTAGTCCTGTAGCGGTTGTGAATACGAAGTCCCGAGAGACCCCACAAACACCGGATGGTCGCAAGAACGAACGGAACGCGACAACGTCCTCACGACGTCCGGCGATGACGGCCGCAAATAGATCACCAGGCGATTGCACCCCTCCACCACGAACCGCATTCGAAACTCCACCGCCTCGCCAAGCACCTCGTCGAAGTGATGCTGCAACTCCTGGACCAATGAATCTCGACACGCCGCCATTTCCTGGAAATCGTCCCAAAGCTTAACCACTCCGTTAGTCATGAAAATATTTAGTGCTCTCTGGTTGGTCGAAATTTTCGTTCTATGCTCAAATTGGATTTCCTTACTACGACGTTGATGAGCCGTCATCTCGGACCACAAGCGGCCAGACCGCATGTACAGTGTGCCCGGGAAGCAACGCACCCGAAGGCAAACCGTCAACACGCATATCTGACCATGTGGCCGATTAAGCAACGTCAATAAAAAAAATTTCCCCATCTCCCGCTAAATGGAACCATGTGTGGATGCGAAGCAGCGGGGAGATAATTAGCTTGAGCGGGAGGAACGTCGCCGCTCTCGTTTCATGGCAGCGGTCCGGGCGCTCATCGCGGCGCTGCACAGGAGAGAGAATGAGGCGCACGCGCTCCGTCAGTTTCATACCGCGGCGCCCCCACTGGGGTATGCAGCCTTCGCACCCCCTGTCGTGCGCGCCGCTCCGCAGAGGATTCCTAGAGGAGAGGAAGGGGAGAGGAGAGAAAGGGGGGAGGGGACGTGCATGCGCTGTGGAGGGTGTGGCACGCGGGAGCCGCTCCGTAGAGTAGAGTATTCCTAGAGGAGAGGAAGCGGGTGAGCGTAGGAGAGAGAGGGGTAGGGGATGCGCATGCGCTGCGGTGATATGGGACGCGGGAAGGGGGGGCCGAACTAAGCCCCCCTCCAAACACATGCAAGCAAGATTAAGGAATGGGGTCAACCTGGCAGACATGCACCACCTGCCTAGCCATTGCTAAGCAGCCTCTCTGTGCTCTCGGCCATGACTATGATGGCTGTGGTAGGGTTGACGGCCTTCATATTGTTAAGCGAAGAGACGCAGACGGTGGCGGGCATCGTAGTAATGTCGCTGTCTGTCTTGTGAAGCAGTCAGCCGAGTACGGGCAAGCTGGCGCGCATGATCTGCAAATGCGATGGCCTCTCGTGTATACTCGGTAGTTCGGGTGGCAGCCAAAGGAAGAACAGTATCTAGTGGCAGGGTGGGGTCGCGGCCGTATAGGAGATAAAACGGCGAAAATCCGGCAGTGGCGTGTCGAGAAGAATTGTATGCGAACGTGACGTAAGGGACAGCAATGCCCCAGTCATGGTGGTCATTCGACAGGTACATCGACAGCATATCTGTGAGTGTTCTGTTGAACCGCTCCGTGAGACCGTTCGTTTGAGGATGGTATGAGGTGGTCAGTTTGTGTTTAGTGGCGGAGGAACGGAGAATGTCGGCGATGACTCGAGAGAGAAAGGTACGGCCACGGTCAGTGAGCAGTTGTCGTGGCGCACCATGGAGCAAGATAATGTCACGTAAAAGAAAGTCCGCGACGTCGATGGCGCAACTGGTGGGGAGAGCCCGTGTTATCGCATATCGGGTGGCGTAATCAGTTGCAACGGCCCTCCATTTGTTCCCGGAGGATGACGATGGAAATGGGCCGAGAAGATCAAGTCCCACACAGAAGAATGGCTCTACAGGAACATCTATTGGTTGGAGATGACCAGCAGGGAGCATCTGGGGCATTTTGCGACGTTGACAGGAATCACAGGCAGAAACGTAGCGTCGGACGGAACGAAGGAGACCAGGCCAAAAGAAGCGACGGCGAATGCGGTCGTACGTGCGCGATACACCTAGGTGCCCTGCCGTGGGAGCATCATGAAGTTCGAGGAGAACCGTTCGACGTAATTGTCTCGGTATGACTAAGAGAAGTTCCGGCCCGTCTGGATGGAAGTTACGACTGTATAGGACACCATCCTGAAGGACGAACTGGCGCACAGAGGCGTCGTTGGGCGATGTTTGCAGACGGTTAATGAGTGCTGGCAGCGATTGGTCGCGTTGCTGCTCGTCTGCTATGTTGTCGAAAGGAGACAGAGAAAAGACGCAATTGGTCGACCCGTGGTCAGTGTCATCGGGCTCGTCTACAGGATAACGAGACAAGCAATCGGCGTCCATGTGTAGGCGGCCAGACTTATAGGTGACATAATACGAATATTCTTGAAGGCATAACGCCCAGCGACCAAGTCGTCCTGTAGGGTCCTTCAGTGAGGCCAACCAGCAAAGCGCGTGATGGTCCGTTACAACTGAAAAGGGTCGGCCGTATAAGTATGGGCGGAATTTTGCAACCGCCTAAACTAGGGCCAGACACTCACGCTCAGTGATAGAGTAGTTGCGCTCCGATGTTGTGAGGAGCCTGCTGGCGTAGCCGATGACACGATCAATACCGTGCTGCCGTTGTGCTAGTACGGCGCCTATGCCGTGTCCACTGGCGTCGGTGCGAACTTCGGTCGGCGAAGAAGGATCAAAGTGGGCAAGAACGGGCAACGTGGTAAAAAGCCAGATTAAATGAGCGAACGCGGAAGCCTCGGCGTCGCCCCATATAAATGGCACCTCCTTTTTGAAAAGCTCAGTAAGTGGTCGTGCTATCTCCGCAAAGTTTTTCACAAAGCGACGGAAGTAGGAGCACAATCCAATGAAGCTGCGTACATCCTTAACGCACTTTGGCACAGGGAAATTAGTAACAGCGCGGATTTTGCCTGGGTCTGGCTGTACTCCACTAGCGTCAACGAGGTGGCCAAGCACTGTAATCTGTTGACGACCAACGTGACACTTGGATGCGTTAAGTTGCAAACCAGCTCGGCGAAAGACGTGCAGTATTGCAGATAAGCGTTCGAGATGAGTAGCGAAAGTTGGGGAGAACACGATGACGTCGTCCAGGTAGCACAGACATGTGGACCACTTGAATCTTTGGAGGAGGGAGTCCATCATGCGTTCAAATGTGGCCGGCGCGTTACATAGTCCGAATGGCACACCTTGAATTGATAAAGACCGTCGGGTGTGACAAAGGCAGTTTTCTCGCGGTCCAGATCGTCCACAGCGATTTGCCAATAGCCAGAGCGCAGGTCGATCGACGAAAAGTAGCGAGCACCATGGAGGCAGTCAAGGGCGTAGTCAATACGAGGTAAGAGATAAACGTCCTTTTTTGTTACTTTATTAAGGTGTCGGTAGTCCACGCAAAATCGCCAGGAGCCATCTTTCTTTTTCACCAAGACAACGGGTGACGCCCACAGGCTGCATGATGGTTCGATGATGTTCTTGGAGAGCATCTTCTTAACTTCTGTTTGAATGACTTGGCGCTCTGCGGGCGACACTCGATACGGACGCCCATGAATAGGAGGGGCATCGTCAGTATTTATGCGATGTTTCACGGTTGTAGTTTGGGCCAAAGGACGGTCGTGAAGATCAAAAATATCACGATACGCATATAGAATGCGGTAGAGGTAGTCAGAATGCTTTGACGGTAAGTCTGGCACAATCATTTTCTTCAGGTCGTCGATAACAGATGCGGCGGACTGCAAAGGATCAGTGTTGTCGGTAGTACCATCCGCCAACGTCACTGATGCTACCGAATGAGCGTCAAATGCACTAATATGTGCCAGGGATATCCCGCGTGGCAGCACTTGCATTGTGAAGCCAAAGTTGACCACCGGCAAACGTGTACGATTGGATGTAATAGATAATAGAGAACGAGGCACTGTAATACTCTGGCGGAGAACATCCTTGACAGGAGTCACGATGTACTCGCCATCGGGCACTGGTGGGGATGGTACCATGTCAACGTACGTCAGAGCTGAGGGTGGTAAACGAACGAATTCCGCGGCGCTCAAGTGAATTGAAGGCGGTTCAGGGGGGGTCTAGAAGAGGGAGGTCAAGGCAGAGAGTACCGGTAGAGCAGTCTATGAAGGCCGAATGAGCAGAAAGAAAGTCCACGCCTAGAATGACGTCGTGGGGGGCAGTGGGCGAGTACGGTGAAAACAACGACGGTAGAGCGATCGGCGATGTCGACTCAAGCTGTACACATACCAATTGCGCAAGCTGTTCCACCGTCGGCGACACGGACCACTGGCGTAGTGGCGGGTCTTAGAACTTTTTTCAGGCGAGTGCGAAGACTAGCGCTCATCACAGACAAATGGGCCCCCGTATCGATGAGAGCACGAACAGGAACGCCGTAGATGTGTAGTTCAATGAGGTTCATATCTAGTTTGCACCATCTAGTTTCCCGGTTGGGAGCGTGCGTTGAAGCTTGGCAAATTGGAGCGATGGGGCTGGGGTGAGAGAGACTGCCGGCGCAGGGGCGAAGGTGAGCGAGAGTACGGGCGGCGAGGAGCAATGGGTTCAGTGGCAGCGTGATCTGTACGTGCTGTATAGGGACGGTAAGAGCCACTGACGCCGTGGTAGCCATTGTACGTGTTCTGTACCGGAGAGTTCCAGCGATTACGACAGTACCGTGAGATGTGTCCAATCCGGTGGCAGATGAAACAAATCGGTCTGTCGTCAGGAGTGCGCCATTCAGCGTTGCGGAATCGTGGTTGAAACGGAGGCGGTGAAGGGAGTGAATTCGGAGGGTACGGCCGACAGTCCACATTATTCATCGAGCAGACAGAGTGCAGTCCCATGTTGGCGATCTCTTGGCGGACAACTGCCTGAATCACAGAAACCGGAACTGCAGGAAAAGAGCATGTGCTGGGCTCGCAGGTAGCCGGATAGGCGGCTTCAATTTCACGTCGCACGATGCGGGTAACATTGGCATCGTTGCTCGCAGAACTGGGAGCATCGGCACAAGACGACGTCGGCGCAGTGTTGGGCAAGCGAGCGAACTGCTGAATAATTCGCTTGCTTTTGGCGAGTTCCAGGCGACGGCATTCTGTTATGACTGCATCAACAGTGGACACGTTATTGAAAACGAGCAAGTTGAAGGCGTCATCAGCGATGCCCTTGAGGATGTGGGCAACCTTGTCCTGTTCCGTCATGCGTGAGTCAACTGCGCGGCAGAGGGCCAAGACGTCTTGAATGTACATCACGTACGGCTCTGTTGACGTCTGCACGCGGGTCGACAGCGCATTTTTCGCGGCGAGTTGGTGACCATCAGGGTTGCCGAACAACTCTCTAATCTTCTCTTTGAATGTGTCCCTACTTGTCAGCTCAGCATCATGCGTCTCATACCAGACACGAGGGGTGCCGTGGAGGTAAAATAGCACTTTGGCAAGCATGAGAGTAGGGTACCATCGGTTACCTGTGCTGACGCGCTCGTAAAGACTGAGCCACTTGTCGACGTCTTGCCCCTTGGCGCCAGAGAAAACGCCAGGGTCGCGAGGAGCGGTGACGTTGATGTAGGTTGCGTTGGCGGTAGGTGTTGGAGCCGGCGTGGTCGACGTATTTTCCAGAGCCATTTTGGAAGGCTCAAGGTGACGTCCGCTGCGAAGTTTCGTGACGAAGGGAGGTACCCAGCACCTCCACCAAAATGTTAAGCGAAGAGACGCAGACGAGAGAGACTGTAAGCAAGTGTATTAGCGGTAGAGTACCGGGGCACTTCAAGCCAAGGCAGCGGCACACAACAGTCTCCAAATCGTCGTCGTCTTCATCAACGTACTTGTCCTTTGATGGCTACCCATAGCAATATTACTAGTGTTCTGGTTCGCATAATGGGTGCTTCCCTATTTCATGAAAGTGGCCGGACGCGGCACGCGGGACGGACACGCGGGAGGGGCGGACATAGCCCCGAGCATAAAATGCTTCGCATCTAATATATCCGACGTGTCGTCTGACGTGAAGTTGGGAAACACGACACGGTCAAGACGAGAAGGACCGGCATCGTTATCGGGAAGAAAGACCCCCCAGGCCGGGTTACCCACCCACTGGCATTATCACTGAGTAGCCGATCACGGCTCAGCTATGGCTCATACCCATGCATGCGACCATGATGACCATAGCAGCCAAAGGCCGGAGGTGAATGTCACGAAAAATAAAGCAAAAAAAAACCTTTTTAAATGCAAAGCATTTTTTTGCGTACTGCAATCACTTTGAGCGTTAGTATCTATCTATCTATCTATCTATCTATCTATCTATCTATCTATCTATCTATCTATCTATCTATCTATCTATCTATCTATCTATCTATCTATCTATCTATATATCTGTCTATGTAGCCGCCTGCGTCTTGGTGCTACCTTGATCGCCTCCTTAACTTGGGGTCGACCAATGTTAGTATGGGAAGGTAAAAGGATTTGACAAATATTTCTGGCTAGCCATGACTTGAATAACCTGGAAACTGCGTCACGCACGTTGCCAAACTCATTTCTACAGACTTGTGTGGCTCATACCCGTATAGTATGGGCTACAGTATACGGGTATGCGCCACAAGTGTTTGACATTTCACAACTACCAGAAACAGCGAGGACAGACATTGGCAATTTAAATGCAAGAGCGTTAAGAAAAAGTGACATCCGCAAAGTTGACCCTACGAATGCAAAGAATAGAAATCACTCTCAGGAAAAAATGGAACCCAAGAATTCTGCGTGGAAACCAAGTATTCTACCACAGAGCAACGTCAGGTCTGGAAACAGCTTTGGAAAAAACCGACAGATCCCACGCACTGTGGGAATCAATGTAATGCGAAGCAGCCAGCAAGGAGGAAATCATGCTGTCGTACATAATATGCATGTCATGATCTACATGTTAGGGCCTGGCATTTCTGTTAGTCACACAGTCACGTCGCGCAATACCAATTTTGGTGTATATCAAGCTAGAGAAACGACAACGAGAGTGCCATGAGCGTGGCATGCAAGCCATGTTGTACATGACATGTCATGATTTCCCTATTACCCCTTATAATTAATGTTCGTCATACAGCCACGTCACGCAATACCGATTTTGGTGTATATCCAGCTAACGAAACGGCCGTGAGCGCGCCATGAGCGCGGTCTACAAATCATGTTGCACATGACATATCATGATTTCCCTATAAACACTTATCATTCATGTTCGTCATGCAGTGACGTCACGCAATACCAAATTTGATGTATATCAAGCTAGCGAAACGGCCACGAGAGTGGCATGAGCGTGCCATGCAAGTCATGTTGCACATGACATGCCATGATTTTCATATTACCACTTGTAATTTACGTCCGCCATAGAGTCACTTCACGCAATACAAATTTTGGTACGTATCAAGGTAACGAAACGGCCATGAGCATGGTATACAAATCATGTTGCACATGACATGTCATGATTTCCCTATTCACACTTATCATTTATGTTCGTCATACTGCTACGTCACGCAATGCCAATTTTAGTGTATATTGCCACGCGCGTTTTGTATTATACTTGTGCTGTATTCGGTTTAAGGCCACAAAGACTGTAAGCAATGCTCAGCGCAAACCGCGCCTCATTTTTCTAGAAGCTTCGCGTTTATTGTAGATCGTTGTGTTAAGATTGCGCGCAAGACGCGAACACGCGAGCTTGTTCCAGAGCTTTCGCGACAACCAGTGATAAGTCTGGAATATTCGATGACACGCGTATAAATGCCGACGCGCTTCACCGCTTGTCAGTTGATCGACGGCCGACGCTCTGTTCGCCGCTATAAGTGCAGTGTGTATTGCTGTAATCTGACTTTCTGTTTACCGGCCACAAGTTCGGCCTAATAAACAGCCGGACTTTTGTAACCCATCGAGCCACCTCGCCGACCGTTCCAGCAAATCGGCATGGACTTACTGGGGCCGTTCCCGACGTCGAATTCCGGAAAGAAATGGATCATCGTATCAACAGACTACCTCACCTGCTACAACGAGACAAGGGCGCTGCCCAAGGGCAGTGCAGCCGAGGTAGCAAAGTTCTTCGTCGAGAACATCGTGCTGCGTCATGGCGCCCCAGAGGTCCTCATTACCGACAGAGGTACGGCCTTTACAGCGGACCTAACGCAGGCGATCCTGAGGTACAGCCAAACAAGTCACCGCCGGACCACCGCCTACCACCCGCAGACCAATGGCCTCACCGAGCGTCTAAATAAGACCATCGCCGATATGCTGGCCATGTACGTCGACGTCGAGCACAAGACGTGGGATGCCATCCTTCCGTATGTATCCTTTGCATACAAATCGGTGGTACAAGAAACGACGCAGATGACGCCGTATGGATTGGTGTACGGAAGGACCCCGGTAACGACGCTCGACGCCATGTTGCCCAATGTCTGCGACGAGGAAAACGTCGACGTCACCGTGTACCTTCAGCGCGCCGAAGAAGCCAGACAACTCGCCCGTCTGCGCATCCAGAGCCAGCAAAAGACCGACAGCCGTCGTTACAACCTTCGAAGGCGCCACATGGAATACCAACCCGCTGACCGTGTATGGGTCTGGACGCCAGTTCGCCGACGGGGACTTAGCGAGAAGCTTCTTCGACGATACTTCGGACCCTACAGGGTACTTCGACGTCTCGGCGCACTCGACTACGAGGTTGTCCCTGACGGCATTGCGAACTCTCAGCGGCGCCGTGGGCGACCTGAAGTCGTCCATGTCGTGCGCCTCAAGCCGTATTACGCGCGTTAGTGAACCTGAAGACTAATTTTTGCTTTATTATTGTACTTTTGTTCTTGTGCTTATTGTTTATTGTACTTTCTTGCTTTATTGTTGTTATTTCTTGTTGCATGAATCCCCCCCCCCCCCCCCCCGTGTTCTGTTTTAAGCATCGGGACGATGCTTTTTGAGAGGGGGGGGCATTGCCACGCGCGTTTTGTATTATACTTGTGCTGTCTGCAAGCAATGCTCAGAGCAAACCGCGTCTCATTTTTCAAGAACCTTCGCGTTTATTGTAGATCGTTGTGTTAAGATTGCGTGCAAGACGCGAGTACGCGAGCTTGTTCCAGAGCTTTCGCGACAACCAGCGATAAGACTGGAATATTCGATGACACGCGTATAAATGCCGACGCGCTTCACCGCTTGTCAGTTGATCGACGGCCGACGCTCTGTTCGCCGCTACCAGTGCAGTGTGTATTGCTGTAATCTGACTTTCTGTTTACCGGCCACAAGTTCGGCCTAATGAACAGTTTCATTTTGGACCTACCGACTTCTGCCTTCGTCGACGTCACGACCACGTGACAATATCAAGCTAGCGAAACAGCCGCGAGCGGGCCATGAGTGTGGCATGCAAGTCATGTTGCACATGACATGTCATGATTTCCATATGATCACTTGGCATTTTGTTCATCATAGAGTCACGTCACGCAATACCAAGTTTGGTGTATATCAAGCTAGCGAAACGGACGTCAGCGTGCCATGAGCGTGGCATATAAATCATGTTGTGCATGGCATGCAGTTAATGATTTGACCACCTGTCCATTTATGTTGGTCATGCAGAAATGTGTCATCGTACCAATTTTTGGATATAGCAAGTTAAGAATACGGCCTCAGGGGCACTATGGAGTATAAATCATGCTTTTCATGACAAGTTAGTAATTTTTTTTCATGATATGAGCAGTCATTCATGTTCGTCATGTTCGTCATACAGTCATGTTAAGCCATACTAATTTTGGTATAAATCCCATTAAGGATACGGCCTGGAGAGCAGAAAGTCGTAGGCGGATAGATAGATAGATAGATAGGTACATAGATAGATAGATACGCTCAAAGTCACCGAAGTTCGATAAGAAATGCTTCGTATTTAAAAGACCTTATGCAGGCGAAATGTTCTGCTGGACATCTAAATTTAAACACATGGCTTATGTACTCCAATCATGGAGTCATGTCAGGTTAACGTGAATTGTATAGTTAAGCGCCATCCGCGGCATTTGGTCTATATAGCAAATCCAGGGCTGCCATTCCCACCAGCACAAGCTCAACATATCAGCTTACGGCTTTTGGTGTCGGTAATACCCATGTTTCTGTTGGCCTAGTTACGCAACTGTAAACAACTTGTTATGTAAAATATATGCGACTGCTCAACATGTCTGGGCGTAAAACATTTTTACATACAATTAGCGTCTTTTTGTAACAACCCAGTCACCTCACTTCCACATGCTTCGCATAACATAAACTACCCTGGTACTTAAGATCTTCCTAATTTTTTTTCCTTTGCGCTCGCGTCGAATCAAACCCCTAGAGCAGGGGGTATCAAACTAACCTCAGCTGACGGGCCGCAGTTACGAAAGTTAGTCCCGAAATGGCCGGGTTAGTGAAGAAGTTTGAAACGGGGGGGGGGGGGGGGGGAGGGAGGGTATAGAGTAAACAAAATGACACCTCCCGCTGCCGTTTAAAAGAGTCCATTTAGTATATCCGATCTATGGATCGTTTCAGATGAGGATTTGGCGTCAGAATTCCAGAAAGATACACATACTAATCTCCAGAATAGCTAGAATATGGACGCTGTTTATGAAATATAGACTTCGTGCCACCGCTGTATTTCCAGGCATGGCGACTCTATTTTTTTATTTATTTTATTTGACAATACTGCTAACTTCTAGTGGAGATTGCAGAGTGGGATTACAATCATGAATAACACATCAAATTTTTAAAGAAGTCAGTTTGAGGAAAATGAATACAATAAAATTCCCCATCTCCCACTAAAAGGAAACCATATGTGGATGCGAAGCAGCGGGGAGATAATTAGCTTGAGCGGGAGGAACGTCGCCGCTCTCGTTTCACGGCAGTGGTCCGGGCGCTCATCGTGGCGCTGCACAGGAGAGGGAATTAGGCGCGCGTGCTCCGTCATTTTCATACCGCGGAACTACCCTGGCGCCCCCCAGCGGAGTATTCAGCTGTCGCACCACCTGTCGTGCGCGCCGCTCCGTAGAAGATTCCCAGAGGAGAGGACGGGGGGGGGGGGCGTGATGCGCTCTGGGGGGTGTATGTCACGGGAGCCGCTCCGTATATTGCAGGATTCCTAGAGGAGAGAGGGGGGAGAGGACGCGCATGCGCTGTGGGACGCGGGCGCCGCTCCGTAGAGTAGACGATTCCTAGAGTAGAGAAAGGGGGGTGAGCGTAGGAGAGGATAGGGGGAGGGGACGCAGGGGGCCTCTCCGTAGAGTAGAGGATTCCTGAGTAGAGAAAGGGGGGTGAGTGTAGGAGAGGAGAGATAGGGGAGGGGACACGCATCCGCTGTCGGGCTGCGGGAGCCGCTCTGTAGAGCAGGGGATTCCTAGAAAAGAGAAAGAGGGTTAAATTAGGAGAGTACAGAGAGAGGCAGGGGGACGCGCATGCGCTGCGGGGGGTGTAGGACGCGGGCGCCGCTGCGTACAGTATTCCTAGAGTAGAGAAAGGGGTGAGCGTAGACGAAGAGAGAGAGAGGGGAAGGGGACGCGCATGCGCTATGGTGGTGTGGGAGGCGGGAAGGTGGGACGGACTAACGCCCTCCCCCCCCCAAACACGTGCAAGCAAGATCAAGCAATGGAGTCAACCTGGGCGACACACACCACCTGCCTATCCATTGCTTAGCAGCCTCTCTGCTCTCGGCCATGACTCTGGTGGCTGTAGTGGTGGTTGACGGCCTTATATTGTACTACGGTGTTCTGGTTCGTATAGTGTGTGCTTTCCTACTTCATGAAAGTGGCCGGATGCGGGACAGACGCGGGACGGACATAGCCCCGAGCATAAGATGCTTCGCATCTAATAAAGCAAAGAACAAACACAACTCGCTAAGCAAAACAGTGGCGCAAAATCTAACATTAGCACAAGATGAAGCAAACAACAAAGACAACTCCCTCAAGCAAGATATAAGGCAAAAAGCACGAAATACAAAGGAAGGAGCTTGACATAATCAACTGGCAAGCAATGAGTCAAACATTTCTATGCCGTCAGTTTCAACGGTGGGTGCATCTAGGGCATTCCACTCAACGATGGTTCGCGGGAACTGTGCGGATGCGAAGCAGCGAGGTGATGGTTAGCTTGAGCGGGAGAAACGTCGCCGCTCTCGTTTCGCGGCAGCGGGCTGGGCGCTCATCGCGGCGCTGCACAGGAGAGAAAATGAGGCGCGCGCGCTCCGTCATTTTCATACCGCGGAACTACCGTGGCGCCCCCCAGCCGTGTATGCAGCTGTCGCACCACCTGTCGTGCGCGCCGCTCCGTAGAGTAAAGGATTCCTAGAGGAGAGGAGATAGAGGGAGAAGGGACGCGCGTGCGATGTGGGACGCGGGCGCCGCTCCGTAGAGGAGAGCATTCCTATAGGAGAGAAAGGGCGGAGCGTAGGAGAGGTGAGGGAGGGGACGGGCATGCGCTGTGGGGGTCTGGGACGCGGGACGGAGCGCATGCGCGTCCCCTGCCTCTCTCTCTACTCTCCAAGCACATGCAAGCAAGATCAAGGAATGAAGTCAACAGGACGCGGGCGCCGCTCCATAGAGTAGAGGATTCCTAGAGGAGAGAAAGGTGGGGAGCGTAGAAGAGGAAAGAGAGGGGCTGTGGGACGCGGGAAGGAGGGACGGTCAAAGTACCGACAAGCACATGCAAGCAAAATCAAGGAATGGCGTCAACGGTATGCGAGCGCCGTTCCGTAGATTAGAGGATTCCTAGAGGAGAGTAAGGGTGGGAGCGTACGAGAGGAGAGAGGGGCTGTGGGACGCGTAACGCGGAAAGGAGGGACGGACAAAGCCCCCACAAGCACATGCAAGCAAGATCAAGGAATGGAGTCAACGGGACGCGGGCCCCGCTGCATAGAGTCGAGGATTCCTAGAGGAAATAAAGGTGGGGAGCATAGGAGAGGAGAGAGAGGGGCGTGGGAGACGGGAAGAAGGGCGGTCAAAGCCCGCGCAAGCACAAGCAAGATCAAGGAATGGAGTCAAATGGACGCGGGTGCCGCTCCGTAGAGTAGAGGATTCCTAGAGGAGAGAAAGGGAGTGAGCGTAGGAGAGGAGAGAGAGGGGCTGTGGGACGCGCGACGCGGGAAGGAGGGGCGGACAAATCCCCCCACACGCACATGCAAGCAAAATCAAGGAATGGATTCAACATGGGCTACAGACACCATCGGTAGTGCGCGTTATTCTTTGCTTGCACCCACCACCTGCCTAGCCATTGCTAAGCAGCCACTCTGTGCTCTCGGACAGGACTCTTGTGACTACAATGTTGGATGACGGCCTTATTGTACTACAGTGTTCTGGTTCGCATAGTGGCTGCTTCCCTACTTCATGAGGGTGACCGGACGCCGGACGCGGGAAGGACGCGGGAGGGACGGACATAGTCCCGAGCATAAGATGCTTCGCATCTAAAAGAGTATTAGCCGACTGGTATGGAGCGATTGAAGGAATATGTCTCCTTCTAGTATCATAAAATGATGAAAAAATTGGGAGACCCTTAAGCTTCGCTTTTAAGAGTTGAACGCGATAGGAGAGAAAAGTTTAGTGAAAGGCAGGGAGGTTAACCAGGAGAAAATTTCCTGTTTGCTACCCTGCACTGGGGAAGGGGTAAGAGGGGATAGAAAGGTAAGGAGGGAAAAAGAAAAGAGGAAGTGATGAAAAAAAAACGCGCACACACTCAAGCACGGGAGTGTCATAGTCGTTTGGCAAGTCCGGTTGACCGCAGAAATCTCAGCAGCGCCTTCGTCGCTTTCTGGTTTGAAGCTAGTATGTTCCTGTACTCCAAAATTGACTGCTCGGAAAGCGGCCGGTCATCGAGCCTTGCTAACGTTGCCGAAAGTTGTTGCCTCTGGGAGCTGTAATGAGGACAATCGCATAGGACGTGTACAATGGTTTCCTCGCTGCCGCAGTGATCACACGCAGCGCTGTCTGCCATTCTGATTCGGCAAGCAAAGCTGTTGGTGAATGACACTCCAAGCCACAGGCGGCAGAGGACTGTTGTTTCGGATCGGGATAGTCCGGATGGAATTTGTAGTTGAAGGGACGGATCCAGTCGGTGAAGGCGGGTATGCAGCAAACCAGTCGTGTTCCACATTGAATGTGTTAAATCACGTGCGAGTGAACGGATTTTTGATGCTGCATCGTTTCTTGATAAAGGAATGGCTTCCTGCACGCCCCTTTCATGAGCATTCCTGGCAGAATTATCGCGATAGCGATATCCTGTACCTAGTGCGTACTTCAATCACTCAGTGCATACTATGTAATGGGTAGCCTCGTTTACACCACGAGCAATTATGAGCGGGGAATCTGTTCGAACTTGCTATGCACCCACCACGTGGACTTAAGGGAAAACGCGCATAACGTGTGCGATTTTTGTATTAGGTGCCTGGCTCTTAACCACGATGTCGTCATGATATTCACATGGTCTGACGCCTGATGGCAATGTACGCTTGTACCACGCAATATTACTGCTGAAATGGGGTTACTGCTGAAAAGGTGAAATATAACATGTTGTATTGTGACGCCTGTGTACCGGACGCGTGTGTTTGTAAAGCATGGTTAGTTTCACTATATTTCCAAGCAGAGGAAGTTGTTTTCAACGTGCTTCGAAGCAGAAGAGTGGCTCTGTGGTAGAACACCTGCTTGCCACGAAGACGGCCTGGGTTCGATCGTCACTTGGACCCGCAATTTTTTATTACTTATTTTATTTGCATCTTTCTCGATTTCTTGGTCACGGACAAGATGATGATTTTTCGCTCACAACCATCGACGCCACCGCCGATGCCGACAACGACAGCGTTGTATGTCGGCATCGCAATTATGTCGTGCCGACAACGACATAATTGGATATACTGCCGTTGAAGTGTCTTTTAGCTATTTTTAACATAAAACGTAATCGTGCGATTTTATTCTTCTCTGAGGTGTGCTTTAGATTAGCCTTCGCCACCAATCCCGAGACCGATACCCTATCGAAGCGATTAAAAATAAATCTTACTTCTTTGTTTTGGACTCTTCCTAACTTATAAATATGAATTTGTATAAAGGGATCTCAAACAATATTAGCGTACTCAATAATAGGTAAGACGAGTGTATTAAATGCTATAAGCTTTGCGTCACACGAAGAATGACGGAGGGAGCGTTTTAAGTAATGCAGTTTAGACATTGCTTTCTTAGTGATCTCATTATGTGATCATTGCAGCGCAGGTCACTGCGAATGTGAAGACCAATGTAGTTATATCGCTCGACGCGAGATAGGATGTTACCATCAATAAAGTAGTCGAATGAGTGTACATGTGTTCTATTTTTTATAGAAATGACAACACTTTTCTTCAGATTTACTGACATTTGCCATGTATTGCACCATTGAAAAAGCTGATGAAGTTCCTTGTTCAGGTGAAGTTGATCATTAATAGAGTTAATCACGGAGTATATTACGCAGTCGTCCGCGTACAACCTTATTTTTACATGTGTCAGCAATATCATTGATGTAGAGTAAGAATAATAATGGTCCTAACACCAATCCTTGGGGTACTCCTGAAGAAACCGGAGGCATGCTTAAAGTGGCTTGATTAAACGTGACACACTGTTTTCTGGGAGTTAAATAAGGCTCTATCCAGTTAGAAAGCATGGTATTCTTTAGGATGTGTGAGACTTTAAGTAGTAGTTTTGGGTGCGACAGTTTATCGAACGCCTTGGTTGAATCTAGGAAAATCTAGGGAATCTAGGAAACTTTCACGAAATCAAGCAGCAGTGAGGCCACCACCGACCAGGAAGAAGCACGAGCCCACTCGAGGTTTTATTTTCTAAATACTACACCGGTGGGCCCATCTCGATGCGCTAGAACTGTTAGCGTGCTGGTTTGATAGGCCGCAGAAGTCCTGTCGGTCTAGTGGGCGATGTCTTCGGTCGTTGACAAACTCGGTAAGTCCTTCCGAATATGCGGAATATCCAAGGAGTCTAGCCGTCGTATCGTCGAGTAAATCTTCCAGAACCACTGGACGTACTGCCAAGCATATAACGAGGAGCTAGTCCGGTCGAAGTCTAGTACAGGGGAACGTAGTTAAGTCAACCATGACCCCCCACCTCAAAAGTGTCACTAGGGTTCATGCCTTGCAACTGGTAGTTCCGGTTTTACGGGCTGTGATATGGACAGTTCTACAATGCTCAGCAGAAGAGCTAATGTGTGGGGCTAGTGCATGGGGTGTTCCCTGCTGCCATCGTTTATAGTTCAGCCGTCTCTTTCCTTCACTACTATGACACAAGCCTCACTCCTATAACACAAGCCTACAGCAGTTTCGCAAGAAACTCCTGTAGGCTTGTTCCTCGCTTCAGTACTTTTGGAACAACGATCGCGGTATTCTGCAAGGTTCCTGAGTTCCGAGTCGGTTCGCGGTGATCAGAAAGATGGATGACACTTGTGGTTCCCAAGAAACTGTCACCATCGTGATCATCATAAGGTCGATGATGGTGTGATACAGGCGGTGGACGTCAGAGCGCTTCTGCCCAGTATTTTAAAGGGCCACTAAACCACCTCCGATATTTTTCAAACATGTCAAGTAACACGCGCATCGTGTGCAGAATGCCGTCACGATGAACGATGCCACACGCGGCAGCGCTACAAAGCCGCGGGCGCGCCACAAATTCCAAAAGACAATCGCTCCTCCTTTCCGAGCCCTTCCGGCCTCAGCGTGACGTCAGGGTGTGAATATCTGACATAGAGTGCAAGCCATCTGCGATTGGTCACACACGAACTACGACCAGTGATGTTCCGTGCAGGGAATTTTCCCTTTTTCAGGGAATTTTCGACAGTTATTTTGGACGAAAGGGAAAAAGGGAATCTTCGCGATATTGCAGGGAATAATGAGGGGCGGCGAAATTTTTTTTTATAACGATCAAAAGACTGTGGACATGAGGCTTTCACATGTCGCAATCGTTTCTGGCGCATGTAGCGCGCAAAACCACAGCCTATAAGGTTCGTTTTTAAAGACCATAGTCTTTAAAAACCCAGTCAATATATATTGACTGGGTTGTAAAGACCCAGTCAATATATATTCTAATCACTTCACATTTATTTATTTTTTTTCTTTACAGTAGTTTGCAGAACCGTTCCTAACCAAGTCAATAAAATGTTAAATACCACCACAAAAGCTTGTTTTATTTCACAATATTTAGTCACAATTATTGAAAAGTTGACGTGCTTTTTGTACAAAATGTGGTGCATATAGATACAGCGTCTGCTAGGCACATTAATGTACGCCACGTCACTCAGTAACAAAAAAAAAACACAATAATAAACTTTTCTTCTTATGCAGTGGCCGTGTGCATGAGCATGTACAGCATTCCTTCCGCATCGCATACCGCTTAAAGCGAGCTCTAAGGTAGCTCCTTCGTAGTATTAAAAGCCGATCTCAGAGGCGATGCTTTGAGTTGGGCAGGAAAGAAGAGAAAGCGATGGGATGAGCCTGAAACACGTCGAACACTATATATATATATATATATATATATATATATATATATAAACTTCTTTTTGTGCAGGGAAATATGCGGGGATTTTTGGCGATGTTTACGGGGAAAAATTCCGGAAATGGGGAATTTTCAGGCCTCGGAAAGGGAATTCTTCTGTCCAGGACGGAACATCACTGACTACGACTTCCGGTAAGTCAGCAATCAGCTCGCCGCGCTCCTCGTTGTTCGTCGTGTTTCCCGCGTGTGCGCGCATGCGAGTGAGCTACTGCGGCCCGTGACGCAACTGCGCGAACTAAAATCCAACTGTGTTTTGCGATGGTTTTCGTGCATCCGTGTGCGGTGCTTGGCTGCAAGAGCGCCTACTGCAGAAACGAAAAGACGCTACATTTGTTACCTCGTGATGCCGCCTTAAGAAATGCTTGGCTTGAGCGCATCGAAGTTGAAGCAAAATCAACGCGCAACAGTGGTTTACGTGTTTGTGGGCGCCACTTCGTTGCTGAAGACTACCATCTTGACCCGCGCCTTGTCCAGGAGTTTGGCACCGGTATTAAACCCAGCCTGAGGCCTAACGCACTACCAACTCTGTCCCTGCCTAGACGGATCCATCATGTTGGCTGCAAGAGCGCCTGTTGGCGATCATGAAGGCGATCCTTTGAAAGCGTGCGCGCAACACAGGGTCCATACTGGCACGATTCGACGGGCTGGCACGGCAGCAGCGGTTAAGCGCTGGACACATGGTGCGATGCGGCATCCGATCCGACGTGCGGCGCCGCACGCGGCGTACGACGAGACGACGATTCACGACACATGGGGTGAACGAGCAATCAGCGCGCAGGCTCCGCCCACACACGGCACCTCAGCTTGCACGCTCGGAAAACATTGCGTATCCTCTTCATTAAGTACAAACAAACAACCTCACACAGCCACGCTTCGTTCTCTAAGAAAATTGCCAACAAAGCTAGGCCTTCGCGAGCTACAACCATCGCAACAGCCCACGTTCACTCACGACCACGAGCGTAGGCCTAGCTAGGCCGACGCTCCCGGTAGCGCCGTTTGCGCTCAAACGCGAGCTCATTGTCGAGCGCCTATTTTAGCCAACACGATAAAAACTTCTTATATGACGCGTTTACACGCGCAATTGGTGTTATCGACGGCCTCGACGTGAAGAGAAAGGGTGGGAACGAAGCGAGCCGGTTCGCCGAGACGGCCGGTGCCGCTGTTTAGGCCTACCTTCACGGCTCGATATATCGTTGGTGGTTCGGAAACGGACGTTGCCTTACAGAAATGGCACACTGCAAGCCATCACTTTATTCAATCATTAGGTATTACACGTCAGAAACAGTTTATCGAATGTTTTTCATGCCACCGACAACGGCGATATCCACAAATACCAGGACAATCTGAGCCATCGCAGCGGCGACGAACCACGACCTACTTCGTGCGAGGAACGAACCAGCGGTACGGGTGGCACGGGTTGGCACGGGCGCCACCAGTGGCGCCCCTTGTTGAGCTTCCGCGCTGCCATTGGCTGCAGCCGCGAGACCGGTGCGGTAGCCGCGCCGGCCGCGCGGCAACATTCAGCAATTTGGATGCCCGCGTGGCGTGCTTATCGGCGCCGCATGCTGTTGGAACCTGTTGAACTGTAGGATGCGGCTGTTGGCACGAACAGCCGTACGGCAAATCGCATCCGAATTCGCACCATGTGTCCAGCACTTTAGACAACAAGCACGCAGTCGACGGAGCACACGGAGTGCGGAGAGTCGCGGCAACCGGAAGTGACGGTGTTTCGAGCAGCGCGTCAGCGATGACGTATGCCTCGGCGAGAGGGCAAAGCGGCTTTGGGAGACGATACCAACAGAGAGTAGCGATGGAAAGAGCGAAAGGAGCGATCGCCGCGTTTCGATGATCAAACGCGTATAACTCCGCTATTATGGCACCGTTTCGAAAAATTCTCACGGCTCCGTGTTCGTTGTACACTCGTGCACAACTTCCTCACCACAACTGAATTTCGACCTCTGGGTGGTTTAGTGGCCCTTTAAACGTTGGTGATGGCGAACTATTGAAGTCTCAGACTGCACCGGTTGAGGCGACCTGAAGAGCCCTTGAAATTAGCTAGCCATTACAAGGCGTGGTGGTCGCTCACAACTTGGAAGGGCCTTCTTAGAGGTAGGTGAGAAATATCGAGGTAGCCCAGATAATGGCAAGACACTCATATTCGGTCAGACAATAAATGACTTACGGCTTGTGTAGAGACCTGGGAGTAAAACTGGTATCTATTTGTAGTCCATCTGTCCTCTGCAAAAGTACAGTGCTGGGTTTAACGCTACTTGCGTTAGTGCTCGGTGTGAATTTCCGTACCAGCTTATTCGTCAAAGTGTGCATGTATCGAAGGCTCATCGATGTGTCGTTTCAATTATTGTAATGCTTCTATTCCCAGTTTTGCACTTGAATATCACATCTGTCTTCGTGACGTCATTTACAAAGCGTCTGTAATTCGTGCAAAAGCTGAGAAATTGGCATACCGCCTTCGTGTGAATGGATGGCGGAAGGGCAGCGATGGCAGCTGTCGTCCGCACGTCTGGGTTAACGCCACACTTGCTACTGTCGCAACCAAAAAACAAGAGTTATTTGCAGGTGAAGCGGCACTTTGCTGGCTTCAAGGTATGTCCAGAGATCTTGTTTGATTGATTACTCAGCCAGAGATGAAGGTTAGACATTAACCATTATCGCCACGTGCTCTGTTCAGGTAGGTTAACTCTTATTTGGGTAAATGTTATCGGAGCTACGCGTATGCATTGCTCACCCCAGCAGTAAATCGCTGCTGCCTCAACATTCTACCGGGTAACTTCATCGCAGCGTTTCAAAAATATGCGGCAATTCACAAAGTGGGGCTCACAGGCGCATGCGTCACAGTGTGCGGCAAGGTGTCCGGCCGCTTTCTTTTGTACAATGTTGTGGTGTTCACGGAGCCGATCATTCATACATGTCGCGCTTTTCCCAATGTACTTTCTGCCGCAGGTTAACGGTTAAATAGTTTACCACACGTTGCACACAGTTAATGAAGGCATTTCGGTGGTTAGTCTTGCAAGTATTGGCCCTCCATGGCGAACATTGTATCATACTTCAAAGTGCAGAGACCTTACTTTCTACACCTTAAAATTCCTTGTGCGACCGAGGAAAGCAGGTGCATCGGATAACCAGAATTCAATTGACGAATTGACTGCTCCTGAAAACTTTTTTGAATTGCGTGAGTACACGATCTGGTGAGCGCAAACACGAAAGGTAGTCGCACAATGTCCCTTTTCACGCGTTTCGATTGCATTGACGAAAAAGGTGATGGTGATTTTGATACCCTTGGCTCATATGCTCGACGAACATGCGAGGCAGAAAAAATCTGTCTAAGGTCTGAAAGCCGGCACACCTGTGACACGTTGAAGATCTACCGGGGTACACTCAAGCAAGATAAAAAAACATCGATCTTGAGTGTGTATTTTATCGCGCGACGCTCCTACATTTTCTTTTCATTTGGAAACTGCCTTTCAGATGCGTTCGAAAAAGTGGGAGCCTCTGGTACGGACTCGTGATGTGGAACGACAAAAAAAAAGACCACTGAGCACACCTTGCATAAGACGCCACCGCGTACCGGGAGACGCAGAGGGGTGGCTCCACGCGCCATAGTTTAAAAATGAAATATCTAAGAGCGTCGGGTTCTGCGTTGTCGACACTTACAGCGCATTGCTCAGACACAAAGACGTAACATCTGTCACAGTTGTTAGTTCACACTTGTCCTATATTTACCTGTGCGTTCTTTTCGAGCTTCCTTCTTTGTGCTTCAGAAACACGCTGTAAGTATCGAGCTATTTGTCGTTCTTCATGCGACATTCCAATTTCTTGCTATCGCATTTAGTGCATCGTCCCTCTTTATTTCCTGGATTTTCCTTTTCCTTCAGTTTTATTATCTTCTTCTGTGCCGCGTGTATATGTGAGTTTCTGAAGAAAACGAA
Source organism: Rhipicephalus appendiculatus (assembly GCA_030522465.1). NCBI lineage: Eukaryota > Metazoa > Arthropoda > Arachnida > Ixodida > Ixodidae > Rhipicephalus > Rhipicephalus appendiculatus. The sequence continues at coordinate 164,486 of JALIZH010010845.1, read as the reverse complement.
CTACTTGTAAGTCAGCGGTTTGTGTGTCCTTCCATCGCCCTCCTCTCGGTTTTGAGCTGTATTTCACCATGCATCACCAACTCGCCAAAACTTTCACGTTCTTGCTCCTGTGTTTACTACAATATGTCTTTTGTAAACTGCTGCTAAAATACCTTCTCTGATGTATTCTTGCTTTTAACTATCTGTGTCATTCCAATACAGATATATTATATAACGGGTGTTCAAAGTTAAGTTTTTTTGGTTTTGATAAAATTCAGCGCTGGGAGGCACTTGAAAATCAGCTTTGCAGATAAGTTATGTATTGAGGGGGGACGAAATGGCAGCGAATAACTATCGCTGTCAGCCGCCCAATGAGCTAACATAGAATAGTTAATAGAATATTATTAATAGAACAGAATAAAATTAATAGAATGGAATAGAACTTTTCAGTGAGGCCAGCGAGCAGGCATATTTGTATTGAAAAGTTCGAGGCAGTCGCGTTTCCACACAGTTACACTTGGCAGAATTCTTCTAGCATGTTTATGCCCTGAGGTATCCAACTGCAAAGTTTAATCGCGGTTTGCATGATTACGCATGCAAGGCAGAGCTGATCGGCGCAATGTTCCTCTTTTATGTGACGAGCGGTCATGGTCTGCTATCGCCAGCCGGTAGCAAAATGGTAATCGTTATTTTCTTTTTGCCTATACCTTCAATCTGTTTTCCGATTAAACGCCTCACGCAACTGTCGGGGCACATCGGGTAGGAGCTTTGCCCCAGTGCTCCATGGTTGCCTGCTTAATGATGCAAACCGCGATTAAACTTTGTAGCGGGATATCTCGGATCACAGGCATGCTTGAAGAATTTACTGTGTAATTCTGTAGAAGCCCGAATGCCTTCAACATTTCTATAGAAAAATGCCCGCTTGTTGCCCTCACTGAAAAGTTTTTATTTAATCTTTGTTAATTGGGTTGCTGTCAGTGATAGTTATTGACTCACTTTGTGTCCCCCCTAGAGACATAACTTACCCGCACAGGGGGGTTTTAGCGTGCCTCCAAGCACTGAATTTTACGCACTGAACCGTAAAGCTTATTTTTGAACACCGTGTATGCATGTACAGGCGTGAGCAAAAGTGTGCAGACACGAATCACGTGGCAGAATGCATCGACGCGCCATCTAGCGACGTGACACCTGCTGCGGTGCGCATGCGCGTCCCATCGTATCAGTTGGCCTCTCATGCCGCTCCTGCCGCTCCTTCAAACGCGGTTACGGCGCTCGTAGCCAAAACGACAACTGTGCCTCGCTTTCCTTGCTCCATAGAATCTGTGCCGCTCTTTTACGTAGCGACTGCGACGTGGCCTGTTCAAGCGCCGGGCTCGCGTCGTTTCTTACACCAGTTGATTGGCCGAACTAAGCATAGCTACCTTCGCGTAACCTGAAGCCGAGCACACAAAATTAAGTTTTCTCAGCCCAGCTTGCCTTTGTCGCGTTAAGCCAAGTTAACCTGATTGAGCCTAGTTAAGTCAAAGTAAGTATAGGCGAAACTAATCAAACATAGTTGAGCACGGTATCACCTAATAAAGTCAGGCGTAAGTAGGTTTACTTAAGCATAGTCCAGCTTGCTGTTTTCATGTTAAGCGAAGTTAAGCTTATAGATGAGCCCAGATGAGTCGAGGTAAGTATAGACAAATCTATTAATCATAGTTGATCATGGTATCTCTTGATTTAGCCGAGCGAAATTAGCCTAAAGAACGCAAACCTAACCTCGGCCAATTAACCAAAGTCGACTTCCCGTTGAGCCCAGAGAAGCCAAGCCAGGAAGATACTAATTACTCGTTATCGACTCCAAACTAACTAAGCTCATTTACGTATAATAAGTGTTAGTTAAGGCGATTACTAATTATGCCTGATTAATTAGCCTGAGATCCAACCAAACACAGCCTATATACTGGAGTTTCACGTGACATAATTACGCTAATTATGCATAACTAAGCTAATTAGGCAGGGCCTAAGGTAAGTATAGATAAATCTGATTAAGCATGGTTGATCATGGTATCATCAAACTAATCGGATCATAATTAGGTCTAATTAAGCAATATCTCATTAAACCAAATTAATGTAATTGAAGTCCAAGTCTCATGAACTCAGAGAATACAAGCTCACGAATATACTAATTGCTTCTGACCGAGTCGAGCCTCATTAAGATAAATTAAATGTAATTAGCGTTAACGCTAATTATAATTATCAGTGATTTTTTTGTGTGACATCGAAGCCCACCCGAGGTACTCTATTTTGTGTGCTTCGCGCCCCCCAGGATTCACCAGGTTTTGCGATACTAGCTATGCTTTCTTCGCCTAATCAACTGGTGTAAATAACGCCGCGAGCCCGGCGCTTGAACCGGCCACGTCGCAGCCGCTACGTAAAAGAGCGGCACAGATTCTATGGAGCAAGGAAAGCGACACACAGTTGTCGTTTTGGCTACGAGCGCCGTAACCGCGTCAGACAGAGCGGTATGAGAGGCCAACTGATAGGACGAGACGCGCATGCGCACCGCAGCAGGCGTCACGTCACTAGATGGCGCGTCGATGCATTCGGCCACTCGATCCCGTGGTCTGCACACTTTTGCTCACGCCTGTACATATCACAGAAATGTGATGTTTGTGGTCAGGATCGTCACGCCACAGAGCGTGTGACGCGTTGAAGATGGAGGAGACGGTGGCCGATTTTAAAAACCACACGACAATTATATTTGACGGCACACACACACGATATACATAAAGCAAGAGCGTACAAAAATAGTATACCGTCCACGTGGCGGTGCTGGAGTCCAGGAAGTTGTGGGGGCTGGTAGAGTCCCGGCGGTGACGCAGTCGTCGTCGGGTAGATGTCCGGCGTGGAAGAGACTTAGCAGCAGCAAGTTTTAAGGGGCGAGTGAGCGACCGATCGCTCGGTAGCGGGTAGCCCCCATCGTCGGTAGCCAGATAGGGCTCGTCAGCGCGAGGCCAGGACCTTGCGACGCTCGCTGCGTCGAAGGCAGTAGAAAACCTGGAACCTCGCGCGTAGGTGCGGGTTCTCCGACAGCAGCAGGCCGCGTACAAGCCTTTGCGAGGCGATGACCGTGAGGCAATCGCTGTCCCGAAGACAGGCGCCCTGTGTGTGCGAACCTCGCGCGTAGATGCGGGTTCTCCAACAGCCATCCGGCCCATTCTGCCCGTGTTCCAAAACTGTCTCGCCTGCGCAAGCTCTCTTTCGTCTCCTCTTCAGCACGAGCTCCTTAGTTTTTCTCGCCTTCCAGCGATCCACCGCTCCGTCGTCTGCTCTCGCTGGCTCACCTTTCCCTGCTTCTTCACAATTACCCCCCCACTTAAGAAGGTTCTTCCCTGTGAAGAACTTACAGCTGCCACTTGATACCTTGGAGCACCGCAGTACACGCACACTCGGAGCACTATCACTGCACCACACTTCCCAGCACTGCACCACACTTTCGAGCACTGCAGCATACTTCCGAGCACCGCACACAAGTGTAAACACGAAGTGTCACCACCGTTCGAGCACCGCACGCTCGGCACTTATGGGACAACACCAAAGCTGTCATTACAGTTCTGAGCACCGCACACTCAGAACCTTCGAAAGCACAAAAGCACTTTGGCGTTTCTATATACGTATCTATCTATCTATATATCTGTCTGTCTGTCTGTCTGTCTGTCAGTCTATCTATCTATCTATCTATCTATCTATCTATCTATCTATCTATCTATCTATCTATCTATCTATCTATCTATCTATCTACCTATCTATCTATCTATCTATCTATCTATCTATCTATCTAGCCGCCTACATCTGGCTGCTCTCGTGATCGCCCCCTTAACTTGAGGTCGACCAAAGTTAGTATGGTAGAGTAAGAGGATTTGACGAAGACGTCTGGCTGATCGTGATTTCAATAATGTAAAAATCCCGTCGCGTACGTCGTCACACAGATTTCTCCAGACACGTGTTTCTCATACCCGTATACAACGGGCCGCGTATGCAGGTATGAGCCAAGGGTGTTTTACAATTTATATCTACCCAGGAACGGCGATGCAGGGAAGTAGGCAGGCAGGCAGGTAGGCAGGCAGGCAGGCAGGTAGGCAGGCAGGCAGGCAGGCAGGCAGGTAGGCAGGCAGGCAGGCAAAGAACTTCATATTGATCCGGAGACGATGCTCACTCCCACCTTAGGGGGGCGACATCGGCGGCCGCACCCACGACGGGACGGGGAGATGTATCTTCTCGGCCATGTGATGGGCTCTCTGGATGGTCCTTAGTTAGAGAGCGTTAAGAAAAACTGACAACGGCAGCGTTGACCCGCCGAATGCAAATAATAGAAATCATAGTCCCAACAGGAATCGAACTGCGTCGGAAAAAGACCCTATGCAGGCGTACTGTTGGTGAAATGTCAATTGTGTTTGCAGTGCTGGCTATCTAATTTTCAAAACATTACATGCGGATTTCTATGATGAAGGAGTCATGTCGGGTTAACGTCAATCGTATACTTAAGCGCCATCCACTGTAGTTGGTTTACGTAGCACCTTCCAGGGCTACTATTCTCGCAATCACAAGCACTAGATATCAGCTTACCGCTTCTGGTGTTGCTAATACCCGTGTTTCTCTTGGCAGCACTACGCAACTGTAAACAACTGGCTATATGAAACATATTCGACTGTTCAACATATATATGTGCGTACAACATTTGTGCATAGCTTGAGCGTCATTTCATAACGTCTCGCTTAATAATAAAAATACTACCTAGTCATTTTATCTCCGCATGCTTCGCATAACATCGATTCCCATGGTACTTGGGTTCTTCGGAATTTTTTATTGCGATAGCAATGATATGGACAGTCTCGACGGGTTTTTGCCGTCGCCGTTGCCGTTGCCGTCGTCGTCATGTCGCGTATGAACTCCAAATTGATAAGAGCCCTCTGCGCATCGTACGTTCCACCAGCGGGTAATAGCGGGCGAGCGGGAGCGATTAACGCGGCTGAAGCGCAGGCTCGACCCATCTTCGTCGCTCCGAGGTGCATGCGATAAGATCCCCTCAACTGTTCAACCGGCCCCGCCCGTCGTTCGTGAGCGTGAAAAGACGCGGGGGGAGGTCCCTCGAGCGACCTTCGATTTTACGAGTGCAGTCGTCGCGGGCGCGCGCGTTATCTCCCCTTCTCAGCGGCCGACAGCGGGGGGCCGGTGTACCCTTCTACGTAAAGCCCCTGAAACTTCGTAAAGTAGCGACATATGTGGGGGAAAACCGCGCCTCCTCTCTTTTCTCCCTCCTCCGACCTCTTCGAGGCTGACGCCGCGTCGGCATTGGCCAGATGCCGTCACGTGGTAGCGCCCGCGGCGTTTGTTTGTTTACCGTCGCTCTCGAATACCATCTTTGCTCTCGAAGGGCGGACTCGCTGGTGTGCGGATCATGTGTTTTACGGATACGCACTTGTCCTTCCGTGCGCGTTGTGCTGTGAAATACTTTTCACCCAAGACTGACATCGCTGTTGCGCCTTCTCATGCTAGAACAACTCCAGTGACGGCCAAATGCTCTTCGAAATACCGTCCGTTAAGCGCAACAAGCTGTTCCAAAAGACGTGGTTGCATAGAATCGGAAGTGAGAGTTCAGGCCCACATTTGCGACTCGACTTTGCGAGGTACGTTGCGAGTCGCTCACAATGAGTATGCGTCGAGGTTCGCGTAATTCGATGCCCGTTCTAACGACATGCATGTCACAGTTAATTGTGCAGAACGTCGCCATCTCTGCGGGGTCTGTTTTTTTGTCAACAGTACATGGTTACGTTTTCTGCTCGACGTGATGCGCCGACAAGCTTGAGTTCGCGGTATTGGTTTATGCACTTAGCAGGCACGAGGACGCACGATCGACAGTGTGATTGCGAAACTTCAGAGATTCCGCACTGCTATTTTGAGTAAGCAAAACTGGAGTGCGAACAACTCTTATTAAGATTGGTGCTCTGCGTTGGTTTTTGTTGCGTGCTCGTATATTTCAGAGCAAATTGCGTTCTCTAGCTCTCTTACGTTGACGGATCAGCCAGCGGACTTGTAATGCGAGGGTAGCTATGCAAAGCGTGCATGACCGACCGAGTCGTTGGGTGCGTTCATCGGTACGTCCCGTATACGTGCCATTTCGCGCGACGGTTTACGTGCTATTTCGTGTGAAGGTTTATATCCACGAGTGGAGCTCTCGCGAAGGAATCGCTTACGGTGGCACGCTTGTTCATTCATTCGCTTGCTCGTTATTTCAGCGATATAGTTCGTATGTCAGACACGTCAACAAGGCGCACTTGCAAAATATGGTTAGTGCGTCTAAACACTTAACAAAACAACCACAGCTGTTGGAAGGCATCAACTATAAATGATGTGCGCCTTCTGGCGCATTATTAAGGCGAAAGCCCTAGATGCCTCATCAAACGCTGAAATTCGACTGTCGGCGAGATCACCGTGCCGCGTCCACAGCGTCAATGCGAGCTGTTGCCTCCACTTACAGTCATTTTGACTGCTGTCTGCACATATTGTACACCCTATGCGGCACTACACAGAGATGTCGTGGGCCAACGTTACACTCGTATAGATAATTTTAGGATGAGTTAGACGGCTGGCGCGAATGCTCTCAGCGCGCTGCCTGGCAAGAAGCGCTCTTTCCGCGAAAGGGCGTCTGCAACGCAGGAGCAAGGCAGGTTGCGCCACGTTCGAAAAGAGAGTGCGAAGGAGAGGAGACCGAGAAGAAACGAGAGCGAAGGAGGAGAGTGTCGCTACTTTACGAAGTTTCAGGGGCTTTACTTCTACGTGCTGCGCTCTCAACGCGAAGAGAATGTGGTGAGCAGAGTGTCCCTGGAGCGGCCGTATGCTCTTAAAGCAGCGTTTTCTAGAGTTGCGTGATGTAGGATCCAAAAGAGTTAGCTGCCAGCCTCACTTCGTATATTTTTTGCATTGATGCTTTCTATATTGCCTTCTATACAATTATTTATGTGTGGCAGCTAGGTACGAGTGTTCTGACGCTGTAGTGCCGTTTCGTGCTTCGTTATTTTCGAGTGTCCCAGCGTTCAGAATATACCATCATATTCTAGCTCCATAATCCACCATAGCGATGGAAGGTGGAATTGAATTTCGCATATTATCAGCGTATTGTGAGTGGGGTTAGAATGCTTTTTATTGCGATCGCAATTATAATGACACTCTCCACTGGTTTTCGGCGTTGGCATCGCTGCCGTCGTCCTTTTTTGTATAGCGTCTAAATTATTAACATCACCTAGCGCATCGTATGTTCTACAGGTGAGGTAAAGCTCGAGAGCGCTTGCGACGAACACGGCTGAAGCAGAGATAAAACTACTTGGCCGTGTCGCTCACAGGTGGCCGTATGCGATGGCATCTCCCGGCGTAAAGGGCTGGCCGTCTATTAATCATCAAGCAAAGAAGAAGTACCCCACCAGCCTTTCGTAAAGAGCTTGAAGAAACAGCGGGAAAGCAGCAGTGGGGGGAGGGGCGGCTGAGTTGTTCGAGGGATGCGGTCACTGGCGTGCGCTTTCGACAGGCATGATGAGACCGCTCGTAAAGTGGCATTGCTTTAAACGATTACTCTCGTCAGAAGAACCGACTGCACTAAAAATGATTCGGTCCCTGGGGCGGCCGTATGTCCTTAAACCAGCGTTTTGTTTAGTAGCGTAAGATCAGACCAAAGAGTTAGCTGCTAGGATTACTTCATGTAACATAACAATTTGTTAACTGTGGTTTTATGTGTGGATCACTCTGGGGCCCGAGCTATCGTATTCGGTCGTCGTCTCATGTAACGCTGACAAAAGCATTGTCACTTGCTGGCGTGCCGACGCAGCCACAACAAAGTATCCGAATGCGTAAGCAAAACTAGCCTTGCAGCGTGTTGGCGTGGTGACGCAGCGACTACACCACGTATCGCAGAGCCATCAGTAGCATAGCCATGTATAGCAAGGGGCGGAGAAGGAAAATGTGACTGAGTAGGAGTGATATGAGGATTAGGAAAAGAGGAAGGAGTAATGGAGGAAAGCGAGGAAGATGAGGAAGAGAACATGCTGTCATTTTTGTGGCCGCTTGGGGTCACGTACTCAAAACATTATATAGCATAGTCATGTATAACAAAGGGACGGGCAAGAGAAGTGAGGTTGAAGAGGAGCGATATGTGGGTGAGGATGGTGGAAAAGAAAAGGAGATGGTAAAGCATAACACAGCCATGTATGGCGCTGGACAGACAAAACGATGTAAAGCATATATATTCATTGTAAAGGGGCGGGAATTGAAGTGAGGAGAAGGGATAGGAGCAGGGGAGAGGGTAAAGCATACCATAGTCTTGTATGGCGTTAGCCAGGTACAACAATGTATAGCGCAGCCATCTATAGCATAGACATGTACAGCAATTGATGGGAAAGGGAAGTGAGGGTGAAGAGAAAGAAAATGAGGAAAGGAATATGCCGCCATTTTATCCTGTCATCTCATGTCGTCGGTTGGCGTCACGTAGGCAAAACAATGTCTAACATAGCAAATTATCGGAAGGGGTAAGAAAGAGAAGTGCGGGTGGTAAGGACGGAAGAGGGGAGAGAATACATAATCATGGATAGTATAATATAGCAGGTGGAGGGAAAAGTGAAATGAGAATCAAGAGGAATGATCAGGAAATCACAAATGAGAGAGAGAGAGAGAATAAGGGTAGAAGAAAGGCAGGGAGGTTAACCTGGGCTGAGCCCGGTAGGCTACCCTGCACGGGGGGAGGGGGGGAGAGGGAAGAAAAGTTACAGAGTAGGAGAGAAAAGTCACTGAGCCGACGCAACAGTTCCACGTTTGACTTCACAAACGACGAATCAGTCCGGTGTCCTTGAGAAACCGCAACAGCGCTTTCGTTGCCTTGCGGAGCTGTGATGGGCATCCCCATGGTCCCAATACCTTCTCGACTGTGAAAACGCTTCCGTCCAGTTGATGTAGCGCAGTGCGGAGGTGAAGCCTCTCGTTTGCGTATGTCGGGCAGCAACACAAAATGTGTTCAATAGTCTCATCGACGGCACAGTCTTTGCACTCGGCGTTGTCGGCCATCTCAATCTTAAATGAGTAGGTGTTGAAGATTTCCTTTTCCGCCATGGAGGCCCATAGGGCTGCAAGGTTTGAACGCCCTCGCTTGCCCGTGAACAGGAGGGTCGCCGAAGGAACGCAGATATTTCAGCGACATTCACAGGCTGCTTTCGTACCGTCTACTTTTAAAAAGTCACAGTTTCGCCACAAGGCGAAGCAGTGAATGCAATAGCGACAAATTGGAATGTCAAGCGACGAATGGCAAGCAGGTCGAAACGTGCAGCGCGCTGTTCACGCACCCATGACGCACGAAAACAACACGCACAGGACGAGAGAGAACTAGCAACGTTCACAGCTCGGCACTAAGCGCACTGCTCAAACAAAAACGACTAATGAAACGTACTCACAGGTACAGACGAGCGCGAACTAACCAGTGTCACCGTTGTTACTTTGGTGTGTAATAAAAGCGTGTCCTTTTCGCAAACGGGGGGGACTGCAGCGAGCAAAGTGACCTTCGTGTGCTCGGTAACTACAACGCAATCGTTCCGGCGAAAGCCCAATTCTCCCCCACCGCGAGATAAGGGCGCGCGCGCACGGGCGTCTACCCACGAAAGGGCAACGTGCGCGAGGGAGATGTGCGCATGAGCACGGGCGTCGCGACGAACGGGGCGCCGAGCTAAGCGGCTGGGCAAAGGCCCCACCGAGCGCGCCCTTTGCGCCATCTCGCTGGTAGTTCTGAAAACACGCTGAAAACTCGCTGTAAATAAGTAGCTCGCCGTTTCAAGGCTGGAGGACGTGCGCTTTCGTGGCTCAGCGGTTAGCGTCGCACGGTGCAGAGCAAGAGGTCCCTCGTTCGATGCCGCGCGTCAAAAACTTTTTTCTGAATTATTTTTCTTTGTGGCTTTTATATATATATATATATATATATATACATGACGGCGACGCCGACGCAGAAAACCAGCCGAGAGTGTACATACCATTGCTATCACAATAAAAAGTGAAGTTTTGGGCTAGTTTGGTGGTGCATAACTGGCTGAGACATATCAGTGCAATATAAAAGACCACGAGAACCTCGTGTCCTCGTCTTCTTTTTTTGTGGTCGTCAGTTTTATTTTGCGCCAAAGTTTATCCGCCAGTTACACCTACTTCTGCTTGGCTGGCCCGTCCTACCACAGTTTGACTGCACATAATAATGTCTTACCAACCAATCCTCACCACACGCTCCTTCAGTTCGTGCCTGGTGCACAGGCGAGCTGAATGCTACTGCATACCTTTTCTGATGCGAAGAGTGTTATGCTCGGGGCCGTGTTCGTCCCTCCCGCGTCCCGCGTCCCGTGTCCGGCATCCGGATACTTTCATGAAGTAGGGAAGCACCCACTATGCGAACCAGGACACTGTAGTACAATAACGCTGTCAACCACAACCACAGTTACGAGAGTCATAGCCGAGGGCACAGAACGGCTGCTTAACAATGGCTAGGCATGTGGTGGGTGCAAGCAAAGAATAACACGCACTACCGGTGGTGCCTGTCGCCCACGTTGACTCCATTCCTAGATCTTAATTGCATGTGCTTGCAGAGGCTTTGTCCGTCCCTCCTTCCCGCGTCCCGCGATGCACACCCCCTCTCTCTCCTCGCCTACGCTCTCCCCTTTCTCTCCTCTAGGAATCCTCTACTCTACGGAGCGGCGCCCGCGTCCTGTTGACTCCATTCCTTGATCGTGCTTGCATGTGCTTGCGGGGGGCTTTGTCCGTCCCTCCTTCCCGCGTCCCACACACCCAGAGCACATGCGCGTCCCATCCGTCCCGCTCTCTCCTATCCTACGCCCCCCCCCTTTCTCTCCTTTAGAAATTCTATACTGTACAGAGCGGCGCCCGCGCCCCACGCCCCCCACAGCGCATGCGCGTCCCCTCCTACGGTCGTCCCCGTTCTCTCCTCTAGGAATCCTCTGCTCTATAGAGACGACAGGTGCTCTCTCCTCTCCCACGCTCCCCCCTTTCTCTCCTCTAGAAATCCTCTACTCTACGGAGCGGCGCCCACGTCCCACACCACCACAGCGCATGCGCGTCCCCTCCTCCTCTCCTACGGTTCCCCCGTTCTCCACTCTAGGAATCCTCTACTCTACGGAACGGCGCGCAGGGCAGGTGGTGCGACAGCCCCATACTCTGCTGGGGGGCGTCACGGTAGTTCCGCGGTATGAAAATGACGGAGCGCGCGCGCCTCATTCTCTCTCCTGTGCAGCGCCGTGATGAGCGCCCGGGCCGCTGCCGCGAAACGGGTTTTTCCCGCTCAAGCCAGCCATCTCCCCGCTGCTTTAGCGGGATATGGGGAATTTTTTAAAAATTTTTAGGCAGAAAGATTCCACCGGTGCAAACGCCCTGGATGTGCGACAAACAAGTGCCTGAAAAGCAGCACTGAAGGTACATTTGAACATTGTTAGCAAAAAGAAAAATTGGTGCTTGTTTTCTCGTGATGTGTCGAGTTAAGCCCGGTAATCCACCCTTATATTTGGGTGTATTTTTTCGACTGACACCTATGTGAAAAAATTATTCTTGAAACTTCTAATGCATTGTTTTCTGCTTTCAGGTCGAAAAGATCTGTTCAAAAAATCGCTGAACTTTCCCCCCATACCACACGGCATATCCACCGTACAGCATTCGCACCAATATGCACTTTTACCTGTGGAGCTTCTCAAACGACCGAAAACAGACTATAGTACCATTAAATAAAACTCTTTTCCCCGACAGCGACAATATGAACCCTATCGTGGCAGTTGATATAGACCGGATTAATGGCCTTTATTATAATTTACATCTATGTGAAGGGAATAAATATTGCCATCCTCCATCCTGCAAGAAGTCAAACTACGCCATTAAGACGGATTCGTGCTTACCATCCGGAAAATAAACTTAACTGCAGAAACAAAACAAGTGACGTTATAAAAATATTCATTATTGCATATTAAACAAATGTATAGTTAAACGCACTTGAAAACCATGTTCTATTATGTTAAGCTCTACCACGGCGACACCGTTATGGTAATGTATAAAAAGAAACGCTACACCAGCGCAGGAGGCGCCGCACAGTAACAGAGAAAGATAGAGCCCGTTATAAACTATCCTAGGGCTACTAACACAAGTACACTACGCCATATATCATATGTTTCTAAAGTTGCCAAAATATTACAAACGTAATTTTTAACTGAATAGTTAACGCAGCTTGATATAGGTTGCGCCAGTTGCACCGACTGCAGAGCTGGAGGGCACTTACCTGGCTCTAGCTGTGCTAATTGTTTACCCTCTGACCTCTCCTTTTTCCCAGGCCTTGCTGTACTATACTGTTCATGGATGTACCTGCTCTATTTACTCTATTTTGTGCATGTTCCTTTCCCTCTATTTCTCTGTGTGTCTCTCTGTTTTTCTATATTTTGTCTCTCTTCCATCCTTTTATTTCTGTCTGTTTTAGGGGCGAAGCTCCTTATGCCGTGGGTCGTGCGTCCCCTCTAGTTCGTAGTACGTAGTAGCCACCTCGATTTTCAAGGTCCTGTGTGATGACGATGACGCTGCCCTCACGGCACACCACATGGAATGTACCCACTATGCGTCATAACGATGACGCTGATCACGATGACGATCGCGATGCCATACAACACATGGCATCGCGATGGTTTACCGATGAACCTCCGGAGCTTCGCCAACTCATCATCATTCACTCCGTGGACATGCTGTGATTTTTTCTCCCGTTTCTTTGTATGTATTTCTCTGTGTGTGTGTCGTGATCTGGCCTTCTATATTTTTTCTCTCTATCTTTCATTTCTTTGTATCTATTTCTCTCTTTCTCATTGCTTTACTTTCTTTGTCGCTCTCTTTGATCGTGCTCGTTCTGCACTCCTTATATCTCGTCTTGTCATCCTCAGTCCCTTTTACCACCCCTTACAAAAGTATAATGTGCAATGCAATGACAAGAAATAGCCAGCGTGACAGGATAGCGGTGTAGTAACAACTGTAAACTTCGGATAGTGAGCATGCGGACTTGAATCTTGCCTCGCGAAGATATTCTTTTCGTGAAGACTTTCTATTTTTTTCTTTCTATCTCTTTGCTTCTCCCTCGATATTTCTGTTTTTCTTTCTTGGTGTACTCGATCTGTGAGAGTTATTGCATACCACACCAGACAGATCGGCGCGCGTGTCCTGGGGCAAATCAGAAAAGGAAGAATTAATTGAGCAATCCGCGGGTTGCTTCACAATAATGAGAACATTAGGGGTGAAGCACCTTTGGGTCTCGGCTTGTCGGCGTGTCAGGTCGTCGACACCATCCATCATAAACGGGTTTTCGCCTCAGAAATTGGTTAAATTGCAGTACAAACCACCGGTACACTAAAATGAAGGCAACAGTTAGTACAACAAATAGCTGACGACGTATCGGAAGTTAAATGCAGCAATCAACAGAAATTTGTTGAATTTCGCCTCAAAATTGTTTTGAAATGCCAAGTTTTTCCCTGTAAAGCCTAGTTCGTAGCATATAGCGGTGCTTAAAACGAAGACAACTTCCGGCGAAATCGTTTCTAATGGGAAATGAGAGACAGAAGAAGAAACACCTTACGATAAGCTGCATTCCGGCGCAATTTTCCGACCACGTTACTGTAGCTGAAACACACTTCGCTACAAGTCAGGTTTCAAGTTCGCACCACGAGTGTCTCATCAAGTAGATCTCTCAAAACAATGTGGCGAATTACCTCAGTCGGGCCCCTCTACTTCTTCTTCTTGTGTCTCTTACTGCCAATTAGCCGCAATTTAAACGCGATAGCGTTTAAGAGCTCGTTTCGCAGAAATTCCGGTGTCGGCGTCCGTGTCGGCGTCCGTGTCGGCGTCGGCGTCGATGGTTGTGAGCGAAAAATCATCATCTTGTCCGTGACCGAAAAATCAAGAGCGATGCAAATAAAAAAAATAATAAAATTCCCGGGTCCGAATGAGGATCGAACACAGGTCTTCTGCGTGGTAAGCAGGTGTTCTAGCACACAGGCAGGTTTCCTTTTTTTCTTCCATGGTATTTATAACAGATGTGCGTAATATACAACCCAGCGAACAAAATACTCAAGGCCGCCTCTACCAGCGTATATCAGGTTTTGCACAGAACGAAGTTTCAAACAGCAAAGTTTCAAATAGCAATGTCTTTAAAAGGGAATCAGAGCCGTGCATTTCATGAAAAGTGGAAACCAGTCCGGCTGGAACTCTAGCTGTCGATAAAAGTATTTTAGCTGTAGATCCCTTTGTATAAAATGCAACTCTGATGACACAATTGGTTCCGCGTGTCTGTCTAACATGCGATTTTTTTCATAAACTGTGCATTCCCATTAGTAGGAGCACGTCAACAGGCATAGAATTGCTTTTGGGTGGCACAAAATAACGCATTGAAGAAGAACGGCTATTTGGGCGAGTTGGTCAAATTGCATGTTGAAAGGAGTTGCAGCGCAAGCACGAAGGTGCTGAAGAAAAAGCGTAACGGAAGGCAAGGCGAGGAGTGGAAAGCAAAGAGGGACACAGCGCCCGTGTCGTCCCTCTTTGCTTTCCACTCCTCGCCTTGCCTTCCGTTACGCTTTTTCTTCAGCACCTTCGTGCTTGCGCTGCAACTCCTTTCAACATGCACAAGATAACGTATGCTATGAGAATTTAGGTTAATTTGTTTTTAAAATCCCTTTGAAGGACGTCCCAAAAGAGGATGGCGTCTTTACAGCTGATAAAACAATGTTCTATAGTTTCTGGAACCTCGCAGAGGCGACAATTATTTGATGATACGAAAATGCCTTTGCTGCTTAACCAGGTCTTTACGGGTAGCGTTTCTGTGTGCGCTTTGAAGAAAAATGTTTTGGACGTTGGCGGAATAGGCATTTTTTTCACACGGACAAGCACGTCATGTCCAGGTAGTCCATTATTAGAGAGCGGTACAGTGGTGCAGGAAATAATTTATCTAATATATCGTTATATCGATCTTTCCTTGCGCTTGAAAAGAAATATTCATTACAGAGTCTGACTGCCAAAAAACGCACTGAATCGTACACTTCACGCATGAATCCTTGCAAATAGGGGGGGCGAGACCCAGTTAGCAGACACCACTAAACTTGGCAAGGCCTTGGTGAGAATAACTTGCAAGAATGATCGAAGCAGCGGATGAGCACAGTCCCGAAAGTAGAAGAAACGAGACACCAATATTTTAACAAACAGGTGTACCAACCCAAGACCACCTGCACAAACTGGCCTAAAAACAGTGTCACGCCTCATTGGCTCATAGCTTGACCAAATAAAGGGAGCAAATGTTCGATGAAACTTTTGAATATATACCCTGGAACAATGGAGTAATTGCAGTACGTAAAATATTTTGTTGTCAGGAATAGATTACATGGTTTAGCTCTGCCAAAGATTGAAAGGTTATGTGGGATAAACGTCTGGGCATAACGTTTTAAGCTGGCTACACGTTCTTTCCAGTAATGTGCACTTTTCTGATATGCATCCAATGGAACACCGAGTTATTTTGATGTTACAGAGGACGATGCCATAGCCTCGAAATGCGTTGGTTTATAAGTCCATGGCCAAACCATAACCCAAAACCTTTAGCAAAGTCCATTGGTGCAACAGAAATGGTTCCAAATTATCCAATTGTGGACAGCACTGTTCATATACTGGAAATGTTTCTACAAAAGAACGCCAGGTCGTCCGCATACGCTAACACTTTCACCTCGTTTCCATAAACACTGAAACCCTGAACTTTCCAAGATCGAATCAGGCTTAAGCATAGTGGTTCCAAGTAAAGGACAAAAAGCAGTGACGACAACGGACAGCCTTGTTTCACAGAAGAGAGTATCGACACAGGCTTTGAAAGTTGACCATTAACAATCAAACGAGTCGAACAATCATTGCAGTACAATTTTACGCCTTTAAATATAGTGAAGCCAACGTGTGCATGATCGAGACGGGAACACAAGAATGGCGAACCCGGTCAAACGCCTTCGCTAAATCGACTTGTAGCATTCCCAGTTGTTCATACGAGTGGGAACAATGTTCCAACACTGTGCGGGCGATGTGCATGTTGGTTCGTATGGAGCGACCTTCGAAACCGCAAGTCTGGTGAGCACCAATAAGTATCGACATTGAAAAATGTAGCATGTTTGATAGTACTTCTGCAAAAGCTTTATAGTCTACGTTACACAGTGTAATCGGTCTGTAGCCATCAACATGGCGAAGCTTTTCTCTGTCGGAGTATTTTGGAACTAGAACAGCGTGAATTTTTGTAAAAGATCGAGGAAGGGTTCCCAGATTCATACTCAGTGTAAAATATTGAGTAATACCGGGCATTATAACGTTTTAATGGTTTTATAAAACTTGCCCGGAATTCCATCGGTTCCTGGCGTTTTTGACACCGGCAATTGGTCAATGGTGAGTTCTATTTCTCTTAAAGTGATAGGCCCACTGATGGACTCACTCTCTTCGTCAGTTAAGGGCTTCACATATGACAGAAACTGCGTTAAGAGATCTTCGTTTGGTTTTTCAGAAGAGCCGCTGAACAACGTTTTGTAGTAGGCTTCAAATTCCGATATGATTTCACTTGTATTAGTCACCAATGACCCTTGCGAATACAAATGTGGTATAAATTTGCTTCTTGCGTTACGGTATTCATCAAGTAAGGCTTGACGTGTGGGTTCCTCGGAATGCAAAGTACGATTATTGCGACATCGAACACGGGCACCTCTGTAGCGCATGGCCTCGCAGCCCTGGAGTGCATATTTGGCATTAGCAATTTTATCTGTACAAGAACGAAGCATCTCACACTCCAATTCATATAGGTTATGAAGAGCTTTTAGTAACGTCTTTTGTTCTAATTTTCTGTGAAAACCCCTCACAGATACGATTTCTATAGCTACTGCCCGAACTTCTTGTTTGAAAAGTTCCCAAGAGGCCAACAAAGGCATATCAGTCGATAAGCAACTCTTCAGTGCTACAAGTACGCGAGAAGTAAACTCCTGGTCACTCACAACTGAAGAGTTGAGTTTGCAGAATGCTCACTGAGGCCTGAAATCTCATCGAAAGTTGTTACCAATTTGCCCCACAACAATGCAATGATCCGAGAAAGAAATAGGTTCCGTTTTGCACGTAAGGTCACGGGAAACAAGAGGCGCTGAAACATAAATGCGATCAAGTCGCGTATGAGTACTACCTTGTGCATGTGTATATGATGGTAAGCTATTCAGTATCCCTATGTCAATAAGCCCGGCATTTTCAACTATCAGAGAGAGCACTTCAGCACTCCTGTCACTGCGGCTAAACTCAGCACTATCGCTTGAATTGCATACACAGTTGAAATCTCCCATAAGCAAAATGTTACGGTCAGATTCGAGCCAGGTGGCCTAACTTTCGAAGAAACTAGTGCGACGCGGTGCATCACTAAAACATATACGTTAATTAGGCGCCACGGCAAACCATACAACATAAGAACACATTGTATAAGTATCCCCTCTTCGTCAACACTGTAAGCTACAGAAGAATATGGTAAACTCTTCCTAAGAAACAAAAGGCAGCCCGCCGAAAGGCCCACGGCGTGCGACACAAATACACCAAATACGGAGAGATATGGCCACAAGGCCCTCTTCGCATCCACTTCACTCTTGATCTTCGTTTCTTTTACGGCGATGATGTCGAGGTGTCGGCTGAACAGCAACCGTCGGAGCTGCAGCTGCTTCTGCTTGGATCGTAGTCAGCAAACGTTGACCGTCGCAAAAGTGACTTTCTGGGGCAGCGCCATGGCGTCTATACATTTATCAGAGTTGCATACGCCGGTCTGGTGGAGAAGGGGCGCGCGAATGCTCCCCGCCACTAGCACCAGGCCTCCTAGACCTTGAGCGTCTGCACTTTCTTGCGTGCTCTGAAGGTCTCCGACGACGTGATTGCCTAGGGCCGACCGCCGAGTCACTTTCTTCGCTCGTCTCGGGGTTTGGCGATGAAGGGCGCTTACTGATAGATGCATCGGTGGATCCTCGCACATCGGCGGCAGTCATCTTCTCATGTGGTGTTTCTGCATAAGCATTACCGCCAAGGCTTTCCGTCTGAGTCACGACAGGTTCAGGTGCAGGGACCACTTGCTTCTCGTCGTTGCCTGTCACATCTGCGTTGCTTGAGGCTGGTCCAGATTTCTCCGCTCCGGCACGGTCAATACCTGCTTCATTGTCAACCACACAAGGCTCAGTGACCACAGCACGTGGAAGGTCTCCGTTGCGTCGAGGACTTCCGTAGCGTCCATGAAGCGTTCTTGAAGCGTTCTTGAAGAGCATCCTCAGGTGGTCGCATGCGGTGCCGTAGTTTATTGGCGTACGCCGCTACACATTCTTCAGCCGTATGTCCAAAACGCCGACAATCGTCGTAGCGTGGTGTCCGGCAGTGTTGACGAATGTGTCCTACTCGGTTGCAGCGCAGGCATAGAGATGGTCTGCCAGGAATCAGCACTAAGCTTTGTAGACCGCAAACCGAGAGTAGATGTGGGATGTCAGAGCCACGGACTCCGTCAACCAATGTTAGTACGATGTCTCGGTTAAGGGTACGCATCTGTTCCATTTCTGACACCCTCCAATTTTCCGCTGAAATTGACTTTATCTTTTCGAATGGTTGAATGGCTTCATGCACAAAAGCATCTTCCAGGCGTTCAGGGAGCCATAATGGTTTCATCTTAACTTCCGTGGGCTCGGGGTCTATCACAACACACATGCGGCCTCGGACCAGAAATTCACCACATGGTAAGATCTTCACTTGAGATAGCGCTGTCCTGCAAGTCACCATCCAAACATCTGACATTTGAAACTGTCCAATGGAGGTTTCGTCTGCAAGGTCTTTGATATTCCGTAGGGCATCTCGAAAGTCCTGCGCTCGGTACGGACGACCACCAAGGTCTGCGTGCAGAAAAACGGAGTCGGCGACGAGCTTACCAGTGGGAACACGGGGTAGGACGATACGGTACTCATTACTGCTGGTAGAAGCCTGAGAAACACCTCGGCTTGAAGCCGATTGATCCTTTGTAGCGGAGAACATCAAAAACGCAACCGTTCCGAAAGGCGTCTTCGTCTTTCTCCACAGTCACGTTTCTGCTTGGGATTACGCATAAACTAACTTCCTCTGCTTGGAAATGCAGTGAAAATAACATTCATGCTTTACAAAGACACGTGTCCTGTATGCAGCCGTCACAATACAACATGTAATATCGCAGTAATAATACGTGGTACAAGCGTGCAATACCTGCGCAACGAAAAACGAAAGCATCTGTGTAAAATCTGACTTTATGTTTACATCCATCATGTATATCACAGCACCATAAAATGTTGTTAACCAGAACAAAAAAAGTCACAGCTTCGCCAAAAGGCGAAGCAATGAATGCGATAGCCACAAATCGGAATCTCAAGCGACTAATGGCAAGCAGCTCGAAACGTGCAGCGCGCTGCTCACGCGCACATGACGCAAGAAAACTGCACGCACAGGACGAGAGAAAACTAGCGACGTTCACATCTCGACACTTCATGCGGTGCTCAAACAAAAATTACACCATCTCCCGCTAAAGGGAACCATGTTTAGATGCGAAGCAGCGGGCGCTAACGCTTACACTGGCGGCGGCGTTCACGCTGGCGCTCATCGCAGCGTCGCGCAAGACAGAAAACTGGGGAGGCGCGAAGCACGCACTGATGGAGCGGTGTTTCCTACTTGAACATGCCATTCGCTGCTAATGGGCAATGAGAGACAGAAGGCTCCGAATGGACACAGAGACCCGCAGTCCGCTTTTAGTTAACGCGCACTCTGCGAATTTTTATCGTTCGACAACGCACAGGAGAAATCTCCCACCGGCACCACCTTGGAGGTCAAGATCCAGTGCCGTAATGTCGCGGGCGAAACAATACAGAAAGCCGGGCGTCGACGTGCGCTCCAGAACCAGAGCAGCAAAAACGTTTAATCTTCTTCTCCTTCACTCCTAAAACGCGTATGTGCCACAGCAGGTGGTTCATAAATGACATGTGTCATTACCCCCTCTCCCAAAGATGCATCGTCTCGATGCAGTACATTACAGTGAAAGAAAAAAAGAAGAAGACACTATACAATCGACAGACATGTGTCGTAACGCGAAATAACTCGGTCGGCCGCGATCAAACAAGGTGTCAAATGAAAATAAACAAGAAGCAACAAAATAGAAAAGAGAAAATAAAAGGAAACACGCTAAGTCGTCAATGTAGTGTAAAGTCACTCAGCAGTCGAGTCACAGCGAGAAAAGTACGGTTTCAGTCTAGAAACATGAACGACTTCAGTTTGTGGAAGCCGACGGGAGTTTCTTGAGGTGCTTTCTGGGACAACCTCGTAGGTTACTTCACCGAGTCGCCGTAAAACCTTGTAGGGCCCGAAATAGCGACGCAGCAACTTCTCTGACCGGCCGCGTTGTCGGATGGGGGTCCACACCCACACTTCATCGCCAGGGTTGAACGTGACTTCTCGGTGGCGAAGATTGTAGCGGCGTGCGTCCGCAGTTTGGCGACACTGGATACGGCGTCGCGCGAGTTGACGGGCCTCTTCAGCGCGTTGAGCGAACATGGCAGCGTCCGTGTTGAACATTCCCAGGTTGTCGGGAAGAAGCATGGCGTCGAGCATTGTGGTTACTTCTCGCCCGTGGACAAGGCGAAAGGGCGTGAAACCTGTACTTTCCTGAACCGCAGTATTATAAGCAAACGTGACGTAAGGTAGGATATCGTCCCAGTTCTTGTGGTCAACGGTGACATACATGGACAGCATGTTTGCAATCGTCTTGTTGAATCGTTCGGTGAGCCCGTTTGTTTGGGGGTAGTATGCCGTTGTTTTGCGATGTTCCGTCCCACTGAGCCTCAACACTTCCTGTAGCATCGCTGCGGTAAAAGCAGTTCCACGGTCAGTGATGAGGACAGCTGGTGCACCGTGTCGGAGGACAATGCTGTTAACAAAGAAATGGGCGACGTCCGCGACGGTAGCTGTTGGTAGTGCCTTCGTTTCGCAGTATCGTGTTAGGTAGTCAGTAGCGACCACAATCCACCGATTTTCAGACGAAGACATGTGGAATGGTCCCAGCAAGTCCATGCCAACCTGATGGAATGGTGCCTTCGGTGTGGCTACTGGTTGTAGCAGTCCCGCTGGTCGTACAGGTGGAGTCTTACGTCGTTGGCAGTCGCGACATGTGCGAACGTAGTGCTTCACAGTTTTCGCGAGACCTGGCCAATAGTAGGAGCGACGAATTCGTTCCAACGTGCGCATGTAGCCAAGGTGTCCGGAGGATGGTTCGTCGTGACAAGCACGTAAAATTTCGTCACGAAGCGAGGTTGGCACAACTAGTAGGTATGTAGCTTGCGTATGTTGAAAGTTCTTCCTGTAAAGGACTCCATGCCGGAAACAAAAGGAGGCAAGCGAGCGGGCGAAACAACGAGGAAGGTTGGATTCGCGCCCTTCTAGTTATTCAATGAGCGGACTGAGCTCCGAGTCGTCGCGCTGTTGCTGAGCTAAGTTCGTTGCTGACACGGCAGAAAGAAAAGTGTCGTCCTCTTCAAGGTCAGTGTTGGCATTGTCGACTGGTGCACGTGAAAGACAGTCGGCGTCAGCGTGTTTTCGCCCAGACTTGTGTACGATGGTGACGTCGAATTCTTGCAGCCGAAGGCTCCATCGTGCAAAACGACCTGAGGGATCTTTGAGATTCGCGAGCCAGCACAGAGAATGGTGGTCGCTAACTACCCTGAATGGGCGGCCGTATAAGTAGGGTCGAAACTTTGTTATGGCCCATACAACCGCTAGGCATTCTTTTTCTGTTGCAGAATAGTTTTTCTCGGCAGGTGACAAAGTTCTGCTTGCATATGCAATCACGCGATCTACGCCATTATGCCACTGAACCAATACGGCTCCTAGTCCGACGTTGCTGGCGTCTGTGTGCAACTCCGTGTCAGCGTTTTCGTCAAAATGACCCAGTACGGGTGGGGCCTGGAGATGGTTTCGGAGAGTGTCGAAGGCATGGCGCTGATCCGGACCCCAAACAAACGGGACATCATCTTTTGTAAGTCGGTTGAGGGGTTCAGCGACCTTCGAAAAGTTTTTGACGAAGCGCCTGTAGTACGCACAGAGCCCCAGAAATGGGCGTAGGTCGCGTTTATTGGTTGGCACGGGAAATGCGGCAACAGCGCTGGTTTTCTCGGGGTCTGGGCGGATGCCGGCATGGCTCACGACGTGGCCGAGGAATTTCAGTTCTTCGTATCCGAAATGGCACTTCTCAGGTTTGAGAGAAAGCCCAGCTGTTCTAATTGCCTGAAGAAGTGCTTGCAGACGCTCGACGTGTTGTTCAAACGTGTCTGAGAAGACCACCACGTCGTCAAGGTAAACAAGACATGATTTCCACTTGAGCCCCGACAGAGCCGTATCCATCATCCTTTGAAAAGTAGCTGGCGCTGAGCATAGACCAAAAGGCAGGACCTTAAACTCGTAGAGGCCGTCAGGAGTAATAAAAGCCGTCTTTTCGCGGTCCCGTTCGTCAACGGCGATTTGCCAGTAGCCACTACGTAAATCCATGGAGGAAAAATATCGGGCATTGCGTATACGGTCCAAGGAGTCATCGATTCGGGGTAGAGGATAAACGTCTTTCTTGGTGACCTTGTTCAATTTGCGGTAATCGACGCAAAAGCGCAACGTACCATCCTTTTTCTTTACCAACACCACTGGTGAAGCCCAGGGACTGGTCGATGGCTGGATGACATCGTCTTTAAGCATCTGCTGAACTTGATCACGTATAGCGTCTTGTTCCTTTTGGGAGACCCTATAAGCATGTTGTCGAATGGGTCTTTCGGTGGGTTCGATGACGATACGATGTTGGGCAAGCGGCGTCTGGTTGACCTTCGACGTTGTAGCGAAGCAGTCTCGAAAGGAGCCGAGTATACGCAAAAGGCATTCTCGTTGTGCTGAAGGCAGACGCTGGTTTACGTTGAGAATGCTCGTGAACGCCTCGGTAGAATGGTCGCACGATGAAATTGCTGTTAATGTCGACAAATCCTGCGGCACAGCAATTTCCTCAATGTATGCAATGGCGGTGTGTCGGGCAAGGTGACGGTATTCAGCGCTGAAGTTTGTGACAAGTATGTGAGCCTGTCTGTTGCGAGGCTGAATGATTCCTCGGGCAACGCAGATTTGTCGTGAAAAAAGGTAAGACAAATTTGCCTCGGCGGTTACGGCGTTCGACACGTCCTGTCCCAATTCCACAGTGACAAAGAGGCTGCTTCGAGGGGGCAGAGTCACAGAATCGTCGGCAATACGTAACGCTGTCTTCGGGAATTGGGTGCTTTCAGAGTCAGTCCACAAAGAGTCCTCGAATGATACATGTAACTCACGGAGGTCAATGACTGCGCCGTATTCGCGAAGAAAGTCCATTCCCAGGATGATTGGCCGGGAGCACACCGGCAACACGAGGAAAGACCCCGTAAATGTCGACGCACGGATTTGAACACGTGCCGTGCACATTCCAGTCGGCATCACCAGATGGCCACCCGGTGTGCGCAACTGGGGTCCTTGCCACGGTGTGGTAACCTTCCTCAGATCTGATGCCAGTGCGGCGCTCATAACAGAATAGTCGGCACTGGTGTCAACGAGGGCGGTGACGGCACGATTGTCAACGAGGACGGCAATATCGGCAGAAACAATCTTTTTACTGTCGGAAAATAGCGAAAAACCGGAACGGTCGTCGTCGGGTCGCTGCGTCGAGGGAGGTTCTTTGAAAGTTCGTCGTGCAGCGACTTCACCCCCAGAAGTCGCGGTTCCTAGTTTCCCCTTCGGGGACTCGGGGAACGGCTCCTGAAAGGAGCGTAAGACGACGAGGGCAAGCTGGGTGACGTAGACCGGCGAGGCGATGGTGATCTCGATTGATGCTGCTGACCAGTAAAAGGCATTCACTGGCCCGTGAGATAGGCTTCGATTTCGTGGAGGCGCTCACCGTAGCGTGGGCATCGAGCGTCGGGGTGAAAGCCGCGGAGACCGAGTTTGCGGTACTGGCAGTTGCGATATACGTGGCCCGCTTCGCCACAGTGGTAGCACAGTGGACGGTTATCCGACGTGCGCCACACGCTTGCCTTGCTAGTACTTGGTCTCGAGCCAGACGGCAGATATGTGGGTGCGCTCGGGAACCTTGAGCCGGGTGGCGGACTCGAAGCGGGGCCTTGAAATGAATGGGTAGCCTGGTCGATTGTCCGCATAGGGGGACCTGTGGCTGGTGGCGCCGGAGATCGCAGTGCAGCCGCATATGTTAGGACGGGGACCTCAGGCATTGATGATGCGAGTGGGGCGACCGCCTGTCTGATCTCATTCCTGATGACGTCCGCGAGTGCTGTCACAGGTGGTTGGGGTCCCACTGCTTGGAGTTGACGTAGCTCGTCCAGCACGATACTTCGTATGGAGTCTGCGAGGGCTTGCCTCTCATTGTCAGACCCGATAGAGCATGCAGTGGCTGTGACGTCATGGCGTTTTTACTGTGACGACCGCTGCTGGAGAGTGCGCTCCATCGTGGTTGCCTCGCTGATGAACTCGGCCACAGTTGTCGGTGGAGCTGTCGGAAGAGCTGTTCTTTCACTCCACGCATCAAATGCCGCACTTTCTTTTCCTCCGACATAGCAGGGTCTGCGCGCCTGAACAGTCGAAGCATGTCCTCGACAAACATCGAGACTCCCTCGTTCGGCCGCTGGTTCCTACACGAGATGGCTTGCTCAGCTCTCTCCTTTCGTTCAGCGTTGTGGTACGCGTCACGGAGCTGCTGGCTGAACTCTTGCCACGTCGCAAAGGAGCCCTCGTGGTTCTCGTACCACGTTTTCGCGGAATCATCCAACGCGAAGTAAACTCTTCGCAGCTTGCGAGCATTATCCCATTCGTTGATGTTCGCAACCCGATCAAAGTGGTCGAGCCAGTCGTCCACATCCTCGAAAATGTCACCATGGAACGGTCTCGGTGTCTGGGGCGCATGAAAAACATGCGCGAGAGGAGGACAAGGTGCGTCGTTAGTCTGACTCGCCTGGCTTGTCGTCGGAGTTGTCATCTTTTTCAAGTTTT
Organism: Rhipicephalus appendiculatus; assembly: GCA_030522465.1. NCBI lineage: Eukaryota > Metazoa > Arthropoda > Arachnida > Ixodida > Ixodidae > Rhipicephalus > Rhipicephalus appendiculatus. The sequence goes on along the minus strand of JALIZH010010845.1, from coordinate 139,328 downwards.
GATGACAAGGGACTGAATTCGGGGGGTAGTCCTCGCAGGCGGCGGCTGCTTCTCGCTGTGGGAGATGTCACTGTCCCGAAGTTGCTAGGAGTGTCTGCTGACACTTGGGAGCCAAGTTACATGTACCCCGCACTTCCACCAGTAATGTCGCGGGCGAAACAAGACAGAAAGCCGGGCGTCGACGTGCGCTCCAGAACCAGAGCAGCAAAAACGTTTAATTTTCTTCTCCTTCACTCCTAAAACGCGTATGTGCCACAGCAGGTGGTTCATAAATGGCATGTGTCAATATATACGGGGCGGCCAGTGAACGGTTGTGCAGCGCGAGCAGTCGGTATTTTCAACCAAGACACTCGCTAGCAGACGCTGCCTGCGTCGGCGTCGAGAGGCGAAAGAGAGGGGGGGAGCTTACGAGAGGAGGGAGAGGGGGGGTGGACGCGCATGCGCAGTGGGGAGTGTGGGCTTCGCGGGCAGGGATGCCTACAGGAGAGAGGGGGGGGAGCGTAGGAGAGGACAGAGAGGGGGCACGCACATGCGCAGTGGGAGTGCGGACACCGCGGGCAGGGTTGCCTAGAGGAGAGAGGGGGGGAGCGTAGGAGGGAAGAGAGGAGGGGAGGCGCATGCGCAGTGAGGGTGTGGTTGCCGCAGGCAGGGATGCCTAGATGAAAGAGAGGGGAGAGGAGTTTTTTATTTTTATTTTTTTTGAAAGGGTTTGCGCATGCGCAGTAAGGTTGGTCACGCCGCACACCACCACCGGATTAGGCTTCGCCATAACATGATTCACATCTAAAACTACGCAAGAAACGTATTCACAGGTACAGACGAGCGCGAACTAACAAGTGTCACAGTTGTTACTTCGCTGTGTTTGAAAAGCGTGTTCGTTTCGCAAACGGGGGGGACTGCCGCGAGCGAAGTGATCTTCGTGCGCTCGGTAACTACAACGCAACCGTTCCGGCGAAAGCCCAATTCTCCCCCACTGCAAAATAAGGGCGCGCGCGCACGGGCGTCTCCCCCCCGAAGGGGCAAAGTGCGCGAGAGAGATGAGCGCATGAGCGCGGGCATCGCGACGAGCGGCGTGCCGAGCTAACCCTATCGAAAAAAACAGCGTTTCCAGTGTCTCCCAGTGCGTTTCAGCGCGCTGGGTGACACTGGAAACGCTGTACAGTGTGTACCAGTGTCTCCCAGTGCGCTGAAACGCACTGGATCTGGGACACACTGTGCAGCGTCGCCCAGTGTCTTACAGCGCGCTGGGAGGCACTGGTCACGCTGTACAGTGTCTGCCCGCACACTGGGAACACCGGCGGCACATTGGAAAAAACTGGGCGCGCTTGATGGGCTTTCTATAAGACTTTATATTGGATCGCGAGATGTCGAGCGTAAAATTTACCGAATATTTTCAAAATCGTCTGTCCTGTGTGCTACACATATATAGCTTTAGTTTCAGTTAGGCGACGGATGTGCTTTTAGGCTAAAGCAATCATCTGTCGAGCGCGCGTGCGCTTTTCTTGAAGTGTGCTCGAGTGTCGTCAATGTCGTTTATAAACCACATTGAAAGAACTCACCATTCGCAACACAATATGGCAGTAGTATTAGTCTGATAATCAAGATCAACCTGCTTTAGCAGTCAGTCGTTCCCGCTCGTACCGCAGAAAGCCGCACGTCACCGGCAGCAGTTAGCCGCTGCAACGCCCAATCTCGGCGTTTTCAGCTTCTGATTTGTGTAATCGAAGGTTCAAATATGACCTCGCTTGGATCAGTTATGATCGAAACTACATTTTAGGGGGTTATTAGACTCTTTGTAATGGAATATATATTGACGATATTCACAGCGACCGTGGCCCACGAAGTGCGGCCCTAAGCCTAGCTCGTTTCGACTAGAGTGAAATACTGCAGATCTAGTGCGCGGAACGTAAACAAGGGGACAGAAAATATGTTCAAACGGGTGACGAAAAGTACAGTGTTCAGTGAGCAGTTCAGATGCACGATGTTTGCTACGTAGGTATGACCATGGTCCTTCAATACTTTTTCTGGTCATGAAACTCCCGCGTCACTCAATGGGAGAGCTTCATATACCGCCCGCACTTTCCGCGCCGCGGCGCTGGCGTAGCTAGTAGGGGGGACGAGGAAGCCGGCTCGGCCGGCTGCTCTGCTGGCCGCCATTAGCGGACTGTTGGCGCGGAGTGGTGGTGGTCGTGCTGATCGACCCCCCTTTTTTGCTTTTCGGGGTCGCATCGTGTTGACAGCGATGCCCAACACCTGCTGCGTGCCGGGCTGTCACTCTGGATACAAGGGCACCGTCGAAAAAGTTTCCCTGTTCTGTTTACCAGCCAACGCAGAACAACGCGACAGGTGGAAACGTGCGATCCCGCGACAGGAGACTGCCGGATTTTCGTTCGACCAAGGTCCTTCAATACCTTTTTCGTATTGATGGACCATGGTTCGACTCAAAGTACGCTCGCGTGTGTGAAAAAACATTTCGACGCCAGTGACCTTGTACGTGCGGACGTGTGCACAGTGAACGGAGACATCATTTCGCTGCCCCGAGAACGACCGAGACTGGTGGAAGACGCCGTACCAAGGATTTTTGAAGGTTTGCCTTCTTACCTCTCCAAACCAAAACAGCGTTCGCGTGCAACGAAGGGCCCACCTCTAAAAAGGCCGCGAGAGCTTTCTCCGGATTGTGATGCGACAGTGGCGAATGCAGACGTCTCCAGTGCAGCCGACGAAGAAATCGATGGTAAGTCTGGCACAAAGAGAGCCAACTGCATTGACTCAAATCAAGAAAAGAGGATTTTTGCAAGCGCCATCGGAGAAATTATTGCGGCTCTTGCAAATTGTGGAAGAACATGTGGAAATGTGCACCGTAGACACCTGTGCCAGTGTTTAAATGAACATTGTTGAGAACACCCTGCTGGACGACCGCACTTCTTCGGCCAGTGTTGGCTGTGGAACACATTTCGTGAGCACTACGGCAGAAGTTGTGCACTTTTTTATTAAGTACCGTCTGCATTTTTTTTACGCGTGAGCAAAACAAACTGTTTCGTGCTGGCGGACGTCGTTTATCCTGCCCGGCCAAAGGAGGGAGGAAACCAGGGGCATAAATTTTTTCAGTGATTTTTGTTGTGTCGTTCACTCCATCTCCCAGCATTCATCCACAGTTTATGAAACGCAGATTTGAATAAACTCTATGTGCCTGTGCTCAAACTCGGCTGCGTTATCATATCTGCATGCGTAAAATCAAAAGCTTTCGCTTCGAAATAGCACGTAGTGCCTATATCTAGCAGCTCACAACAGTTTCATCTCATTTTTAATCTTTAAAATCAAGGGCGCAAATTATGACATCAAAGAAAAAAAGAAAAGAACACAACTTGAGCATCCCTCTCTGTCTTGTGGTGTCTCATTCTGAGCTTTTAATTTTTCACCTATGTTTCACTAACGATATCCCTCAAGAGGTACTTCAAGGCTATTAATGCCAAGACATCCTGTTATACAGATTTGTTTATTGGCACGCGAACTTCTATTGGCTGCTTCGTGATGCCCTATAGAATAAAGTGACAATTATTCCGAAAATGAACGTTACGTGCAGCCAGAGCACGGCTGCTCCGCAATCTCTAGCGCAAAATACGTTAACCTTTCAGTCATCTAGAACCAGTCACAGTGTTCGGTTTAAGCCCGAAAGCGACTATGCGGGAATCGAGAAATTTAGGAACGCTACGAATGCGCGTCACTTGACAGACGGACTCAGTTAAAACATTGCCAGCAATCAAGGACTTAGGCGATTTGACAACGCGCATCATGGGCCACTTTGACAATAATAATAGCTGCTATTATTTGTTTGCGAGAACACGGAGAAGGAAAATATCTGAAGAAGTGTATTTGATGGGAAACGCTTCCGCGAACGCGCTACAGCCCTGCCAAGCGCGGCCGATCGATGCCCTCCTGCTTACGGTGGCGCCTCTGGTGGTCACTTTTGTCCCTATATGAAACTTTCGCGGGAGTTTCATGACCAGAAAAAAAGTATTGAAGGACCTTGGTATGACTAACCGCTTAGCGAGACAGTGCGATTGCCGCAACACATCTGCGATTACGCTCGTAAGTTTTGGTGCAAACCGTGCCAGGTAGACGTTCTGATCCAAGGCAGTCCATAACAAACAAACAAACAAACAATCTCCTGTCAGGTTGTCGCGAGCACGAAGAGACGAAAATCTGCGTTTCTAAGCGAGAAAAAATTGCTATTGGATACGGGAATCAGCTATAACATGCAGAAAAAATAACCCGAAGATTGTCTTACGAGTGTGCCGTAGTGGGTAGCGTGTCAGGCTCAAAATGAGTAGGTCGTCAAGGTAGCAGGTTCGAATCCTGCATGCTGGTTTTTCTTTTTTTTTTTTGTCCCAGTGCTCGTGTTTCAGCCTTAATTACGATGTGGACATAACCAAAATTTTAAAAACAATTTAAAAGCCCGATTTTGGCCCATAACGAGTGTCCCAGTGTGCAGCGCGCCAGCGTCCAGTGTCCCAGTATCCAGCGCCACACTGGTCCCATAATCAGGTATGGCGCTGGGACAGTGCCACTGGGTTTTCCGATAGGGAAGGCCCCGCAGAGCGCGCCCTTTGCGACATCTCGCTCGCAATGCTGAAGACACGCTGAAAACTCGCTGTATATAAATAGCTCGCCGTTTGTACGTTGAAGGACCGGCGCTTTCGAGGCTCAGCGATTAGCGCCGCGCGCTGCAGAGCGAGTGGTCCCTCGTTCGATGGCGTGCGTCGGAAACATGTTTCTGAAATATTTTAAAGACGATAGTCTTTCTTGGGATACTTAAACGCAAAAATTTTGGTCTGTACGTCTGTCCTGTCTGTTTGTCTGTCGGTAACACGATCCAGCTTCTCGGCCAAAGTTTAACTTCTTTCTGAACGCCCAGCCATCTTGAACTGGTGTTCACGTTCATATTTGTCAACATATTCGATCAAAAAGCAAATACTACGCATTCCTGAGGCGCAACATTAATATGTAAGTGTCAGGACGTGTGTTCTTTATTAGAAAATACATAGGTACGCAATTCTAAAGACCCTAGTGTTTTTAGGCTGTCTCTGGCACAAGACTATCGTCTTTCGACGACATTTGCAGCGAAGCACGCAGATACGCGGCCAATTTTTCTTTGTGGCTTTTATAAATAGATACATACATATACATATACGGAGCATGACGATTGTCCATATATTTGCTATCACAATAATAAAAAGCCACAACGCCGTGCAAACACCGACATTTAGGCACCCATCAATCGCAGCACATGATCGAAGGAAAGGTTAACAAGGACGAAATAAATATTGTTACCCAGAACAAAAAAAAGGCCACAATACCATAAAAAGAACGACATGGAAGCACCCATTATTCAAAGCATATGACCAAAAAAGTTTTAACGATAGACTAATATCAGTCATAATTGTGGCAGAACAACATAAAACACCTACAAGCACAAACCCTTTGCACTAGTCGGCCATTTGACCGCAGAAAATGGACCTTACGACCTAGCTTTGTCTTCACGGTGGTTAGAAAACCGTTGCTGTGGTCGGAACATATGTGTGTATGCGAAACGATTCATGGTTACCGCATGATCGACGTGCTTCGCCTATTCATCATCATTCACTCCGTGGATAAGCGTGGATTTTTTTCTATCTATGACACATGGCAAACATCGGGTATAACAGTTCTGCTGGAACAGTACTGTCTCTATTAGGGGACCTTGTAAAACCTTTATAGATTATAATGCAATAGCATCGCTATTAGTACATGACGCTTCACGAGTAACATGTCATTTTTTAGAGTCCGTCAAGTACGACCGAAGTTGCAAGAATTTGTAGCATTCTTCAAGCGCTTTCCTTCATTTTTCGAACCAGCAAGTGCTCTGAAAGCGACGCAGGAAGGGGGGTTGACAAGGGGGCAGGAAGATCCATCCCTCTGTCAGCGCGCTTCGTGACTTCGAGTACTTTCTTTTGTTTTGTGTTTTTTCCTCTGAACACGCAGCTTATTTCACTGCGATCGCAAGCGCGCGTGAGGGAACGTCACGGCATTCCGTGGCCGCCACGGTAACTACTCAGCTCACTATGCTGAAATCAGCCAATGCGTGTAGATTTGGGGGATATGGCGCAGTAATTTGGGTATATGACATCATTTGTAGAAAGAAGCAGTGGTTTCTAGCTGACTTTGAGGATTAAAGGTAAATTCTAGGCCGCGTGTTGCTGCCAAATGCTTCGTGCGCGTGTTCTTGGGAGCCTCGACTACCAACTGGCCGCGTTTTCTGAACTTCCTCAACAAGTGTGACAGGGTCCTTTTAAAATGTTGGCAATACGCTCAAGGATAACAAAGTCGCGAAAATGAGCGGGAAGTATCATTCTTTCAAGCAAGGCGACGTTGGGGTATGTGGTCTTATGATCTCTAAATACAGACGTGTCTTTCTTTGATATAAGGATTAGGAAATTTATGCGAAGCACCTCCCCTTTGCCAACTTGATATTGCGCATTTGATGCCCTCAGTGCAACGCGCGGCGCTCCTGCAGAGACGCTGACGCAACGGGCCAGTTCCTAATGCTGACACACGGCATGTTTGTGCGTGTAAATATTGTCACGTGGTCGTGACGTCGACGAAGGCAGCAGTCGGTAGGTTCAAAATGAAACTGTTTATTTGGGCCGAACTTGTGGCCGGTAAACGGAAAGTCAGATTACAGCAATACACACTGGCACTGATAGCGGCGAACAGAGCGTCGGCCGTCGATCAACTGGTCATCGTTGGGACGCACCGTCTTTTATAGAGCGCGCGTCGAACTTTCTAGCCTTATCACTGTTGGCCGTGCAAGCTCTAGAATAAGCTGGTCGGTTCGCGTCCGGCGTGCAATCTTAACAAGACGATCTACTATAATCGCGAAGGTTCTCGAACACTAAGGCGTGGTCTGCGCCGAGCGTTACTGACAGTCTTTGGGGGGCGAAAAGCGAATACAGCAAACGCGAGAATAAGAAACACGCGTGGCAATGCCCCCCTCTGAAAAAGCATCGTCCCGATGCTTAAAACGGAACACGGGGAAAAAATGTATGCAACAATAAACAACAACAATAAAGCAAGAAAGTACAATAATACAGCAATAGGTGCAGTCCTCAGGTTCGCTAACGAGCGTAGTACGGCTTAAGGCGTACGACATGGACGACTTCAGGTCGCGCACGGCGCCGTTGAGAGTTCGTAATGCCGTCCGGGACAACCTCGTAGTCCAGGGCGCCTAGACGTCGAAGCACTTTGTATGGCCCGAAGTATCGCCGAAGAAGTTTTTCACAAAGTCCACGTCGGCGTATCGGAGTCCACACCCAAACGCGCTCGCCGGGCTGGTATTCCACGAAGCGCCGTCGAAGGTTGTAGCGGCGGCTGTCACTCGCCTGCTGATTCTTGATACGTAGGCGGGCGAGTTGTCGGGCTTCTTCGGCACTCTGTAGGTAGGTGGTGACGTCGATGTTTTCCTCGTCGGTGACGTTTGGTAACATTGCGTCAAGCGTCGTTGATGGGCTCCGTCCGTAGACCAACTTGTACGGCGACAGCTGCGTCGTTTCTTGCACTGCCGTGTTGTACGCGAAGGTCACGAACGGAAGGATGTCATCCCGTGTCTTGTGCTCGACGTCGACGTACATGGCCAGCATGTCGGCGATGGTCTTGTTTAGACGCTCGGTGAGGCCGTTGGTCTGTGGGTGGTAGGCGGTGGTGCGGCGGTGGCTTGTTTGGCTGTATCTCAAAATGGCCTGAGTTAGCCCTGCAGTAAAGGCCGTACCTCTGTCGGTGATGAGGACCTCTGGGGCGCCATGACGCAGGACAATGTCTTCAACGAAGAATTTCGCTACCTCGGCGGCACTGCCTCTAGGTAGGGCCCTTGTTTCGGCGTAGCGGGTGAGGTAGTCGGTGGCTACGACGATCCATTTATTGCCGCAATTCGACGTAGGAAACGGCCCCAGTAGGTCCATACCGATTTGCTGGAACGGGCGGTGAGGTGGTTCGATCGGCTGAAGAAAGCCTGCTGGTTTTGTCGGCGGTGTCTTGCGTCGCTGACAGTCTCGACATGTCCTCACGTAACGAGCGACGTCGGCGGCAAGGCGTGGCCAGTAGTACTTCTCTTGTATCCTTGCGAGCGTTCGGGAAACACCGAGGTGTCCAGCCGTCGGGTCGTCGTGTAGGGCCAGGAGGACTTCTGGCCTCACTGCTGAAGGAACCACGAGGAGGTGTTCGGCTCGAAGGGGCGAGAAGTTCTTCTTTAGGAGAACTCCGTTTCGCAGGAAGAACGACGCCAGTCCTCTCTTGAATACCTTCGGAACAGTGGTGCTCTTGCCCTCGAGATATTCTATAAGGCCCCTTAGTTCTTGGTCCGCTCGCTGTCGCTCGGCGAATTCGTCGGCACTTATGGTTCCCAGGAAGCAGTCATCATCCTGGTCGTCCTGCGGCGGTGGGTCGACGGGGGGCACGAGATAGGCAGTCGGCATCGGAGTGTTTTCGCCCGGACTTGTAAACGACGGTAATGTCGAATTCTTGAAGTCTCAGGCTCCACCGTGCCAGGCGACCCGAAGGGTCTTTCAAGTTAGCTAGCCAACACAAAGCGTGGTGGTCGCTCACAACTTTGAAGGGCCTGCCGTAAAGGTAGGGGCGAAACTTTGATGTAGCCCAGATGATGGCAAGGCACTCCTTTTCTGTTGTGGAGTAGTTGGCCTCTGCCTTGGATAGCGACCGGCTAGCATAACTGATAACCCTTTCCAGTCCATCCGTCCTCTGCACAAGGACGGCGCCGAGTCCCACGCTGCTTGCGTCGGTGAGCAATTCTGTTTCGGCGTGGTCGTCGAAATGCGCAAGTAACGGAGGCGTTTTCAGGCGTCATTTTAGGTCTTGAAATGCTTCCTCCTGTGGCGTTTCCCACTTAAACTCGACGTCAGCCCTGGTGAGGTTAGTGAGTGGCTCGGCGATGCGGGCGAAGTTTTTGACAAATCGCCTGTAATAGGCGCACAGGCCAAGAAATCGACGCACGGCCTTCTTGTCGGCGGGTGGCGGGAATGTAGCGATGGCGGTTGTCTTCTGCGGATCAGGGCGTACTCCGGACTTACTTATCACGTGACCCAAGAACAAAAGTTCTTCGTACGCGAAACGGCACTTTTCTGGCTTGAGTGTGAGTCCGGAGGTCTTGATTGCTTGAAGTACAGCTTCAAGGCGCCGGAGGTGTTCGTCGAAGTTTGCGGAAAACACAACGACGTCGTCCAAGTACACAAGGCAAGTCTGCCACTTCAACCCGGCCAGTACAGTATCCATAACGCGTTGGAATGTCGCGGGGGGCCGAGCAAAGACCGAAAGGCATGACCTTGAACTCGAACAGGCCGTCTGGTGTAATAAAGGCCGTCTTTTCTCGGTCTCTCTCGTCGACTTTGATCTGCCAGTAGCCTGTCCTCAGGTCCATCGAGGAAAAGTACTTCACGTTGTGGAGTCGATCCAGGGCGTCGTCTATACGTGGGAGGGGATACACGTCCTTCTTCGTGATCGTGTTCAGGCGATGATAGTCGACGCAGAAACGTAGGGTTCCGTCCTTCTTCTTCACCAACACCACGGGGGACGCCCAGGGACTCTTGGACGGCTGGATTATGTCGTCGCGAAGCATTTCATCGACTTGTTTCTTTACGGCTTCCCGTTCTCGCGTAGAAACTCGATACGGGCTCTGACGGATTGGTCGGACACTTTCTTCTGTTATGATACGATGTTTCGCGACTGGGGGTCTGTCGAATTCTTGACGACGATGAGAAGCAGTCCTTAAATTGCAGGAACAGACTTTTGAGCTGGTCTTGCTTGTGCTTCGGGAGCCTCGGGTTGACGTCGAAATCTATTCCGGGACCTCGATTCGTCGAAGCAGGTTCGGTATCATCGGAGAGGGCGAAAGCATTGCTGGTGTCCACGAATTTCTCGATGTAGGCAACCGTCGTACCAATGTTGAGGTGCCTATATTCGTGGCTGAAGTTTGTAAGCAGTACCTTTGCTTTGCCATCACGCAATTCGGCGACGCCTCTTGCGACGCAAATTTGACGGTTCAGGAATAGGCGCTGATCGCCCTCGATGACGCCTTCAAGGTGCGCAGGTTTTTTGGTGCCGACGGAAATAATGACGCTGGAGCGCGGCGGAACGGTCACCTGCTCTTCTATCACATTCAATGCATGGTTCCCTGGCGTTGCGTGGGGCGGGAGCGCTTTGTCTGGGGTTAGTGTTATCGACTCAGACCTCAGGTCGATGACGGCGCCGTGGTCACTTAGGAAGTCCATTCCGAGTATCACATCCCTGGAGCAGTTTTGCATTGATTACAAAGCTCGCAGGATAAGTCCGGTTATTGATGGTGACTCTCGCCGTGCAGACTACAATCGGCGTTATCAGGTGACCTCCAGCAGTCCGGATTTCGGGTCCACTCCAAGCGGTCTTTACTTTCTTCAGCTTGGTGGCGAATGGCCCACTGACGACGGAATAGTCGGCCCCAGTGTCGACGAGAGCGGTGACGTTGTGGCCGTCGATGAGAACGTCGAGGCCGCTAGTACGTCGCCTTGCGTTGCGGTTAGGTCGCGGCGTTGGATCACGGCTGCGTCGATTTGTTGCGGTGCTTCCATGCTGCGTCGTCAGGTTTTCTTCGGTCCGCGAGGTTTCATCGGTAGGGCTTCGTCTGCTTCGCGTCGTGTTGCGCAGGTCTCGTCGCGTTGTCGTCGTCGGCGGCCGCGGAGGATCTTCGGCATTTCGTCGAACAGCAACCGCATCTCCATCGGTTGCTGCCCTTAGTTTCCCGGGTACGGGCTAGGTGACCGGCCCCGATTTGGGCTAGTGTACTGCTGGCGGTGCGGTGACATGTAGCGGCCGGGCGATGGTGAGCGGGAAGGTCGTCGGGGCGTCCACTGAGCTCCTGCGAGGTAGTCGGCGATGTCTTGCGGTCGTTGACCCCGCTGTGGACGAGGCGCGTCGACGGCGAAACCGCGTAGGCCCATCTGGCGGTACTGGCAACGGCGGTAGGTGTGGCCAGCTTCTCCGCAGTGGTAGCACAGGGGGGCGGTGGTCAGGGGCGCGCCAAACGTCGGTCTTCCTCGGAGCGGAACGCTGGCCGGTGGGAGGACGGTATGGCGTCGGTGGCGGTGGCGGCAAAGTCTGGCGGCGGAACTGCGGTGGTGCGAAGTCTTCACGTGGGCGCGGCCGGGGGAGCGTTACGACGAGCTGCGGCAGCGTAGCTCATCGCTTGTGGCTGACGCTGCGCTGGTTCAGGTGCTCCAAGATCTTGTCGGATTTCCTGGCGCACGACGCCGGTGATCGGCTCGACCTGAGGCTGCGAAGTTGGCAAGAATTTGCGCAGCTCCTCCCGAACGATTGATCTGATGGTGTCGCGCAGATCGTCGGGATATAGCGCTTGAACTTCCCCGTAGGTCGTCGAGGGAATGCGGCGGTTGTACTGGCTAGTACGCATCTCCAGCGTCTTCTCGATCGTCGTGGCCTCCAAGACAAATTCCGTGACAGTCTTTGGCGGGTTGCATACAAGGCCGGCAAACAGGTCTTGCTTAACCCCCCGCATCAAGAAGCGAACCTTCTTTTCCTCGGACATGGAGGGGTCAGCGTGGCGGAAGAGCCGGGTCATTTCCTCCGCGAATATAGTGACGCTTTCGTTAGGAAGTTGCACCCGTGTCTCCAGCAAGGTTGCAGCCCTTTCCTTTCTGACGACACTCGTGAGCGTTTCCAAAAATGTGCTGCGAAAGATGTCCCAGGTTCGAAGAGTGGACTTGCGATTCTCGAACCAGGTCCTAGCTGCGTCGTCTAGGTAAAAGTATACGTGGCGCAGCTTGTCGTCGGCGTCCCAGTTGTTGAATGTTGAGACCCTTTCGAATGTCTCAAGCCAGGTTTCGGGGTCTTCATTTGGAGATCCGTGAAACGTTGGTGGCTCTCTGGGGGGGCTGCATCACGATTGCCGCGGGGGGCACTGCGGTCGTCATCGTGCTCGTTGTCTTCTTCGCCGTGGTCCGGATCTTGTCGGGTAGGGGTCCGTATTCTGGTGGGAGACCTTGCTACCTGCGGCTGGCTCGCTGCTCAGCGCCCACGTCGGTGTCCCCTTGGCGGTGTGGGCTTGGCTCACGGTTGGAGGGGGGCGTTCGGTACATAGACCGGGAAGCACCTCCACCAGATGTCACGTGGTCGTGACGTCGACGAAGGCAGCAGTCGGTAGGTTCAAAATGAAACTGTTTATTTGGGCCGAACTTGTGGCCGGTAAACGGAAAGTCAGATTACAGCAATACACACTGGCACTGATAGCGGCGAACAGAGCGTCGGCCGTCGATCAACTGGTCATCGTTGGGACGCACCGTCTTTTATACAGCGCGCGTCGAACTTTCTAGCCTTATCACTGTTGGCCGTGCAAGCTCTAGAATAAGCTGGTCGGTTCGTGTCCGGCGTGCAATCTTAACAAGACGATCTACTCTAATCGCGAAGGTTCTCGAACACTAAGGCGTGGTCTGCGCCGAGCGTTACTGACACTCTTTGGGGGCGAAAAGCGAATACAGCAAACGCGAGAATAAGAAACACGCGTGGCAATATGAAAAAAAAAAACAAAGATCCGCTAGAAAATAAAGCTGCATTGTTCCGAATTTCCATACTTGAAGATGAAATGGTATTATGGGAACACAAAAAAACAATTTCGGTTTGTGGCTTCAAGGAAAAACTGATGCACGTCTATTGTTTCTAAAGAGTCGTTGGCTGGAATATTGCATCTTTATATTCAGTTCGTGAGGAACTGCACTTATATTTTATAAACTTCGTGCACCAGCGATGTATCATCGTTCATCATTCAACATTTCTCAAACAGTGGCTATAAAAGAACCTTTATTCGGAAAGCAATTCAATTCCAAGTCAGAGCGACACACGCCGAGCAGTTTCGCGCCAGGCCTCCCTGTCGTCTTTTTCTTGTAAATGTTGCTCTTTGCACTCAAAAATTCCCGTCAACTATGCACCATTTCGCCGAATTTCAAGTTTTGTTAAATCAAGGCCAACACGTCATTCTTCATTTTTCTATAAGTCGCAGGCACCAGCGACACCCTCGGCAGCATTCTCAGAAATAAAGGCATCCAAATGGCTCATAAGCCTGCGAACACATTAGTGCGTTCTTTACCTGTTCCCCAAAACAAGCCACCCAGAGATTGAGCCCAATTATTCCTTTCGCTGACTACGACTAGCGCTATATCGGTGAAACGAAAAACCTCAAAGACTACGAGAGCATGACAGCATCTGCAATTTTACAAGAGGTCGCAACCCGACAGCCGAGCACTCCTGAGACAATAACATCTAAGTGAATTTTCTGACACATGGGTCATACCACATGAATCGCCTGAAATCAGTAACGGGTAACGAGTGTTACTCGAGTCGCGGCACATTCAAACGACTAAAACATTAATTTTATCCCCAATAATGTTGTGTTGCGATCTCATAACACCTTCACCCTCAGCTTCAATGCAACTAAATGAGAGTAACTCCACATGGTTGGCAGTCATGTGCGCTCTTCTGAGTATTTTAACGAGAAAGTGTTTTATCACGTGGTCCACCATGGCTTCAGTGACGTCGAAAAAGTATGCCACGGATCAGATGGCAAATAAACGAAGTTCCGGCAACGGGAGTCGAAGCCAAGACCTCACGGTTTGCGACAACAGATGGCGGCCACGCTATCCACTGCGCCACGGTCACACACTCTGAACGTATTAGGAACGCACCTTTGATACGTGACATTTTCCTCTGACAATGTAGGGTGGAGTCGCCCCCCTGAAAGCGACAAAATGAAGTAATGCGTCATCACCATACATGGTGATTCACTCGTGGAACGCGTAGTTGCTACGCGTCCGTCCCATTTGGCGCGTTTTCAATAGAAGTGTAATTTTGTCAATGCCTTAACAGGTGGCGACCTTAGCCCACGCGTCGAACCGCCAGGCCTGCGCCGAACGCACAGCACAGTCACAGCGAAAGCTGGAAGAGTGGCCTCTCTAGAGCCTTTTTTTTAAACACTCTTCTGGCAACTACAACAAGCGCACTTGCATAGCACTCACTAAGCCATAAATCATCATAATTTATATGTAGTGGGAAAGCGTCTTCTATGCCATTATTCGTCATTCTTCGGAAAAGCGCGGTACGCGCTACACTCTTGTAACACATTATGTTCACTTTGTTGATGCTGTGGCTGACGACGATGAAGAATTTTGCCTAAGGCTTTTGTAATGGGTTGGAGCATTAAACTCCCCACTCGTAACGCAATTCGCATTGTGTGACGCCTGCTTCTTACTTTACTGTTCTAAAACGCTTTACAACACACGTTAACGCGATTCCTTTCCCGACATCAAACCTGCACAGGGTCAGTTTGCCCCGCAGTTTCAAGCAGCGGCGTAGCTCAGTGGTGGAGTGTTGGGCTGTCACGCAGAAGACCTGGGTTCGATTCCCATTCTGTCATAGGTGTTTTTTATTTATTTAGTTTTTTTTCTATTTCGTGCGATATTGGTTACGGACACCGGCGGCGGCGGCGGACAACTACGGCGCAAAGGCGGCCCTTGTTGTGATCTCATAACACCCTTCACTGTAACAGCTCTGCAAAGCACACCTGGCTCCCCTGGCTCTAACACCACGTTCAACGCTTACGATCACACCGAGATAAATGGCGGCCAGGTTACAGGGGATACATAACGCCCGTTGCGTTTCCCTCTAGCCTGCCTATAGTGATCAACAACTATTTAACGTGCCGCGGTATTGCGGCCTAAGAACAAGTTCTGCGTCCAGTCAGCGATGCTCTACTGGCTGTCACATCGCTTTCTGTGATTACGCTCTCTCCGTTAACCACTACAGGTACCACACGGGTTTGTTTAATCATTGATCATGGAGGCTACTCCTCGAGATGGAGATATACCATTAAGCGTCAACTTGGTCACGTCTACGTTAAACGGTGCTATAGCTGCCAATCACCAATAGACATCGTGCAAGCTATCCTACATCTATGTACAGTAAACATTGAACTACTTCTGAAGGGGTGCATTTCACTTTCATGTTATACCGATTTCTACGACGGAATGTTCAACAATGTTTTTTTTACATCTCGTTGCATTATTTAATAGCCTAGATAAATTATGCATTTTGTAAAAGGCACTTTAGGGCCAAGTGCATTTCATTACGTTGTGGAGGTCATTCCAAGACGATGGATGTTTTTCTAAGGCAACGCACATGCTGCGTAGGGACTTTTAGATGTGAAGCATCTTATGGCGAAGCTTAATCCGGTGGTGGTGTGCGGCGTGACCTCCCTTACTGCGCATGCGCAAACCCTTTAAAAAAATAAAAATAAAAAACCTCCTCTCCCCCTCTCTCTCCCCTAGGCATCCCTCCCCGCGCCATCCACACCCTCACTGCGCATGTGCCGCCCCTCCTCTGTCCCCTCCTATGCTCCCCCCCTCTCTCCTCTAGGCATCCCTGCCCACGCTCCCACTGCGCATGCGCGTCCCCCCCTTTCTCACCTCTCCTACGCTCCCCCCCCTCTCTCCTCTAGGCATCCCTGCCCACAGCGTCCTCACCCCACTGCGCATGCGCGTCCCCCCCCCTCTCTCTCCACTCCTACGCTCCCCCCTCTCTCGCCACACGACGCAGACGCAGGCAGCGTCTGCTAGCGAGTTTCTTGGTTGAAAAAACCGACTGCTCGCGCTGCACAACCGTTCACTGTCCATCCCGTATATATGGCAATGGATCTTGACCTCCAATGTGGTGCCCGTGGGAGATTTCTCCTGTGCGTTGTTGAACAATAAAAATTCGCAGCGTGCGCGTTAACTAAAAGCGCACTGCGGGTCTCTGTGTCCAGTCGGAGTCTTCTGTCTCTCATTGCCCATTAGCAGCGATTGGCATGTTCCAGCAGGAAACACCGGTCCATCACTGCGTGCTTTGCGCCTCCTCAGTTTTCTCTCCTGCGCAACGCTGCGATAGCGCCAGCGTCAACGCCACCGCCAGTGTAAGCGTTAGCGCCCGCTGCTTCACATCTACACATGGTTCCCTTTAGCGGGAGATGGTGTAATTTTTTTTCAACGTTTAAAGAAGAAAGCCCGTAAAACTTAATTATAACACGTGGGTTCCATCGTGAGCCACCGTAATGCAGCGGATCTATCGGTTCAAAATGGCCTCCACGCCATAATGACCTTAAAGTGAACATTTCAAAAACTGCATAATTGATCTTATTTGACGTAGGCGTGTAGTGCTATTAAAAAACACCCTCAAGTGCACGTACGTAACGGCGAACTATTAAGCTTTCGTCTCTTTCGGTTGTGGTTAACCACGCTTTTCTACATCTGTGGTTCTTGTTCTATATATATATATATATATGTGTGTGTGTGTGTGTGTGTGTGTGTGTGTGTGTGTGTGTGTATGTGTGTGTGTGTGTGTGTGTGTGTGTGTGTGTGTTTGCGTAACGTATGAGCAAGGCGATGGTAGGAAAAGCCGACGAAGAAGCGCGCGTGCATTAGAATAAATTGATGGCATCTGAACCACGACGTATCTCTGTTCTCTAACGTCACACAAGTCGACAGGATCGACCTCATCAACCTGCCATAACTAGGCCAAATGCTCCACTCAACGTGCCGAAGTACAAGGGAACACCTTGTACTTCGGCATGTGCACGTGCCCGTCGACAAGTGGCTAGTCCTTTTCGACACGAAGGCGACCGAGGCATCATGGACACTGCGCGTTCGGGCCAGTCACTTCAGCGAATACATCGAAGGGGAACCGTTCAAGTGGTACGTGACAGAGATTTTAGGCAATGACGAGACATGGGACGATATAAAGTTCGACATGCGAAATCGCTTTGCTACGGCTGAGGGGGGATGCCTTTCGTCTCTTCATCCACTACTGGCTAAAAGGAGGGCAGACCACCAAGGATTACTACGACGACAAAAAACGACTGGGCTCCTTGGCCGACCCTAAAGAGTGCCACATCATTTCTGGACTGACTGACGGTGTTTCTCCTGGTGTGGAACTGGCGTTCGCCGGACGGTCATTCAACTCGTCATCAGAGTGGCTCGCCGCTGCCCAACGGGTCGAGACATCTTTAAGACGGGTGAGAGGAATTTCCGTTACTCGTACTCCTAGTACTACATCAAGAGCTCCACGTCTCTTCAGCAGACCGCAGCAGCCAACATTGACTTCTCGACCGCGTGTCCCACAAAATGAATGCAGATATTGCTCAGCTGCTGCTTTCCCACGACAGTTTCATTGGCACAACAAATGTCCGCGCCGCGGCAACGTGTCCGCTATTGAGACTAGACCGGGAAACGAGGCGAGCGACCCAGAGTTTCATTAATACAGTTCGATGCTCTCATCAACGGAAGGCCAGTAACTGCAATTATTGATACAGGAGCAACAATCACTTGTATGAGTGAAGATGTGTACAACCAGCTCAAGCTTCAGTTGATTAGAGACTCCAGCATCATGGTGCAGCAACTTACTTCAAGCATTCGAACTTTGGGTCGCGTAAATATTCAATTGCAAATTGGGAATATCACAAAGAAAGTTTATGTACACGTTCTGTGAGGCATGAGAACCCAATTAATTCTTGGCCTAGAGAGCGCTTCGTACTTCAATCTTTCTGTAAATTTGGAAAGCCAGTCAGTAACACAAGGACGTGAAAATTTGAACCTGTCGAATCACGATGAAAAGAAAACAACTAAAGGACCGCTGATGAGAGCCCTCAATTCAGAAAACTTGCCAGAACATGAATCAGCCGTGCTCGACTCTCTTTTAAATAAGTATGACGAGATCTTCTCGAAATCCCAGACAGATATTGGATGCATCACAGCTGAGCAAGATAGGATTGCACTTACAACTGCTGTCCCTATTCATCGAGCACTATACAGATGCTCACAGGCGAAAATAAAAAAAAACAAATTGACGCCCTCATTAAGCAAGGTGTTGTGAGGCATTCGTTGTCGCCCTATGCCGCACCGGGCATCTTAGCGGAAATGAAAGGCGAAGGACGTATTCGTCTCTGTATTGACTATCGCAAGCTCAACGCCTAACGGTACCCGACTATCAACCCATTCCACGTATAGACGACATTCTGGACTAATTGGAAAGGGGAACTTTTTTGACTACGCTAGATGCAACGTCGGGATACTGGCATGTCAGAATACATTCCGACGACGTTCAAAAACTGCGTTTGTCACGACTGATGGTCTTATGAGTGGTTGGTAATGCCGTTCGGGTTAAAAAACGCTCCGGCTACATTTGAAAGAACCATGAAATCAATAGTAGCCAGACATCAGCTCACTTAATGTTAGCAATTACTTTGACGATGTGGTCGTATACTCAGAGACATTTGACAATCATATACGACACCTCGAGGCACTGTTGAAAGCTCTTAAAGATGAGAAGGTAAAACTGAAACGGAAAAAGTGCCAATTTAAAAGATAAAGCATTGAATGATTGGGCCACAGAATTTCACGAGGAATAGTGACACCTAAGCAAAGTAACGCGGCTGTAATACTCAAATTTCCGAGAACTAAACGAGAGAAAGACCTCCAGCGTTTCCTTGGCACTGTAAACACTTACTGTAAGTATATCTCTCATTTCAGCGACATCTCTCTCCCACTCACGAAACTACTCCACAAAGGAAGCAAATGGACGTGGTCAGGAGCATGCGAGCAAGCTTTTCGGGAACTGAAGGAGTGCCTAACTGAAGAACCGGTGCTTCGCATATACGACACTTCGAGACCATGTACTGTGTACTGGGATGCATCTGGCGAAGGCATTGGTGCAGTGCTGAAGCAACCTGACGACAAAGGCAAGGAACATCCCGTTGCCTATTACTCCCGCAAACTACTTCAGCACGAGGTCAATTATGCAATTACAGAGAGAGAATGTCTTGCCATTATACATGCCATTGAGAAATGGCATTGCTAACTTCATGGAAAGTCATTCACTGTTGTAACGATCACTCTGTAACGAGCCTACAGTGGCTGAAGAATATTAAGGATCCTCAAGGTCGCTTCTTCCGGTGGTCGTTGAAACTATCGATGTATGAAGTAAACATCAAACATCAAAAGGGCATAAGCAACGTCGAAGCAGATGCACTCTCCAGAGACCAAATAGTTCAACTTCTGTAACACGATGAACTTCAACGATGCAGCAATGAGCGCCCAAAAGGAACGTACTCATTGGAAATAAACGTAGTCATCGTCAAAAGAAAAGAATTAAGGAAGATATAGGTGCCCCATGAACTATGCCCAACCATTCTTAAGAACGCACAATAACATTTTGGGCATGTCGGACTGAAGAAGACACTATCACTCTTGTCGCCGCAATATTGCGGTGACAAGAGTTATAGTGTCTTCTTCACCCGGCATCCTCGGAAATAATCAGCGATATGATGTTGCATTTTATCCTAAACCAGATAGTTACTCAGCCCACGCGAACTAAGGGGACCGCATCAAATATTCTTGATCTGACATTTCTAAGTCATCACTTTCCACAGGAAAACATAAATGTACAAATTTTGGAAGGTAGATCAGATCACGAAATAACATATTGCACCATCCGCTCGCAAACGCATGCCCCTGTAGTTGAAAAATGTAGCACGTTTCATGATTTTTCAAATGCTGATGACATTAGTATTATCGATTACCTCAGCTTTGAATTCGACGCCTTTGAAGAACTTTCTACAAACAGTTCCATAGATATAGACACGTTCTGGAAAAAATACACAGAGATTGTATTTTTCAGTCTTCAAAATTATGTACCAGTGAAGTCGAGAAAGGCAAAGAAAACAAATCCGTGGATAACACGCGAAATAATCCACGCTAAACGGAAAGTAAAAATGCTACGTAAAACACTCAAGTTAAAGCCAACCTACGTAAACAAACATACCCTTAAGGCATCCATAAAAGATATGAAATCAAAAATCAAGGCAGCTAAGAATAACTATTTTTCTAAGACTCTTCCTAATTTCTTGAAAAGCGCACCACAGAAGTTTTGGAATTACCTGAACCCGAAACGCCATAACAGGCCCCGACACAGACAGTGATGATAACAGAAACACCGCGAATTCTTTTAACGGATATTTTCAGTCAGTATTCAACATCGACAATGGAAAACAACCGAATATAGTCCCATATGACCGAACGTCCATCATGCCATTAAAAATCACAGATTCAGGTCTGTTAAACCGTTTGATGAACATCGACACAAAGAAAGCGATTGGACCTGATAACATACCCAATATGTTTTTTAAGAGATACGCGGAGTGGAATGCTAAATACCTGTGTCACATCTCCAACAAATCATTAACGACGTGCTCACTTCCTGCAGAATGGAAAATTGCTAAAATCATTCCCATTCACAAATGTGGTAGCACATCACAGGTATCTAATTACAGGCCGATTTCTTTACCTCGACCATGTGCAAACTTCTCGAACACGCAGTACTTAAACATATAAACACGTACCTCGAACAGGAATCTATCCTTTCGCCCTATCAACACGGCTTCCGTCGCGGCCTCTCAACAGTCACACAGCTATTAGAACTAACGCATGACATATCACAAAGTCTACATTATACGAAACAAACAGACTTAATTTTACTGGACTACTCAAAGGCCTTTGATTGCGTAACACACAAGAAACTAATCAGGAAGCTTCATTGTACAATAAGTGAAGGCCCTATTGTTAATTGGATAGAGAACTATCTGAGTGACCGCTTACAATTCGTGCATATTCATAACGAAAATTCCACTTGAGCATGTGTTACGACCGGAGTGCCCCCGGGCAGTGTACTGGGTCCTGCATTATTACTGTTGTACATTAATGATTTGCCTTCCAGATTAAATGTTAACATCCAGCTATTCGCTGATGATTGTATCTTGTACCGTGAAATTAACTCCGCCGATGATCACCATGTGCTGAATAATGAATTAGAGTCTGTCTTTTCTTGGTGTGAGGAGTGGCAAATGACTCTGAATGCTTAGAAATCTGTAACGCTTACTGTAGCTAGAAAGAAAGAAATATCTGATTTTACCTACACTATCAATGACACACCCCTGACTCGCGTATTTGAACATAAATATTTAGGTGTCACTTTAACGCATGATCTTCGATGGGAAACCCATGTGAAAAATATAACGTCAAATGCACTAAAGCGGCTTTTCTTTTTTGAGAAGACGCCTTCATCTGGCACCCCCCAAATACAAAGCTGCTGGCATACAAGATGCTTGTCAGGCCAGTGTTGGAGTATGCCAACATTGCTTGGTTTCCGTACACAAAGGAACTAATCGCAAGAATAGAAGGGGTGCAGAGGAAGGCAGTAAAGTTCATTTTAATAAATACAGGCAAACATATCCTCCTAGAGAATTATTACACAAGGCTGGCCTGTAAACACTACAAAGTCAGGTAACAATAGCAAGACTAAAGTTTTTGTTTCACTTAATTCACGGAGACATAAACATCGACGCGTCCAAAACTAATCTCTTTCAGCCGCTCTAGGTTAACACGTTAGCGGCACTCACAAACACTTAATGAATACACTTTTCATTCAAACTGCTTTAAATATTGATATTTTCCGCAAACCATAAGATATTGGACGCAACTCAGTCCTTCTGTTACGAACACATCATCTTTGAATTTCTTCTTAGATATGGTAGAAGCAAAGGTACATGCTGAGCAGTTTTTGTGAGCTCTGTTGTTCTTTTTTTGTCCTCTTGTATTTCGTATCCACGCTCTGTATAATGATAACGTGATTCCATTATTGTACACTTTGTCAATATAGTTGTTGTAATTCGTAGTTTTGCAGTGGTTTGTACCCTCACCTTGCGCATTGCTACTACTGATTTTCATGTATTGATTCCTTATTGTTTTTCCATGCTACAAATGATTGCATCATGTTTATTTCTGTTCCATATGAATGCTCTCCAAGCAATGATCTCCTTGTGAGATCGGCAGTATTGTTAAATAAATAAAAAAAAATAAATATTATTGGCCGGATATGGTAACCGATGTTGCCACCTACATTCGGCATTGTGATACATGCCAGAGATGCAAGAAGACGACAATAAAGAGGTATGCGACACTTGGATCCCTTTCTCCTACTGAAGAGCCTTTTGGCATTTTTGCGATGGACACCATTCCCCCCAATGGTGTCCATCGCTCCAATGCCGCTCCGTAGAGTAGAGGATTCCTAGAGGAGAGAAAGGTGGTGAGCGTATAAGAGAGAGGGGGAGAGTACGCGCATGCGCTATGGTGGTGTGGGATGCGGGAAGGAGGGACGGACTAAGCACCCTCCAAACACATGCAAGCAAGATCAAGGAATGGGGTCAACCTGGGCGACAGACACCACCTGCCTAGCCATTGCTAAGCAGCCTCTCTGTACTCTCGGCCATGACTCTGATGACTGTAGTAGTGGTTGACGGCCTTCATATTACTACAGTGTTCTGGTTTGCACAATGGGTGCTTCCGTACTTCATGAAAGTGGCTGGACGTGGGACGCGGGACGGGGGGGGGGGGGGGGGTACGGACAATGCCTCGAGTATAAGATGCTTCGCATCTAAAACCAGGTAAACTTGGAATTAAAGAGTGGCGCTTATTCCTTTTGGGACATTGTATCAGGGAGTCAACCGTTGAACCTTTTTTATCCCTCTATTGCATGAATTATGAGAAAATCAATTGAAAAATTATTTGATCATTTTTTGTCATTAACTACATGAAGAATAACATGTACAAAAATTTTCAGATTTATTGTGACTGTATTAATGAAGATAAAGGTTTGTGCCAATTATGGCACACTATGCAAGTGGGCAAGCAAACTTGCTGCCATGGCTGAAAAACAAAATCTCACTGATCGCGGTCTTTTTAGCTTGATTTGTGCAATAAAGCAAATCAATTGCTTCCTGTCTTCAGGCATAATTGAACATTTTGGTTAGTGCACCTGACTGCCGACATCTACGTGCAAGATGGCCGCTTACACGTTTGGCTCTTCGCATGGTGCCGCCTTGCTGTACTTTCCTGCCCGAATTTCCAACCGTTGACTTGTGGTTGTGAGCGTCAGTTGCCGACAAATCGTAAAAGCTAAATATCGTTTAGACTTCACAAAATTTTTAAGTGCACCCACGTCAATAATGTAACAAAAGATTGCCAGGTACTGCTGCTGACACTCGATATTTTCGTGAAGCATCTCAAAACCTACCGCCACAACTGAAACCTGGCAAAAACGAGCTGTGCTGCATGATCTCAGAGGATTTCTTTTTGTTTGTATTTGCACTGTGTAACAAAACATAGATGGTATCATATTGCACATTTCATCACTCACATGCATACTGTGCCAAATATGGCACATACCGATTTCCGACTATATACCATAGTGCAAAACGGAATTGAGAAGAGCCTTAATGAGCATGAATTTTCAAAGCCACGAGATATGCCAAAATAATTTTTTTCTTGCTTCTGCAACGAGAAAACGGTTGCAAGAAAAATATAGCAGTTACTGTTGTTCATGATCCGAGCTTGCACGTGCACCGTGAAATCTATTTCATGTCTAGATTTCATACTGCTCTAGGGATGGGAGTGCTTTTTAGATGTGAAGAATCTTATGGCGAAGCTTAATCCGGTGGTGGTGGTGGTGGTGGTGTGCCGCGTGCCCACCCTTACTGCGCATGCGCAAACCCTTTAAAAAATAAAAATAAAAAACCTCCTCTCCCCCCTCTCTCTCTCTAGGCATCCCTCCCCGCGGCAACCACACCCTCACTGCGCATGCGCCTCCCCTCCTCTCTCTCCTCCTACACTCCCCCCCTCTCTCCTCTTGGCATCCCTCCCCGTGGCGTCTACACTCCCACTGCGCATGCGCGTCCCCCCTCCTCTCTCTCCTCTCCTACGCTCCCCCCCCTCGCTCCTCTACGCATCCCTGCCCACGGCGTTCACACTCCCACTGCGCATGCGTGTCACCCCCCTCTCTCTCCTCTCCTACGCTCCCCCACTCTCTCGCCTCGCGACGCCGACGCAGGCAGCGTCTGCTAGCGAGTTTCTTGGTTGAAAAAACCGACTGCTCACGCTGCACAACCGTTCACTGGCCACCCCGTATATATGGCAATGGATCTTGACCTCCAAGGTGGTGCCGGTGGGAGATTTCTCCTGTGCGTTGTTGAACAATAAAAATTCGCAGCGTGCGCGTTAACTAAAAGCGGAGTGCGGGTCTCTGTGTCCAGTCGGAGACTTCTGTCTCTCATTGCCCATTAGCAGCGATTGGCATGTTCCAGTAGGAAACACTGCTCCATCACTGCCTGCTTTGCGCCTCCCCAGTTTTCTCTCCTGCGCAACGCTGCGATGAACGCCAGCGTGAACGCCGCCGCCAGTGTAAGCGTTAGCGCCCGCTGCCTCACATCTACACATGGTTCCCTTTAGCGGGAGATGGTGTAATTTTTTTTATATTTAGTGCACTTAATTATAAGGATTACTCTAACTGTGTCACATTCTCGAGTGGTCCTCTTGCGCCCGATATAAAAAATGTTAATCGGTATGCGCCAAATATGGGACGCCATGCAATAGAGGGATTTATAAAAAAAAATTCCCCATCTCCCGCTAAAGGGAACCATGTGTGGATGCGAAGCAGCGGGGAGATAATTAGCTTGAGCGGGAGGAGCGTCGCCACTCTCATTTCACGGCAGTGGTCCGGGCGCTCATCGCGGCGCTGCACAGGAGAGAGAATGAGGCGCGCGCGCTCCGTCATTTTCATACCGCGAAACTACCGTGGCGCCCCCCAGCGGAGTATGCAGCTGTCACACCACATGTCGTGCGCGCCGCTCCGTAGAGGATTCCTAGATGAAAGGACGGGGGGGGGGGGACCGTAGAAGAGGAGAGAGAGGGGGAGGGGACGTGCATGCCCTGTGGGGGTGTGGGACGCGGGAGCCGCTCCGTGGAGTAGAGGATTCTTAGAGGAGAGAGGGGGGAGATGACGCGCATGCGATGTGTGGATGTGGGCGCCTCTCCTTAGAGTAGATGATTCCTAGAGTAGAGGAAGGGGGGTGAGCGTAGGAGATGGGACGCGCATGCGCTGTGGGACGCGGGGGGCCGCTCTGTAGAGTAGAGGATTCCTAGAGGAGAGAAAGGGGGGTGAGCGTGGGAGAGAGAGGGGGGAGGGGGACGTGCATGCGCTGTGGTGGTGTGGGACGCGGGAAGGAGGGACGGACTAAGCCCCCCTCCAAACACATGCAAGCAAGATTAAGGAATGGGGTCAACCTGGGCTACAGACACCACCTGCCTAGCCATTGCTAAGCAGCCTCTCTGTGCTCTCGGCCATGACTCAAGGAATGGGGTCAACCTGGGCGACAAACACCACCTGCCTAGCCATTGCTAAGCAGCCTCTCTGTGCTCTCGGCCATGACTCTGATGACCGTGTTAGGGTTGACGGCCTTCATATTACTACAGTGTTCTGGTTCGCATAATGGGTGCTTCCCTACTTCATCATGAAGTGGCCGGACGCGGGACGGGGGACGGCGGACGGGGGACGCGGGACGCGGGACGGACACGGGAGCACCGAGCATAAGATGCTTCGCATCTAAAATCTTCCCCATCTCCCGCTAAAGGGAACCATGTGTGGATGCGAAGCAGCGGGGAGATAGCTAGCTTGAGCGGGAGAAACGTCGCCGCTCCCCGATTTGCGGCAGCGGCCCGGGCGCTCATCGCGGCGCTGCACAGGAGAGAGAATGAGGCGCGCGCGCTCAGTCATTTTCATACCGCGGAACATGGAGGAAGGAATACTAAGGAGAGGCCCTGACGTCATATTCGTGAAGCCTTCACATCGCAAACACACGTATCGCCTCCTAACGAAGGAGCAGCTAAACACTTCGCGAATTTCCGCCGCGTCGTGAGCGAGCGCATGCGCGCCTCGGGGGGAGTCGCGAAACTTGCAGATAGGAAGCGGCGCAGGCGGCGCCGTGGATTCTCATGTGTTGCTCTTCTGTGCGTGTTTTCGATGCGAAGCATCTTATGCTCGGGGCTCCCGTGTCCGTCCCGCGTCCCGCGTCGCCCGTCCCCCTGTCCCGCGTCCGGCCACTTTCATGAAGTAGGGAAGCACCCATTATGCGAACCAGAACACTGTAGTAATATGAAGGCCGTCAACCCTAACACAGTCATCAGAGTCATGGCCGAGAGCACAGAGAGGCTGCTTAGCAATGGCTAGGCAGGTGGTGTTTGTCGCCCAGGTTGACCCCATTCCTTGAGTCATGGCCGAGAGCACAGAGAGGCTGCTTAGCAATGGCTAGGCAGGTGGTGTCTGTCGCCCAGGTTGACCCCATTCCTTGAGTCATGGCCGAGAGCACAGAGAGGCTGCTTAGCAATGGCTAGGCAGGTGGTGTCTGTCGCCCAG
This sequence comes from Rhipicephalus appendiculatus, assembly GCA_030522465.1. Classification (NCBI taxonomy): domain Eukaryota; kingdom Metazoa; phylum Arthropoda; class Arachnida; order Ixodida; family Ixodidae; genus Rhipicephalus; species Rhipicephalus appendiculatus. The sequence goes on along the minus strand of JALIZH010010845.1, from coordinate 112,910 downwards.
GTTGACCCCATTCCTTAATCTTGCTTGCATGTGTTTGGAGGGGGGCTTAGTCCGTCCCTCCTTCCCGCGTCCCACACCACCACAGCGCGTCCCCTCCCCTTCTCTCTCCTACGCTCACCCCCCTTTCTCTCCTCTAGGAATCCTCCACTCTACGGAGCGGCCCCCGCGTCCGGCACAGCGCATGCGCCTCCCCTATGCTCTCCTACGCTCACCCCGTTCCTCTACTCTAGGAATCATCTACTCTAAGGAGCGGCGCCCACATCCCCACAGCGCATGCACGTCCCCTCCCCTCTCTCTCTCCTCTTCTACGGTCCCCCCCCCCCCGTCCTTTCCTCTAGGAATCCTCTGCAGAGCGGTGCGCACGACAGGTGGTGTGACAGCTGCATACTCCGCTGGGGGCACCACGGTAGTTCCGCGGTATGAAAATGACGGAGCGCGCGCGCCTCATTGTCTCTCCTGTGCAGCGCCGCGATGAGCGCCCGGACCACTGCCGTGAAATGAGAGCGGCGAAGTTCCTCCCGCTCAAGCTGATTATCTCCCCGCTGCTTCGCATCCACACATGGTTCCCTTTAGCGGGAGATGGGGAATTTTTAGGAACGCTACGCAATGCCCAGCTGTTGCGTATGCTCTGTGCAAAGCGCGTGCACTGCAGGAAAGTATCGTGTGTCACTTTTCACGTGTACGTTCGCTTCATTGCTGATCACTAATGCATTGCATTTGCATGCGAAGCTCTCGGCTGTACGCTCTGTTGGTTCTTACTCACTGTGTTAACTCGGAACACACGTGAAGTTTTGTTTTTGGCGTCTGACGCGCCGTACATAACATGAGCCGAAGGCATCATATCGCGTTTTTATAGGTTGTGTCGTTCATACGGAAGGGCAATAAATTTTTGTTGTTATCGGACAACGCGTGCTGTATGTATTGTGCGGTGTGCGCTCGCTGCGTGCTAGTTGTGTGCGCACTGGAGTTACAACCATTACGTGCACAATCGCGTATGCAATACAGCGGTGTCCTCTTTACGGCGTGAAGTTACGTCAAATACTTGGTAGGCGTTGCGCCGAATAGCTGCTAAGCAATTCGGGCTACGAGAAAGGCCTTACGGCCAGCAGAACGCGTAAGTCACTGCCGGGTGAGTTCGAATACGATGATGCAGGGGCTCAATGTTTTTGATTACGGCACGTACCGGTACTTTCTGTGCTGTTGCACAAAAACGCTCCAGGAAGAATTGCAGCACGCAGGGCCTGCCACGCACGAACCTGCCTGATAAACGTGTGCTGGAAACATTTGACTGCATTCAAACTGCACAATACTCGCTAAGTTTACGCCGGGGCTACAAATCCGCGCAGAAGCAAACCAGTGCGGAGAGCACGCCGCGGGGCGTCTGCTGTTTTGTTTGCCCCATAAATTTGACGTCACATCCGCCACACTTCTCGCAATGCATTGGAATACGATAGGGCCTCTCCTGAGTTTTTCCTTCCTCCATGGCCGCGGAACTACCGTGGTGCCCACGGCGGAGTATTCAGCGTTCACACCACCTGTCGTGCGCGCCGCTCCGTAGAGGATTTCCTAGAGGAAAGGACGGGGGGAGCGTAGGAGAGGAGAGGGGGGAGGGGACGTGCATGCGCTGTGGGGGGGGTGTGGGAAGGAGGGACGGACTAAGCCCCCTCCAAACACATGCAAGCAAGATCAAAGAATGGGGTCAACCTGCGCGACAGACACCACCTGCCTAGCCATTGCTGAGCAGCCTCTTTGTGCTCTCGGCCATGACTCAAGGAATGGGGTCAACCTGGGCGACAGGCACCACCTGCCTAGCCATTACTAAGCAGGCTGTCTGTGCTCTCGGCCATGACTCTGATGATTGTAGTAGGGTTGACGACCTTCATATTACTACAGTGTTCTAGGTTCGCATAATGGGTGCTTCCCTACTTCATGAAAGTGGCCGGACGCGGGACGCGGGACGCGGCACGGACAGAGCCCCGAGCATAAGATGCTTCGCATCTAAAAATTCCCCATCTCCCACTAAAGGGAACCATGTGTGGATGCGAAGCAGCGGGGAGATAATTAGCTCGAGCGGGAGGAACGTGGCCGCTCTCGTTTCACGGCAGTGGTCCTGGCGCTCATCGTGGCGCTGCACAGGAGAATGAGGCGCGCGCGCTCCGTCATTTCCATACCGCGGAACTACCGTGGCCCCCCCAGCGGAGTATTCAGCTGTCGCACCACCTGTCGTGCGCGCCGCTCCGTAGAAGATTCTCAGAGGAGAGGACGGGGGGCGCCGTAGGAGAGGAGAGAGGGGGAGGGGGAGGTGATGCGCTGTGGGGGGTGTGGGTCACGGGAGCCGCTCCGTATATTACAGGATTCCTAGAGGAGAGAGGGGGGAAAGGACGCGCATGCGCTGTGGGACGCGGGCGCCGCTCCGTAGAGTAGACGATTCCCAGAGTAGAGAAAGGGGGTGAGCGTAGGTGAGGATAGGGTAGAGTAGAGCAATTCCTGAGTATAGAAAGGGGGTGAGTGTAGGAGAGGAGAGATAGGGGAGGGGACACGCATCCGCTGTCGGGTTGTGGGACGCGGGACCCGCTCCGTAGAGTAGGGGATTCCTATAGAAGAGAAAGAGGGTTAGCTTAGGAAAGTAGAGAGAGAGGCAGGGGGACGCGCATGCACTGTGGGGGGTGTAGGACGCGGGATGCGGGCACCGCTGCGTAGAGTATTCCGTGAGGAGAGAAAGGGGTGAGCGTAGGAGAGGAGAGAGAGAGGGGGGAGCGGACGCGCATGCGCTGTGGTGGTGTGGGACGCGCGAAGGAGGGACAAACATAGCCCCGAGCATAAGATGCTTAGCATCTAAATTTCCCCATCTCCCACTAAAGGGAACAATGTGTGGATGCGAAGCAGCGGGGAGATAATTAGCTTGAGTGGGAGGATCGTCCCATTCTCATTGCACGGCAGCGGTCCGGGCGTTCATCGCGGCGCTGCAGAGGAGAGAGAATGAGGCGCGCGCGCTCCGTCAATTTCATACCGCGGAACTACTGTGGTGCCCCCCAGCGGAGTATGCAGCTTTCACACCACTTTTGGTGCGCGCCGCTCCGTAGAGGATTCCTAGAGGAGAGGACGGGGGGACAGTAGGAGAGGAGAGAGAAGGGGAGGGGACCTGCATGAGCTGTGGGAAGCGGGAGCCGTTTCGTAGAGTAGAGGATTCCTAGAAGAGAAAGGGGGAGAGGACGCTCCTGCGCTGTGGGGAATGTGGGACGCCGGAGCCGCTTCCGTAGCGTAGAGGATTCCTAGAGGAGAGAGGGGGAGAGGACGTGCATGGGCTGTGAGAATGTGGGACGCGGGCGCCGTTCCGTAGAGTAGATGATTCCTAGAGGAGAGAAAGGGGGTTAGCGTAGGAGAGGATAGGGGAGAGGACGCGCATGCGCTTTGGTGGTGTGAGACGCGGGACGCGGGAAGGAGGAATGGACTAAGCCCCCCTCGAAACACATGCAAGCAAGATCAATGGAATGGGGTCAGCCTGGGCCGACAGACACCACCTGCCTAGCCATTGCTAAGCAGCCTCTCTGTGCTCTCGGTCATGACTCTGATGACTGTGGTAGTGGTTGACGGCCTACATATTACTACAGTGTTCTGGTTCGCATAAGGGGTGCTTCCCTACTTCATCAATGTGCCCTTGGACGCGGGACGGGGGGACGCGGGAGTGACGGACATAGCCCCGAGCATAAGATGCTTCGCATCTGAAAAATCCTACACAAGATTGAGGTCTCGAAACAGCCCATCAACAAGGAAGCCGTGCAGTTATTCATTGGGGTGGCATGGTATTACAGAAAGTTTATGCCGCACTACGTTGAACCGAAAAAGCCATTTATAGACCTTACAAGGGACAAATCCGCACTGTTTCGTGGGGGGCTATACAAAAGGAACTGAAGAAGAGGAAACCCGGTGATGCTCCCAACCTGCTTGCTCCCCATCTCGAAAAAGTTCGTACATCACACGGATGCCTCCAACACAAGCCTGATCGCACTATTGCTCTAGATGCGGATGCACCAGCTACTGCATCTCTCGGCTAATCGTAACATACTTCCCCGAGAAACCATGTCACATACTAGAGCACTACACGGGCCGGGGGTTTTCAGCCCCGGCCCAGCCCGGGCCCGGCACTTGTTGAAAGTTACCCGCTCGAGCCCGGCCCGGTGTCTCGAGGCGAGACTCGGGCCCGGCCCGTACCCGAGGAAACCACTTGCCTACCCGGGCCGGCCCATCCAGACCACATATGGGGCCCGCCAGGGGCCCCAGCCGATAATCCAGGTGGTTCTGCCCTGAACACGGAACTTACAACAAGGTGTTTTAGGTCGAAAATATTTTAGGCACATTTTAATAAAAATCAAGTAATCAATACTTCTCTCGGTAGTTTTTTTTCGCAGGGAACATCGATCTTATAATTAGCCTATGTCTACGCTGAAGTGTATTGAAAAACCTTTTTTGGCGTGTCACACATGTTTCGATTACAGCAACGGTTCGTCGAGGTCACGTGGTTGTGACGTCGACAAAAGCAGCAGGTGACGTATCCAAGATGAAACTTGTTTTTTTGGCCGAATTTGTGGCCGGTAAACGGAAAGTAAGAATACAGCAATACGCACTGGCACTGATAGCGGCGAACAGAGCGTCGGCCATCGATCAACTGATCATCTTTGGAGCGTGCCGGCTTTTAAAATCACGCGTCGAACATTCTAGCCTCATCACTGGTCTTCGCGCAAGCTCTGGAATAATCTTTAGTGATAGCGTCTTGCGTGCAATCTTAACAAAACGATCTACTACAACGGAGAAGCTTCTGGGACGCTAAGGCACGGTCTGCGGCCGAGTACTGCTGATAGTCTTTGCGGGCGGAAACCGAACACAGTAAAATAAACGCGCGTGGCCATGCCCCCCTCTGAAAAAGCATCGTCCCGATGCACGACCGTAACGTCGAATTCTTGAAGTCTCAGACTCCATCTTGCGAAACGACCTGAAGGGTCCTTCAGGTTAGCTAGCCAACGCAAGGCGTGGTGGTCGCTCACTACTTTGAGGGGCCTGCCGTAGAGGTAGGGGCGAAGCTTTGACGTTGCCCAGATGATGGCAAGGCACTCCTTTTCTGTTGTCGAATAGATGGCTTCTGCCTTGGATACCGACCGGCTAGCATAACTGATAACTAGAGACCGGATTATAGGCAAATGCCTATTTTTTTCCTTGAGTTCCTATCGTGCCACATTGATATATGAGCACGAATTAGAGGTTAAGAAGGGCTTTTATAGTGTTTTTATAGTGCCTATAAATGCCTATTTTTGGCGATCGTGCCTAAAAGCCTATAGGTGCCTATAAATGCCTATTTTCCAAATGGGTGCCTATATGAACACTATTTAACCCCAAATTTCACTTTCGAGTGCAGTTTGAGACCGTTATTCATGTTACCAGGTAACATTGACCTTTAGGAATACTAGGGGTTCAAACTAGCCTTCTAGTTCAACCAATTTCTGGAAAACAACCGCTAGAAGCCGTAAAATGGGACGCGCCGGCCATCTTAAGCCAACACACTGAGATGTCGCGAGCGGCTAAAGGAGGAGAGGTTCAGGAGAGGAAAAGACGCTGTTTCTGCAACCCTACATGGGAGCAAGTCAACGTCAACTATGGAATGGGGAGAGAGAAATAAACATGGGAAGAGAAGGTGGGAAGGGAGAGTGGGCGTCCATAGTCAAGGACGCGGCGGTTGACTTCTAGAGCCGTCCATTCCAGTGTCCTCAAGGAAGTGAACCACCCTGAAGACATGGGTGTGGCAGGGGGCAAGAAATAGGAGGTCCCTCTGTGCAGCCGCGGGAAGGTGACGGATGAATGCGAAACCATGGAGTGCTGTCAGGGGAAAGGAGAGTGTAGATCAAAAGTACGAAAAATGTGATGTGCACGTGGGTTTGGTTTTGTTTGTTGATGCGTGCCCAATGAAGAGCGTTGGACCACAATAATTTTTTAAGTTGGTTCATTACGAGCCGTGCAACCACTATGCGAGGAGGCGTCATAAGCACGCAAGGTCACGTGCGCATGACGTGCCTGAGCCAGCTCGTGCACGCGAGCGGTGTTGTGCCATTTTGGCGTTCTCTGTAGTGTGCTGCCCATTTCTTTGGGATGGATCTCTCAGTGCGCGCACGTTTGGAGAGGCTGGCACGAATCACGTATCCTTACCGCGACACACCGCGTCGCACAGATGGAACTGTTGTTAGGGTCAATGCACCAAAATCGCGCCAAGCGTTGTTCTGGTGCCGGCGCGGCGCGGGAACGGCTAAAACACGAAAGCATCCGAAATCGAGGCAGATTAGTCTCGCATCTCGCTGCGATACGAAGTAAGAAATAAAAAATAAAAATGCAAAAGCATTCCGCTTGTGTGTTTTATTATTTCTCTCAACTTTCATTCATCTATTTAAGCAACATATAACAGAAATTATACAAGTCGCCTCGAATAATTCTCGCGGTGTCACGTGCTACTGCGAGCGATGTCAGAGCACCAATTTCTACGTAGAAGAGCGATGTTAGAGCTCAGATAACTACGCAGGAGCATTCCTTGTTGTACGTCAAGCCCTCCATCTTGGGTCGCGCGCCTGCGAGAAGGGCAAGCGGTGTTCATTTTGAAATTTCACATTTTTCCGCGGCGCGTAACGTTGCAAATCTTGGCAGACGTGATCGTGAGCGCCCATTTCATGCGAAACACTTGTGAGTTCAAAATGCTCAGACCTGGTGGGGGGGCCCTTTAAAGGTGTTCGTCGACAGAGTAGCAACTGACCCTACGCGATTAGACCCGGCCAATACGAGGCATCCCTGCCTTCTGGTTTTTAGATGCGAAGCATCTTATGCTCGGGGCTCCCGTGTCCGTCCCGCGTCCCGCGTCCCGCGTCCCCCGTCCCCCGTCCCGCGTCCGGCCACTTTCATGAAGTAGGGAAGCACCCATTATGCGAACCAGAACACTGTAGTAATATGAAGGCCGTCAACCCAAACACAGTCATCAGAGTCATGGCCGAGAGCACAGAGAGGCTGCTTAGCAATGGCTAGGCAGGTGGTGTCTGTCGCCCAGGTTGACCCCATTCCTTGAGTCATGGCCGAGAGCACAGAGAGGCTGCTTAGCAATGGCTAGGCAGGTGGTGTCTGTTGCCCAGGTTGGCCCCATTCCTTAATCTTGCTTGCAGGTGTTTGGAGGGGGCTTAGTCCGTCCCTCCTTCCCACGTCCCACACCACCACAGCGCATGCACGTCCCCCTCCCCCCTCTCTCTCCCACGCTCACCCCCTTTCTCTCCTCTAGGAATCCTCTACTCTACGGAGCGGCCCCCGCGTCCCACACCCCCCACAGCGCATGCGCGTCCCCTCCCCTATGCTCTCCTACGCTCACCCCCTTCCTCTACTCTAGGAATCATCTACTCTAAGGAGAGGCGCCCACATCCACAAAGCGCATGCGCGTCCTCTCCCCCCTCTCTCCTCTAAGAATCTTCTACTCCACGGAGCGGCTCCCGCGTCCCACACCCCCACAGGGCATGCACGTCCCCTCCCCCTCTCTCTCCTCTTCTACGCCCCCCCTTCCTTTCATCTAGGAATCCTCTACGGAGCGGCGCGCACGACAGGTGGTGTGACAGTTGCATACCCGCTGGGGGCGCCACGGTAGTTCCGCGGTATGAAAATGACGGAGCGCGCGCGCCTCATTCTCTCCTGTGCAGCGCCGCGATGAGCGCCCGGACCGCTGCCGTGAAATGAGAGCGGCGACGCTCCTCCCGCTCAAGCTAATTATCTCCCCGCTGCTTCGCATCCACACATGGTTAACTTTAGCGGGAGGTGGGGAATTTTTTTAGCGGTCTAACTACCTCTTTTCTGCGCATGCCGAAAATAAAGAGATCCACGACTGTGTCGATTCCACGGTGGACACTTTACTCACCATGATAGAGAATAAAAGGAGAGACTGTGTTCTACGAACCGTGCGGCAAAAAGGACAATTGCGTGGCTATGTTCAACTGTTGGCGCCTTTGTGTCATCGTGAACAATAACATTTCTTGCTTTTCTGTCATAAATACAGGTCGCGTACGTCTTTGTTAGAAATATTTTGAATTGACGTAAAAATTTATTGTGCCTATATTTACGATTTTGGAAGCCTAAAACTGTGTTTTTCCTGCCTATTTTTGGCGCCTAAAACGCGCTTTTTAAGTGCCTAAAAATCCGGCCTCTACTGATAACCCTTTCCACGCCGGCAGTTCTCTGGGCAAGAACGGCACCGAGTCCTACGCTGCTTGCGTCGGTGTGGATTTCCGTGTCGGCGTGTTCGTCGAAATGCGCAAGTATTGGAGGCGTCTGCAGGCGTCGTTTCAATTATTGAAATGCTTCGACTTGCGCCGCTCCCCACTTGAATTCCACGTCGCTTTTGTGAGCTGAGTTAGTGGCTCGGAGATGAGTGAAAATTCCTTGATGAAGCGTCTATTATATGCGCACAAGCAGAGAAATCGGCGTATGGCTTTCTTGTCGATGGGCGGCGGGAAGGCAGCGATGGCAGCTGTTTTCCGTGGGTCTCGTCTCGTCATCAGATTTGCTGATGCTCTCCAGCGTCACCTGCTCAAGAAGTTTTCATCTCACAAAGCAAATACTCTAATGCATCCACAAACATAGACATACTGCTACGTTCGGCGCCAGTCATCCAGCAGTTCGTATCCTCGCCAACACAAGCGAGAAAATGTGACAGACATGACGGGCTTGCAGGTCAGCCAGGCGCGTTCTAATAGAGTTAAACAGGGCACTGTCAGAAGGCTCCCTGAGCAGACCGCGTCCTCTACGCAACGCCGCGCACCTGTTCTTTTTCCCAGGGCACATTGCGCGAAAGATTGATAACGATTACGCCACGCTACGTGGCACGCAAACCTCAGCTCCTTATCGCTTATACATTCCTTATCACCCCGCATCAGATTTGCTGATGACGAGACCCAAGAACAGAAGTTTCTCTTATGCAAAGCAGCACTTTTCTGGCTTCAGGGTGAGTCCGGAGGCCTTGATTGCTTGAAGTACAGCTTTAATGAAAACACAACGACGTCATCCAAGTACACAAGGCAGGTCTGCCACTTCAAGCCGGCCAGTACAGTGTCCATAACGCGTTGGAACGTCACAGGTGCCGAGCAAAGACCGAAGGGCATGACCTTGAACTCGAAGAGGCCATCTGGTGTGATAAAGGCAGTCTTCTCTCGGTCTCTCTCGTCGACCTCGATTTTCCAATAGCCGGTCTTGAGGTCCATCGACGAAAAGTACTGCGCGCTGTGGAGTCGATCCAGGGCGTCGTCTATACGTGGGAGAGGATACACGTCCTTCGTGATCTCGTTCAGGCGCCGATAATCATTGCAGAAACGCAGGGGTTCCGTCCTTATTCTTTGCTAAGACCACGGGTTAGGCCCAAGGACCCATGGAAGGCTGGATGATGTTGTCGCGTAGCATTTCGTCGACTTGTTCCTTTACGGCCTCGCGTTCTCGCGTTGAAACTCGGTACGGGCTCTTGCGGAGTGGCCTCGCATTTTCCTCTGTTATGATGCGATGTTTCGCGATTGGGGTCTGTCGAATTCTTGACGACGACGAGAAGCAGTCCTTGAATTGCAAGAGCAGACTTTTGAGCTGGTCTTGCTTGTGCATCGGGAGGCTCGGGATTGACGTTGAAATCTGTGTGCGAATGCCGATTCGTTCGAAGCAGGTTCGGTAGCATCGGAGAGGGCGAAAGCATTGCTGATGTCCACGAACTTCTCGATGTAGGCGACCGTCGTACCAGTGTTAAGGTGCCTATATTCATGGCTGAAGTTTGTCAGCAGTACATTTGCTTTGCCGTCACGCAACTAGGCGATCCCTCTTGCGACGCTAATCTGGCGGTTCGCGAGCAGGTGCTGATCACCCTCGATGACGCCTTCAAAGTCTGCTTGTTCTTCGGTGCTGACGGAAATGATGACGCTGGAGAAGGGCGGAACGGTGACCTGCTCTTCTATCAGATTTAAAGCATGGGTTGCTGCCGTCGTGTGGGGCGGCAGTGCGTTTTCTGAGTTTTTTATTTATTTATTTTTATTCATACTACCCACAGCGCCTGGTGGCATTACAGTGGGGGGGGGGGGGGTACATACATATAATACAAACATGAAAGCAGAATACAAGAAATGTTTGAGCATGCCATACTACAGTAATACACTTCAAGGCAACACGCAAACATACAAACTCAAAGCGCGGTAGCAAAGCTGGCGTTATCAGCAATATGCACAACAGCTGATGGTAGGCAATTCCAGTCACGGATGGTTAGGGGGGAAAAATGAAGTTCTGAGTAGTTCATTGTGGCACTAGTGTTCGCGCACTTTATGCGCATGGTCCATACGGCTGGATATATAATGAGGTCGCAGAATGTAGTTATCGCGGTGTATGCCAGTCCTAGAGTTATATATGTTGTGGAAAAACTGAAGTCTCAATTTATTCTCCTTTCGCGAAGTGATTCCCATCCCAATGTATGTTTTGCAGCGATCATGCTAAGCTGTCTACTGTAGTTATTCAAAACATATCAGGCTCCAAAATTTTGCACTTAGGGTTAGGGTTATTGATTCAGACCTGAAGTCGATCACGGCGCCATGTTGACTTAGGGAAGTCCATCCCAAGTATCACATCCCTGGAGCACTGTTGCAGGTTTACAAATCTCGCAGGGTAATTCCAATTATTGATAGTGACTATTGCTTTACAGCCTCCAGCGGGTGTTTTTAAATGGCCTCCAGCGGTCCGAATTTCCGCGCCTTCCCACGCAGTCTTAACTTTCCTCAACTTCGCTGCGAACGGCCCACTGACGACGGAATAGTCAGCCCCAGTATCGACGAGAGTGGTGACGTTGTGGCCGTCGATAAGGCTTTCCAGGTCCCTAGTTCGTCGTCTTGCGTTACGGTTTGGTCGCGGCGTCGGATCACGGCTTCTTCGGCTTGTTCCGCTGCTTTGACGTGGTGTCGTCAGGTCTTCCTCCGGTCGCGAACTTGCGTCGTCTGGGCTCCGATCTTTTTGCGGCGTGCTCTTAAGACTCTGTCGAGGCGTCGTCGGTGGCGGCGGAGGATCTTCGGTAGTTCATCGTACAGCAACCTGCATCTCCATCGGTTGCTGCTCTTAGTTTTCCGGATATGGGCTCGCGGAACAGCCCCGAGTAGGGCCGGTGTACTGGCGGCGCTGTGGTGACATGTAGCGTACCGGCGACGGCGATCGGGACTGTCGTCGGGGCGTCGGGGCGACCGGCCTGCCTACCGGCAAGCTTCCCGCGCATGTTTACTGTGTTTACTGTGTTCGCGCTTGTTCCCACGATGATCGCCGTCGGTAGTACTTTTTGCACTTTCTTGGTGTTGGAAAATCGGTACGGCTAGGCTTTGGAGAACCTTTGTATTGTGCGATATGCCTCCTGCGAAGCGTTACTGTTCCTATTTGGAAGCCGGCACGACATCCAAAGATGTTCCACGACAAACTGTGAGCAGCCAACAGAAGAAGGCACGCCAAGCGACTTCCGCGCTTGCACCTTCACAAGTAAGTAATTGTACTGTTTAGCGTTTTATTAGAGCTCTCGAAGGTGCTCATGCTTTAACATAGGGGCATCTCCAATTGCTTTGGGAGCTCTAACACGTTTGGGTAAAGCAGGCCTCTTTGGCTTTATTCTTCAGAGGGCTTCGCATCGCTGTAAATCGAGTTGGAGTGCGGTAGGAATAACTCAAACATACTGAGTGTTTACTATGTTTTCATCACATTAAAAGGATGCGCAGTGCCATCATGTTGCACTTAACTGCTCAAACTAAGTTGGGGCTCTATCCGCATTTCGTAATGTACTTCATCTTTCTTTCACTCTTTTCATGACTTGCCAGCACAGCAACTAAACATAGACATAAAAGACATGTTTTCATCTGCCAGGTGATCTCAGACGACTGCCTCTTCCTTAGTCTTTGTAGAGTTGCTGCGCTGACAGATCGTGAACATATTTCATCTTGCCTACTCTGTGCTACTTCTGCATTACTGTTTTTGTTTAGTGAGCCAGATGCGGTCGCCTTCGTGTTATTGTATTGGTTATAACAGACCTCCAGTTGTGACAACCATGCATGTGAAATTATAGCAAAAATACCTCTTTACACAAGAAACTTGGTGCAATTTGATATATTTTCTCTATTTAGAAATTAGATGAGATTGATTCATTGATTCATACTTCACTTTGCAACATTGCGTTAACTGCGCTGGTGTGATTTCAGTCTCCTCTTCGTCCATGTCTAGTGTTGCGCAGTGAATGATGAATCAGTACCAAATTGCCGAACTGTCATTTCTTTTGGTATCAGTAAGATGGGATTTTTTTTGTATGCGATATTCAAAATAATTTACTTGAGTATTTTGAAACTCCCCATTTATTAACACGTTCGCTGCAGCACGCTTTTTTAAGGTCTCGGTTTAGGTGCGGAGTGACCCACCCGTGAGCCGCTCGGCATATCTTTCAGGTGCGCCGTGACCCACCAGGTGGGCCATGCGCCTGTGCCTGTCTCATTCGCTCCAAAGAGATGGCGCTGCTATCTTTGCGGCTGGTGTTTGGCACGCTTAATTGTAAGACACATATATATTCCTTGCATTCTTCGCGTGACAGGTTTTGTTGAAATCGAAAGTTCCTGGCACCAGAAAACACAAACACACGTTTTTTTTCTTTGTGTTGTACTTTCTTTTGTGTCTGTAAAAAAGGTATGATGATTCATGAGTCACGCTAAAATGTTTGGTAGCAGCAGAAGAACCGCATCTATACTTATTTGATTGAAACGTATTTCAAAAGCCACAGAAAAATGATGGCGAGAAACACAATAGGGATATAGGCTTGCCACTCCGCTCCTTCAAAACAATATCGCCATCCCACATCGAATGCAATAAAAACAGATGCATTCGGTGCATTATGAAACCTCAGACAGCAGCACATGACGGACAGTACTTGAGCATGGGTCGCCGGTGGGTCATACCGCATGCAGCATGAAAACATTTTCGTTCGAATGTGTTGTGGGTCACTGGTGGGTCACAGCATCTAACACCAGAAAAGTATTCTTCTGGTTATTTATAACCTCTTGCAACAAGAGTTGTACATCTGCATTCAACTGTCATAAAGTTATCGCAGCTGCAACCAGATAAATGCACGTAACTTCGCAGCCGCATAGGAGGAGCACAGGCCGTGACCCACCAGTGACCCACGCCGCAGTGAACGTGTTAAATAGTCAGTGATGAAAATATGAATTAAAGTTCACGAGGGAAAATGAATTGGCTGTAAGCTATCAATTTTCAGTCAAGAATAATGAGGATTAATTTGTATCTTCAAACATGAGCATGATTCGTGAGACTAATGGAAAAGGTGCCCACCATAGATACTAAAATCCTGTCTTTGCTTTTCTTTTTCTGCTTATGCTGCATGATCTTCAGTCCCCTCCCACGCACAGTGACTCAGCCAGCCAAGTGACTGATGCGAATGATGGTGGTGTGGATCTCTCACCTGAAGACGCGACACTCGAGGGTCCGTGTGCAGCAGACTACGACCCTGATGCTGACCTTGCAGAGTTCCTCAGGACGAATTCCGAAAAAAAGCTTCCGAACCAAACATCGAGACTGCTGCAGGCAATTCTGTTGCTTTTAACGTTTGTCGCTGCTGCTGGGCTCACATGGACGCAAGTGGATGGACTACTAAAACTGCGCGGGGTCTCCCCTGCGTTTTCTCTGGACCCAATAAAGTTTGTATAATAATAATCATCATCATCAAAACTGCTGAATGTGCCCTTTGGAGAAGACGTATTTCCAACATCTAAGTATGGATTGAGGAAGCTGTGGGACCTTCAGCGGTCAAAGGCAGTTGAAGTTCACCCCTACTGTCCGGCATGCCTACACTTGACTACAAGCTGTGGAGAGAACAAAGAACGGTGGAGTGTTTGTGCCGTGGAAGCAACACTGCCATGCATGCTGAGAAAGGGGAACTTCTTCATTACCCTTGATTTAAAGCAGCAACTACTGAAGTTACTCTAAAGAACACTGCACATTTAGTGGGTAGAAGTCTGCAGAAGATTGCATCAACCGCTAATCAGGAATTGATCGAGGACTGCCGCACCAAAAATAAGCTATCTTGGAGTGACCTGACTATGACACTGAACAGTGATGGCTCACCAGTTTTCAAGTCCCGTAGGGGATCTTTGTGGCCAATTCAAGTGGCCTTAATCGAGCTACCTGTTCCGACATCGCTGGAAAAACATTCTTGTTGGTGCAGTATGGTTTGCCAAAGAGCATCCCCCCAAGTCATATGTTTTTGAAGACATTTGTGGACAAGTTCAATGCGATTGGCACAGTGGTGTGGACTTTTGCTGGACGCACTATGCGTTCCACAGTCAGTGCCCTATGTTGCTGTGTCGACTCACCGGCACGGGCTGCTCTGCTCAACGCTAAGCAGTACAACGGTTACTATGGCTGCTCATGGTGCTTTCAGAAGGGAACACTCGTGGATGGTAAGATTACAATTTTGCATGTGTGCATAAGTATTGATAACAGTTCTTCTAACGGCCATTAGTAAATGAGCTCAATGTTCCATTACAGGAGAGCAGGGTCATTATTCATCACTAGAGTGCGAACTCAGGACAAGGACAAATGGCACACGAGTTAGTGCTCGTCTTCATGTGCCATTTGTCCTTGTCCTGAGTTTGCGTTATATATAGTATGAACATGTCCTACCAACTAGCCTAAGCCTCCACCCTTCTGAGGGTCATTATGTCATCATTTCTGTTGAACTGTCAGAATGCGTAAGATATAAAGATGTACTGATTCCAATTTGCTAAGCTAAGTTTACTCTAACAGACATATCTCCTGTATACGGAGCTCTGAGCAACTATGGACTTTTGTAAATGCTGCAAAATAGGTTTTAGTGCGACAAAGTCATTGTTCACATGGTGCGCCTACTGACATCAACGCTAGTGTGACATCAAGAATCAATTTTGGCGACTTCTCACGCCATTGATGCTATTTGTGACGATGTCAGGTCCTCAAATATCAAAATGGCTACTTGTATGTTGCCAACTGAGTGGACTTGTTGTCAAAACATCACAATATCTGGTGAGAGCATGTGGCAAGGATCTCATACTAGGGCAGGACATAAAGGTACAGTAAGAACCGGAACAAGCTTTTAGAGACATATTGTAGAAAATGTTTCCGGGTGCACTCTTGCTTACCAGTACAGTCTCTGTGCTCCTGAGTGCCCGGGTGTTTCATTTGATGTAAAATACAACTGAAAATTTTTGTGTGTCAGTACTGTATAATACAGCTTGTAGCTTAGTGGAAATAGCACATTTTAGCTTAGTGGAAATGTGAGAGGTACTGTTACCTGTGCCAGCTTACAAATAAACTGACCTTTCTAGACTTTCAAAAGAAATGCAAGAACAGCAAACAGTGGTTGGCAGGGAACCTTACTAGGAATATTTAAGCTGATTCTTTCTTCTCATCGCAACCCAAACATCCATGATTACTTTGTGATAATGCGAAGGCTGTGACTGAAGGTAACTGTGGCCAATTTATTTGCAAAACATTGGTCGCTAAGTGACCCATGACACCAGTGTTCTTTCACGCCAGACTGGCTTCTGTTCTTCACTATCTCTATTGTGTTTTTCCTATGAGGCTTTCACTGGTAAAAGCGTTACTGTAAACCAGTGTCACGGCACGAACTTTCTTTTTTGAATAACTGTAGTTCTTCTGGAATTAATAATACAAGTCGTCACAGATTAGTTAACTGGATTATAGTAATGCGTAATTGCGGAACATTCTCGCAATTGGTGTGCTATTAGGTATGATATGGATGCTTTGATGCATAAGATTGGTTAAATTTCTGCCTTGGCTTGGTTTGCATTCTGTTTTTGTTTATTAACATGCATTCGTGCTTAGAGCTGCTTTCATGCTCACAACTGCCGAGTATGGCTTAGTGGAGCACATTGTCTTTTTTATGAATCCAAATGACCTTCAGGCCAAGGAAAGCTCAGGGGACATTAATTCCCCTTGTGCTTTCTGTTAGACTCATTTGGTTGTGTCTTACAAAGAAACGTGCCCCAAGAAAAGATTCCCCCTTTTTTGTACATTGTTGTCTTGTGTTTGCGGGTGAACCGCCACAGCGTCAGTTCTGTCCATTGAGGTACTGTTATTCATGTATAAAAAACTGCGCACAGCACACTTGTGCTGGTGATGCTTCTCTTTAGTCCTAACTTTTATTCGATCATAGAAAAATAAAAGGTAGGGCTTTAAAATTATTCAGTTTGTACCATAGCGCACCTTATTCTGTATACATACCCCATGTTAGTAAACAACAGAATGCATCAGTGATATATTTGGGCACATGTAGCGACATTGCAGCACGTAGGCTCTGCCCAGCATGTGCCGTAGCCCTTGAAATGACACGATAACTGACACAGCGGCTGCAAAAGCTGCCTCCTAGTACTGCCATTGGGATTCAGGTACTGCCAGCGAGTTTATGAAGGGGGGCTTTAGTTTACAAGAGGTGGCCACGACTGAGCAAGTTGTACTGGCTCTTAGAAGTGCTTTGAAAAGAACATAGAAAAATGACGGACCTTGCAACTTTGAGAAACCCTGAGAATTTTATCCATACACCAGACATTTCACGCCATGACTGTAATAAGATTAGCGTTGCTGTAGTCTAGGTCACGTTTGTACATTTCAATTTGTGCATTTATTCAAGACTCACCCACGTAGTTCAGCAACACGCTCCTAACTGCGATATGAATATTCACATACAAAAGATACAGTCGAACCCCTCAATAACGAAATTGCCAGGGAAGCGACTTTTGTTCGTTATTGTGAGAATTTCGTTGCAAAAATAGAAAAATACGCCCGCCTACTACTTCGCACAATGAAACTTATTTAAAGAAGTTGCTCATCTTGCTCTGTTTCACGTTACTTTGAAGAAGCTAGATGGCGTGAGCCTCAGAGTTTAATTGGCTTTGTATAGCTTCGCCGTCACCATGGGCACCGAGGAAAGAGTGAATGATTTAAAAAGCATCAAGAACTTCGCGCAAACTTATTTGCCTTTCTTGCATTCTGCTGCTTTAATCACTCTCTTCGTCACTATCACATTCCTTGCGCACACTATTGATGATAGCATCGCTGAATTGTTCGTGTGCAATGTGCTCGGCTAGGCACACAAAAAGTCATGGAGTTCGACAACGTCTTGTTCAACTTGTCGCTGTCACCCGACCAAATGTAAACAGCAATGGGGGCACCGATGCTTGTTGGCAAAAATGTATGTGCCCGACTTGTCGAATGAGCGGTGCTACAATTTTCCAACTTCTGGATTCCCAACTAGCTCATGGGTTGAAAAAAAAATTTTGTGGATTACTAGCATTACTACCTTAAAAATTTGTTATTCCAGGAGTGCTTTTTAAAATCTCTTTGCTATCGATACGGCTCATTTGCATTGAACTTCATGGACCTTCGCCGAGGACGCCAGATTTCTACGTTGTCGCGAGAATTTCATTTTTGAGGGCCGTCGTTATTCAGGGGTTCAACTGTACAGAGTTTTAAATGAGTCTGTAATTGTGGCAGGAAATTATTACACATAAAGATATATGTGTGAAGTTTTTTCGTGCATACAGAAAAAGCAGCCTTAGCGACACCTTTCTTTATGTAAACATGGTTGCGATAATGCAATAAACAATTATTATGTGGCGTGGATGTGGCTCTTACATACCTGCCAACCTCTTTAAGCATTCAAGCTCTCCCGTACGCTCATCTCGGGGCCGTGAAGGTGTACAGTCCAGAAACAGACTTGGCTAATTTCATGTGTCCCATTTGTTCGCAGAGTCCAACAGGCACACAACAGCAAGAACGTCGGTGTCCAAGGCGCTTGTGTCAGTTTGTTCTGCAGCCTCATATAATTTTAAAAAGCACTCCCAAAGTCGTCTATTTATTCATGACCGAATGGATCAACTGAGCCCATAGGACGGCAAAAAATGTGTAGCTAACCCAGACTCACTCGTGAAATATATTTTGCCTTTAGGTATCAGCTGTCATGTCATCAGGAAGCATTTAAAAGTTTATTAGTCTGCTCATACATTCTTTTACTATGACACATTTGGTCAACAGGATGTTAAGACATCTGCTGCAATTGCTGTATGTGGCCATGAATAAGACTGCCAGGCCCAATGGTGTACACATTCTGTGCATTGACACCCAAGAAAATCAACAAGACAACAACCATCACTCTAGCTTCATTGGGAATTCATCAGCTGTATAATCGAAATTATTAGTTTCAGCTTCGGCCCTTTGTTCATTCTTTTCGTTCACTCTCACTTTTATTGCCCTGGTTATATGGTAAATTTAAATCGAGTATAGCAGTTCGTTTGCACTACGCTTTTCGTAGCTTCGTTCGGTTAGTTTGATGGGATAGAAACTCAGTCAGCATTCTATTAACTAATTTTTTTTCACTGTTGTGTTCACATGTAAGTCTTTTTGTGCTATAATGTTTGGACAGAACTATCATATTATGTAGCTTGAAGCGCTGATCCCGAAGAACGTTATGCACTGATCCGAAGTTTGTTTGTCAGATAAGTTACAAGTGGGTGTGTATTTTCCTTTTCAGGAACACTAAAGTATACCTATGAAGGCCCGGATGTGGTGGAAAGATGCCACGAGTCGGTCATCAGCGCAATGAAGCTTGCATCCAGAAGAGGATGCCCTGTAGATGGCGAGAAAGGCCCGTCAGCTGTTGCCAAACTGCGGACATTGGA
This sequence comes from Rhipicephalus appendiculatus, assembly GCA_030522465.1. Lineage (NCBI taxonomy): Eukaryota > Metazoa > Arthropoda > Arachnida > Ixodida > Ixodidae > Rhipicephalus > Rhipicephalus appendiculatus. Next base: position 94,116 of record JALIZH010010845.1, on the reverse strand, counting down.
CCTGGTTTGGGGCTTCCCAACTGAATATTTGCATTCTATTTTGGAAGGGGTCGTTTCGCAATTGATGGAATTGCGGCTCAGCTCCACAGGAAAGGCATGGCACATAGGCAACAGGATTGGTGTTCTAAATGAACGGATCCTGAAAATTCGTCCTCCCGGATTCTTCACCAGGTTGCCAAGGTCACTTTCTGAGAGGTCCTTTCTGGAAAGCCACCGAATGGAAGTATTGACTTCTATATTACGAAGTGCCTTGTCTCGAAAACATTTTGCCACATAAGTTCCTGCTCCACTTTTCTTTGCTTGCACACAGCCCCTATTTGCTGTTGAAAGCAAGCATAAAACCATGGGAAATCTCGCATGCCAATAATTTGTTAAAGCAGCTTGTATCAGATATGCCGAAGCTGTACGGTGAGAACACTTTCACATTTAATGTGCACCAGCTCCTCCACATCGCAAAGTCGGTTTAAATGACGGGGCCACTTTGGGCAACTTCTACATTTCCCATTGAAGGGGGAAATGGCGATATCCTCAAGCTCGTGTCTGCTGCCAAAGGTGTACCTCAGCAAATAGCCGAGCGATGTATCATGCAGACAATGTTGAAGTCACTTGAGCGCATTCTATTCCTCCCACCTGTCTTGAAAAAGAAGCAGCAAATCATTTCCGAAAAAAAAATGGTGAACCGTTCTGTTTCAGCTGTTATGGGTGCACCTTTGCCTTCATCCAGTCTAGAAATTGCTGTAAGTAGTTTAATTTCAATGAGTCCGGTGCGAACTATTGGGCAGTACTCCAGAGCACAAATTAGGGGGATTTACTGTGCACAGTTCACATTACAAAAGGGCAGAGAAGTCTTGTTCACAGTACATTGAAACTTGCGATAGAAGGCTTTGTAAAATAGTGAACGTCCTTTCCATAAATGGCACCATAGCGCTGGTGTGTCAGGAGCTGATGTATACCGAGAGTATTATGCCATCCATCTACGAGCTTGAGCATCCACCACTCAATGTTGGGTTGTGCTTGGTGCAAGCAGAAAGCATTTTTTCAGTATGTGTCTAGGTGGAGCAAAATGGAAAGTCGTACATTGCGAAGATTCCGAATTTGTACAAAAGAGATTAAGTTCCTTGTAGCAGAAACAAAGGAAGCTCTTGAATCATGTTTCATTGAGGTGAGGTAGCATCTTAGAGGAGCAGAGAGCTAAGCTAGTTAGTATGTATTTAAGGTAAAAGAATGGGCGTGCAACCCGTACACAAGAGAGAAGTCAAGATACAACAAATGCTGTTTTTGCTTTTCTTTTTTTCTTCTTTTGGTGTCCTGACTTCTCTATTGTGTTCCTGTTTGCATGCCTAGTAGAGGTAATGTCATTATACTTCAAATATTTGCCAAACGGGATTTTACTTTAATCGAAGTAATAGTTGTTCAGATCTTACATGCTAAAGCTACAATGTAATTATGCGGCACGCCTAGAGCGGCAGAGATTTCGACCACCTGAGGTTCTTTAACGTACACTTAAATGTAAGTATGCAGCCCAGTGGCATTTTCACCTCGGTCAAAAATGCGACCTGCATGTCAGCAGCGGAGCACTGTAACCACTATACCAGCATTGTGGCTGATGTTTACATAAACAAATTTTTTTTTATGTTCAGTCTAAAATGTGCACCTGTGAGCAAACGTCTGCATATGCAGACGTTTGCTCACAGGTGCACATTTGCATGTGCACCTGTGAGACCACATATGCTATGTAAAAAATTACTGATGATTATGATACTCCCTGATTCAAAGTTTGGGTGCAGCGGCAAGTGCGTTTTCATTTGGCAATCTACTGAGGCAAAGATTATGAGAGGTATGCATTTACTTGAAGTTTATTTTTTGTCTTGTTTCTAACAAGAAAATGTTTTATGCCGGGGTCCACCAAGACTTCAGTGACGTATTTCCATCATGGAAATGACGTTGAAAAAAACACGTCATTAGAAGACATAAAAAGTTTATGCCGGGCACGCTATCCACTGCGCCACGGTCACATACTCTGCAGGCTTTACAAACGCGCCTTTTATATCTACCGTTGCCCTCTCAGTGCTCTTGCTAAAGTGAAGTAACGCATTATGACTGTGAAATCCATGATTCGTTCCTTCAAAGCATCATAATTACGCGTCCGTCCCATTCGGCGCGTTTCGAATAGGAAAAGTACAATTTTTTCGACACATTAGCGCACTGCCAGGTGGTGGCCTTACTCCTAGTGTCGGCCTCGCTCATGGCATCCATCCATGCCAAACATAGCTCTGCGATGCGCGAGTTTTTCGTGTGGCCGTAACTCCGCGTTCCCAACTTACCCTTGCCCCGCGAAAAGTCGCAGCCAGCCAAAGGGGGGAGACATGGTGCTCGTTGTGTTTCTCTCTGGTTGGGCAGTGGTGTTCAATAACTCTAACATGCTGCGAATAGGTGACCTTATCCCCAGTTCGGCGTCCAATCAGTGACACTCTTGTGGCTGTCACACCGCTCTCTCTGATTCCGCTCTCACCGTACAGCTACCACAAGCATCTATGACCACAAGGGTTTTTTTAATCATTGATCATGGACGTCAGTCGTCGGGATACAGTTGTGCCACCAAACGTCAACGTGCATGCATCCACGTTAAACGGTGCTATAACTGTCAAACACCAATGGACACTGTGCAAGCTCTCTTATATCGATGTACACTAAACATTCAACTACTTCTGTAAGGACACGTTTCACTTTCGTGTTATACCGATTCCTATGATGGTGGGACCAACAATGTTTTTTTCAATGTTATTATTTCCTCTCTCTGCAGCACAAGCTGCTGTTACAGGTGCTTCTTTATTTTAACTTTCGTCTTTCCTAATTAAGACAGGCTGTAGTTCATGAATTCAGAACATACGATTCCTCTCTGTGATAAAATATTGCTCGCCACCCTAGCCTTGTGAAAGTGGATGTCCAGCAGAACTGCTGAAAATCGCCACAACTGCTGACGAATGTACGCGATGCTTTATTGCAGTGTTATAGATTCAACGCTAGTAATGGCAATTTTGACAGCATGCTACAGATGGATATATTGCTGTTTTTATTTCCCTTTGCTTTTCCTTGGGAGTGATAACTAAGCGTTGCCTGCCCATAAGGGTGCTGCAGCTATATTAAAATACAATGCTATGCAGGTTCTTTTACATAATTATAGTCACTCCCAATGCCACTAGCTTATGTTGCTGATGTTGTTGGGGTAGCTGTGCAGGGAGCGCTATGCGCTTTCCATTGTTGTGAGGAGAGGTTTATTGTCAATTTCGAGGTTCAGATGCATATTTTGGGCATGTTCGTTATAGAAACCAGTGCTTTGTGTACGTAGCAGGCATTTTCGGTTGTACAATGTTTTTATGTTGTAATTTTTTATCGATGAGTGCTTGGAAGCGTCTTCACCTCTCCTGCAAGTCAAACCGATATGAAAATATTGTCTGTACGAGCCAAAAAATTTTGCTCATAGACGGTACCGCGAAAAATGACCAGCAATGAGAGGCTAAGACTTTCGTTGCCTTGTACCACACGTTTTGAAGTAGGTCTGTGTTCTGTCATGTCATACTTAATTTATAACAAAATATGTGCCCAATGGTGAAATTTAGTCTGTCTTCCAGCTCAGCAGCCTGATAATCAAACTGCTATGCTACTTACCAAACAACTCTTTCCAACTAATTATTGTTGAATACTTCTGTTATCATCGGTTGCAGAGCCTGTATATGTGCCGGTCTTAAGCCACAGCCACAGCTAAAAATGAGCAGTGAAATGTACCACTGTTCTTCAAATGTGCAATTTCGTGGTCATTAGATGAATTACTTAGATAAGTATTGAAGGGGCCCTTTAAAACTAAATGCAAATAGCTAAAACCAAAACTTAAGAGCCATGTAATGTGAACCGTCCACAAATGGTTTTGGTGGAGAAGGCTGGTTTTATGTGTTATTTTCAAGACATGGCTTTGATTAGGGTATCTGATTGTGAGGTAGGTGTGTACTCATTGTAAAATGTTTGCTGATCACCGTGTCACAATTGTCAAATTAAAGCCTTTCTGCATGCTCACAGTGCACAGCTGAATACTCTGTTATAACGAACTTTCACTGTCTTATGCTTTTCCCTGTTTTCATTTCTACTTTGAATAAAAGTTTACATTTGCTTTTCTGATATCGTAAGTGGAGTGCGTTACAAGTTGCCTTGCATATCGTGCATTACGATGTACCTTACGCTTCTTTTATTGTGTGGTGGAAAAATATATCAGCTACTTTTAAAGGGCATGCAAAGTTGTGTTCTTTAATGCAGTTCTGACATTAAAAAAGCTGCATGTTTTGGGCAATTGCATTTCACTTGAAAAATTAATAATTCAATACGCCTTTTTTTGGGCATTGTTCATGAGTGCAGGGCATTATCTGTGAGTTGTTCTTTACTGAGACAGATGGTCGTAACCGTGCCTCAAAATTTGTGTAAATTTGATGGTATTGTGCTTCAATGAAAAATATTCATCCCGTCAGCACCCAATAAGTCATTATTTTTCATGCTCATTAGAAGTTCAACTTGAACACTAGCATCAAAAGAAGTGTTAAAAAGAAATTAGTTTACAAGTTTGGTAGTTGCGTGACACTCTTTCACGAATGAACTTGTTGGTTCCTTGACAAAGACAAGTCCATTTCTCAGACTTGGCTCCAGCAATACTCACTGGCCATCAATTTATTATTGCATGAATTCAATTACTTAAAGCTTTAATTGTCAATCATTCTTGAGGTGTTAGGGAAACTAGACAATATGGTGCGTATTTGGCATAGTGGCTGGTATTTCAAGGATTTGTCAAAATTCAAAATACCGAACATCCCCTCCACATGGCTTCACGTGGACACTGGAGCACTAGTCAGCCATAAGGTGTCTGGTGGCAGAAACGAATGGTTGTTCAAAAATGTGTAAAGCCAAACCGTTGACGAATAACTTCATAAGTGGTTTAGAATAAAGGCACGAGTTAAGCTCAACAAGGGGAAAACATTGGCTTATGTGGCATTGTTAATTTTCCCGCTGTGTTGCAATTGTTTACCATGTGCCTAGAATATAGCATACCTGATTTCTGAACTGCACTTGTAGGAATTGGAAAAAGAAACATTTTTACGTGCAGCTGTGTTCCCGTAAACTACGCGACAAGATCTCTCTGCAGGTTTCAATTGTTAATTAATATTCATCAAAATATGCCACCTGCATACGCGTAATTGCACATGACACGCATATCTTCTCATGAGGCCAGTTGCGTGATCACTAAAGTCCACAAGACCGATCTTTAGTGTGCACTCTTGAAGACACTAAACCGGTTTTGCACACCAAAATACACCGAATTGGTCCATTATGCACACTAAATCCCACCAAACCGGTCCGGTCTCCATGCTAAATCCCACCAAACCGGTCCAGTCTGCATACTAAATCCTACGAAACCGTTCCGGTCTGCACACTAAATCTACCAAACCGGTCCGGTCTGCACACTAAATCCCAGCAAACCGGTCCGGTCTGCACACCAAAACCACCAAACCGGCCCGGTCTGCACACCAAAACCACCGAACACCAAACCGGGCTGGTGTATTTTTCAACTGGGAGTCACAGCGAAAGCTAGAAAAGCGGCCTTTCTAGAGGCCGCTGTAGACTCTTTTGGGGGGAACTATAGTACAAGTGCACTTGCAAGCTACCCACCACGGCATAAATTATCATGACTTTCAAGAAGTAGATAAGCATCTACTGTGCCATTATTCGCAATTCTCTTGAGAAGCGTGGTACGTGCTACACATGTGTAAGCCATTATGTGCACTTTGTTCGTGCTCTGGCTGATGACGATGAATAATTATTGCTGAGCCTTTTGTAATGTGCGGAATGCAATGAACGACCTACTCGTTGCGTAATTCTCATTGTGTGACACCTGGTTCTTATTTTAGTCTACTACGACGCGATATTACTTATTAAACGATTTCTTATCCGACATGACACCTGTAGAGGGCGTTTTTGCGAAAGAGCTCCAAGCACCAGAGTGACTCTGGGGTAGAACACTCGACTGCCACGCAGAGGGCCCGAGTTTCAAATACGAGCATTTTTTGGAGAATGAATGGGTTTAATAATGCAGGCTGACGGGTAGAAAGATTCGAAGTGGAATGCTCTCGCTTCAACAGGCACCGCCATCGTGCTCTACGAACCCTCTTACAACCTCCTTTTGAAGGGGGTTTGAGTAGCACCTTTAGGATGCAAACTTTGAGCCGAGCTCAAAACTCCCTAAAAGGCTCAAACCCGTTTGCTGTGTAGCTCACTTTATTCATGGCCCCCCGCGATCTGCTCCACCAACGGCACGCCACCGGAGTTTATGGCGGAGGTCAATATTTTACGCTAACAACGGCGCTTCATTACGACGAAAAGTGTGCCGCAGTCCTAAGTGCACACGTGCAGCAAAATACTACTGCGTTCGTCTCAAAGCGCTCAATAAGCATAAATTCACAAGCAAGTCAGTAGCAGGTCAATGAATTCATTTCAACATATGTAGCTTGTGGTGAGAACCTGACATAGAGCTGTTTCAGTTCAACAGATTTTCACTTAGTTAACTTTTTCCTGAGCTCCCTTAAACTTCGTTCAAGTGATGTCTCACCATATAACAAAACTTGCCAACATTGTGTTGGCAAGTTTGTGATGTCAAGTGTTGTGTTGGCAAGGAGACACAAACCAAATAGCATACACATTTACAAAAACGCGCTGTCGGCTAAAGGCAACGATAGTCCTCGATAGCGAACCGAGAATATTACGCACCTTTTAAAAAGAGGTGGCACGATGCAATAAGGATGAGAAAGATATGAACCATCAAATAGCGCTGAGACACAACCATGAATACGCCTAGGAAACGTGTCCAGGACAAACAAAAAAATATTCATGTTTGAGGTCCAATTAGGAGAATGAATGGACATTTCGGTAACACATAATGTTTTCGCGATATATGTGGCACCTTGCTTTTATAAAGATAACGCCCTTGTCAATGGTCTAGTGTCAAGCCTCTTCTCTGTTCCTCTATTGTGTGCTTCTTGTTTCTATGGCAGGTATCAGACTTTCCTGAAAATGCAATGTTTTCAGTATCGTCCCTATTTTTTTTCTCCTCCGTTTCCCTTTTGTTCTTCCCGTCAGCCGGCATGCGGTATCTTGACAACCTCCCTCTTTCAGAACATGTACGCGGAAGAATAAATTATGCAGACGATGTACTGTTGGGCTCGAGATATCTCTTTCAGATGCGGACATACCGTAGGAACCGGGTACCGGTTCTCAACGCCGTGAGGCCACGTACCACTATCGAAGACAATCTCGACGTCGCCGCTTACCTCCAGAGAGCCGAAGAAGCTTGACACCTCTGTCCGCCTGCGTATCAAGTACCAGCAGATGATCGACAGGCGCCAATGCAATCGTCTACAACGTTCCATTGAGTACGAACTCTGCATAACGACATTAAAGCTGTCTGAAAACGCGGGTAGGGGGGTTTATTCTGGAATTAACCGGGCCACCAATGATAGCGCTGGAAACTTCCAAGCGACACTTGTAAATACTGACGTGATTTACTGCTGGTCAGATTATCCGAAGGCCCACGAGTGATCGATCAGTGTGCAGCCGGAATTGCTTGTATTTTCACCTTCCAATCACTGGGAACAAGTTCGCCCAAATATAGACGCATATATTTCGCAGTCTTGCTGCAGCCATCGTCACCGTCACACCACGTGCCATTTGGTGGGGTTGCTGGTGTTCTCATGAATCAAGCGCCTAGGAAAAGCCGTGAACCCAGTCCCAAAGCAATGAGAATAAGACACTACAGCCCTCCTAGATAACCGTGCTAGCCGCAGACCGCAGGGACCACCACCAAAGTACGTTCCTCCTCTGGAAAAGCCTAGACAGATCCTGACAATGACTACCCCGTCAGCTACGATGACAGCGTCTGTGCCGGCTGCATCAATCCTGCTTCAGCATGCTAGGGAGCCGCAAAATATTCGCACATCACCTGGTGAAGATAGAGAAAGCTGCCTGAAAACATAGCACTGAGTCACCGCTTTGAAAACTCGGATACAACGAAAAAGTTCTTCGCCTTTATTCCTCCCTTGAAGATGGCGCCAACACAAGGTTTGAAAACACAGAGGCCACCCTGACCACCTCGGATATATTTCGCGCCGCATTCCTCGACGCCGTCACAACTGCCGTACGTGACAAGAAGAGGCCAAACCCTGCCGGAGAACCACGTACAACTCACAAGCGAGAGCGGCTGGATGTGCACCGAAGAAATGACCTGCCTGTTCCTTCATGCAGAACCGAACCCGGTATGTCTGAGGAGAAGATGAGATTCGTAATCCGGGGAATGTGTGGTGAAGTGTTGTGAAGCGGTGGTTTTTGTGAAGTGCGGTGGCATCGTAGTGTTGTATGAGACGCGCTGAGAGGCAACGGCTGCGATGCTTCACGATTGAGCGATGAAGAGAAGACGACGACGTCGGCGCGAAATGTCACGTGGCCCGCCGAAATAAAACCCGGCCCGCCACAAGAAAAGAATGTTCACGGGCAAGTTCGCATAGCCAAGGCCTTTAGGACCGATGGGAAGAGGGCACAGGGAAAAGAGAAGAATAAAAAGCGTTCGACAGACTAGGGGAAGGCAGAAGGCGTTGGGAAATTGTGGACCGAAGATCGCTGGCGTCGCGCGACGCCAGCGATCTAGAGATGTTAGGAGTATTAAGAATATGGCGAGCATACGAATAGATCAATAGGCTTTGGCAGAGAAAATGGGGCTCGAGGGTTCAGAGCTGAAAGTGTGGTTAGACGAGCAGGAGGCGCGGGCAGGAGACGAACGGTTGGCAGAACGAGAAGCGAGAAAGGAGCTACGAGAACTGGAAAAAAGAAGGGAGAGAAATGTGCAGTTGCACCTAACGGTTGCCGAATCGGAAGGCCATCGTGAAGAGACGAGAACAGCTGACCGAGGATCAGGAGGGAGTGCATTTTGCAATTTGAATCCTGACAGCCTAATTCAAAATTCAATGAAAACCGGGACGACTTGTATGCATGCTTAAAGAGGTTACAGAACGTCGCCACCGGGCAAGAATGGTCGAAAGGAAAATAGGTCACAGATTTAAGCATGTGATTGAATGCAGAGGCCTTAAAAGTGTTACGACGGTTTTCTCCAGAATATTCGCTCGAATAGAATAAGGCCAAATGACCATTGCTTCAGCGTTTCTGGTTTACGACAGAGGGCTATCGGGGGAGTTCCGCCAAAGCAAACCCCAAGATGGGGGAGACGAGAAAACAGTACGCGACGAGGCTCTTGAGTTTCTTGACCGCTGGGTCAAAATGTCTAAGACCGACATGAAGAAGGTGGCACTGCGCAATCTAATAGTTTCGGAACAATTGTTGAGCATAGAGTTAAAATAACAGACTCTAGAGGAAAAGCTGGGCCGATAAAGCCATAACCAGGGCGAGGAGCGACATGTCGGTACATTATCATAGTTGCCATTAAAATAAAATACAGAAGCGCTACATATAGCGGTGTAAAGTACTCAAGTTCTCGCAATGTAAATCGTAGACAGCCCTTTTCACGCATTACAAACGTTCGGAAATAGTGTGAAATTCATATCAAGTACTTTTAGGAAAGATGCAATGGTCATTTATGCAATTTACTGAGCTCGGAAAAGAGCGTTTGCAGTTTTCTTTAGTATATGGCGCGACCATGCTTGTACCGTATCAACATTTTAGGGCGTGGCCGTGCGGTCGATGGCGCCAGCTTGCTCGCGCGTCGTGTGAATCGTAGTTTCTCGTCGTCCGTGTTTTAAATGCGAAGCATTCCTTAGCGAACTTCGGCGACTTTGAGCATATCTATCTATCTATCTATCTATCTATCTATCTATCTATCTATCTATCTATCTATCTATCTATCTATCTATCTATCTATCTATCTATCTATCTAGCGGTCTATGACTTTGTGCTCTCCTGGCCGTATCGTTAATGGGATTTAGACCAAAATTGGTATGGCATAACATGACTGTATGGTAAACATGAATGACTGGTCATCGAAGATGAAGATGGAGACAATACGAAAGAGAACGACGTTCCCTGATTTCGAGCCGACTTGTCTCCCTCTTCTATGCCTGGCTCCGAGTGCGCCTCTGTATCCACCTTGTAAATATAATCTGCTACGCCTACGCCTTTTCTCCCCGTAACATTTTGGTGGAGAGTGCGGGTTCTCCCAGCATTCACGACGCTACTACGCAGCGGCCGCTTTTTGACCACCTTCGCGATGCATGCTCACGAAGAGGATGACGATGTCTCAGACACTTCGTCGACCGTGCCTCGAATGACCGCTACGCGACCTACGGCTTCAAAACCAGCAGCATCACAACCACCGGCGCCACAGCCACCCGTGCCGCAACCAGCCGCCACAAACCGCACCGTCGTCCTCACGCAGCTGCGCGACCCAGGCACCTTGTCCGGCACCGAGAACACTGCCGTCGAGGATTGGCTTCAGCTCTACGAACGGGTGAGCGCTCTGTACAACTGGGACCCGACGCTTATGCTGGCCAATATCCTCTTTTACCTTGAGAGAACGGCAAAAGTTTGGTTCTGCAACCACAAGCAAGAAATAACAAGTTGGGACATGTGCAAGCAAAATCTAATTGCCTTGTTCGGCAAGCCCATTGGGCGCCGTTGTGCTGCACAGAAAGAGCTCGCGTGCCGACTACAGACCTGCACCGAGTCATACATCACGTATATTCAGGATGTGCTCGCGCTGTGCCGCAAGGTTGATCACAAGATGTCCGAAGTTGAAAAGGTGGCGCACATCCTCAAAGGAATCACGGACGATGCTTTCACTCTTCTGGTATTCAGAAACCTGTCGACAGTAGACGACGTCATTAATGAGTGCCGCCGCTTTGAAGAAGCGAAAGGCCGTCGCATCACGCCTCAATTTTCACGTCTTCTGAATACGGCTGCAACGTCTACTTGCGAGGATACCCGTCCACCTCCTTCTCCTGCTGCATCCGAGGATATTTTGCGCCTCGTGTGCTGTGAAATCGAAGCTGCAGCTCCAGTTCCTGTTCAGGCGCGCGGCCCGGACGATTCCCACACGATTACGCTCATCCAGACTGTTGTGCGCCAGGAGCTTGCTAACGCAGGACTGCAGACGCTGCGCCCAGTGAACAGGCCCGATTACCGTCCACCCGCTCTACCTGCTCTGTCCCAAGACTCTGATCTGCGCCGAAGCTCATACGACCGTCCTCGATACCGTCGCTCTCCTTCACCTTCCTACTCCCACCGCTTCTCGGAAAACTAACGGGCGCAGCTCCTAGAGGTAAGTTTGCCGTGACGACCCGACCCGAAATTCCTCTGTTTACACTTCCTGGACACAACAACCTGATCAAAGTAGACGTTGACGGCGCACCTGTTATTGCCCTCATCCACATCAGCGCTCACGTATCCGTCATGAACTCAGATCTCCGTGCTCGACTAAAGAAGGTTCCCACTCCTGCTCCCATCGCTGTAGTTTGTGTGGCCGCTGGTGCAACTCCAGTTGTCACCGGGATGTGTACTGCACGTGTAACTGTTGCTGGACGCCAAACATCTGTTTTGTTTTATGTATTGGAGCAGTGTCCGCATGAAAACATCTTAGCACTGGAGTTTCTGTCGTCCCATTCGGCTCGTATTGACTGTGTCTCGGGTGTCGTCCAACTCACTCTACTATATACCGTTGAGCCTCCGGTTCCTGTGCCGAGCAAGCTGTGTTCCACGGATTACATTCGAGTCCCCTCTCTAGCCGTTACGTACATCGACGTTTTTCCCGATCCACCTGTGGCCGACGTCGATTACGTTGTGTCACCGAACGCTACCCTCTTTTGCTCGCAAAACGTCACGTTCCCGCACACGGTCATCAGTATCCAAAACAATGCCGCATGTCTCCCTATCATCAATTTCGGACTATGGTCCCAAGTACTGCCCCGTGGTATCTCCCTTGCGACGCTCGACCTGACCTGCGATTACCATATTTCCGCCTTGAAAGGTGATACACCATCACCTACCAATTCTGATTTCGGCCGAACTACAACAGAAATCTTGACGAAAATGATCGCTCCTGACCTCCCGGCCGAACAGGTCCAAGCCCTTCATGACCTTCTCACTTCGTACCAGGACATATTTGACCTCAATGACCGACCGCTGGCCCAGACAACCGTTGTAATGCATCGAATCAACACCGGTGATGCTAACCCAATGCACCGACGATCCTATCGTGTTTCCTCTACTGAGCGCCAAGTGATACAGAAAGAAGTCGACAAGATGCTGCTCCGAAACATCATTGAACCTTCTTCAAGCCCTTGGACTTACCTCGTTGTGCTTGTCAGGAATAAGGATAACAGCTGGCGCTTCTGTGTCGATTACCGAAATCTCAACAAGGTGACAAAAAAAGATGTGTGCCCCCCTGCCAAGGATATATGACGCGCTCGACTGTCTCAGTGGTGCAGAGTACTTCTCTTTGATAGACCTTTGTTCCGGGTACTGGCAGATTGCAGTTGATGAAATGGACCGTGGAAAGACCGCGTTTATTACACCTGATGACCTTTATCAATTTAAAGTGATGCCGTTCGGGTTATGCGACGCCCCAGCGATGTATGAATGAATGATGGACGCTCTTCTTCACGGTTTCAAGCGGTCAATCTGCTTGTGCTACCTCGATGACGTCGTTGTCTTTTCGCCAACTTTTAAGACACACTTCGAGCGCCTCTCTATCATTCTTTCTGTGCTCCGTAAGGCAGGACTGCAGCTCAAATCCTTGAAATACCACATCGGTCACCGGCAGCTGACTGTCCTCGGACACCTTGTCGATTCCTCCGGTGTTCGTCCCGATTCAGAGAAAGTTCGCGCAGTCAAACATTTTCCTGTGCCGACGTGTTCTAACGACGTTCGAAGCTTTGTAGGCCTGTGCTCCTACTTTCGTAGATTTGTGCGCAATTTCGCTGACGTTGCACGCCCTCTCACAGAACTCCTCAAGAAGGATGTGGCTTTTGTCTGGGGTCCTAAACAAGCCATTGCATTCGATGAACTGATCATGCGCCTCACGTCTGCCACCGATTCTCGGTCACTTCGATATGTCCGCTCCAACAGAAGTGCGCACCGACGCCAGCGGCCATGGCACTGGCGCTGTTTTGGCCCAACGACAGCATGGTAGCGACCGCGTCATTGCATACGCTAGCCGTCTGTTGTCACCAGCGGAGCGTAATTATTCGATTACCGAACGCGATTGCCTCTCGCTCGTCTCGGCAGTGGGCAAATTCCGCCCTTATTTGTATGGAAGGCAGTTCACCGTTGTCACCGACCACCACGCCTTATGCTGGCTCTCATCGTTAAAAGATCCTACTGGACGGCTGGGTCGGTGGGCCTTACGGCTCCAAGAATACTCATTCACTATCGTCTTAAGACTAGTCGCCAACATGCGGACGCTGATTGCCTGTCGCGGCACCCAGTGGACCCGCTTCCTGAGAGCGGCGAGTCTACATGCGTGTTAACACTTTCAGCGTTTACAAACATTGGAGACGAGCAACGGCGTGATCCTCACTTGAGAGACATCATTAACCGGCTGGGTGATCGCTGAAGTCCTCCCTCTCTGTATGTTCGTGCTCCAAGATGGCATCCTATATCGGTATAACATGCATCCTGATGGACCTGAGCTACTGCTGATCATACCTACGCATATGCGTCAGACTGTTCTCGCGCAGTTGCACGACATTCCCACCGCCGGTCATCTGGGCGTCTCAAGGACTTATGACCGTGTTCCATGTCAGTTCTTTTGGCCCGGTATTTACCCCTCCGTTCGTCGTTACATCGCTTCGTGCAAACCTTGTCAGCACCGCAAAACACCAGCCACCCTTCAGCAGGGCTCCTTCAACCCATAGAAATACCATCTGAACCATTTTTCAAGGTTGGTCTTGACCTCCTCGGCTCGTTTCCTCTATCCATCGGTGGAAACAAGTGGATAGCTGTTGCCACAGATTACACCACTCGGTATGCAATCACACGGGCTATGCCTACCAGTTGCGCAACCGAAGTCGCTGACTTTCTCCTCGAAGATGTCATACTTCATCATGGCGCTCCTCGACACCTCATTAAAAACCGGGGTCGATACTTCCTATCAAAGGTGGTTCAAGACAGCTTGCACTCCTGTGTTACCAAACACAAATTCACCACTGCGTATCACCCTCACACTAACGGCCTAACAGAGCGGCTGAACAGAACAATAACAGATATGCTCGCCATGTACGTTTCTCCACATCATCGGGACTGGGACGAAGCTCTCGCATTCGTAACATTTGCCTACAACACCTCTCGGCATGATTCTGCGGCTTTTTCCCCATTCTTCCTCTTGTGCGGACGAGACCCCACACTGCCATTCGACACGCTACTTCCTCCCATTTTTGATACATCGGAATACGCTCGTGATGCCATCGCTAGAGCTGCAGAAGCACGCGAGGTTGCCCGCCTTCGTCTTCAAGCTTCGCAAGAAAAGCAACGACGCGTCTACGACGCCCGCCACCGTGATGTTTACTTCAACCCTGGTGACATGGTCCTTCTTTGGATGCCCTCACGGCGAGTTGGCCTGTGCGAGAAGTTAATTTCCCAGTACTCTGGTCTGTACCATGTCCCGCCCCAAGTCACTGACGTTACATATGAAGTCGAACCTCAGGACTCCACCATAGCCCGATCGTCTGAAATAGTTCACGTCACTCGACTAAAGCGTTATCACTCAGACCAATCAGTCACCTGTCTTCGCAGCCGGGGGGTGATGCTACGAAGCGCTATCGAAGATGAAGATGGAGACAGTATGAAAGAGGACGACGTTCCCTGATTTCGCGCGGACTTGTCTCCCTCTTGTATGCCTGGCTCTGAGTGCGTCTCTGTATCCACCTTGTAAATATAATCTGCTACGCCTACGCCTTTTCTCCCCGTAACAATATCATGAAAATCATGGCTAACTTGTCATGAAAAGTATGATTTACACGCCATGGCCGTAGTGCTCCTGAGGCCATTTTCTTAACTTGTTATATCCAAAAATTGGTACGATGAGACATTTCTGCAGAACCAACATAAATGAAAGTGGTAATATGAAAACAATGACCTGCATGTCATGTACAACATGGTTTACATGCCACGCTCATGGTGTGCTGACGACCGTTTCGCTAGCTTGATATACGCCAAATTTGGTATTGATTGACGTGACTGTATGGCGAATATTAATGACAAGTGGTAATATGGAAATAATGACGTCATGAGCAACATGACTTGCATGCCCACTCATGGCACGCTCGCGGCCGTTTCGCTAGTTTGATATACACCAAAAACTGGTATTGCAGGACGTGACTGTATAACGGACATAAGTGGCAGATGGTAACATCAAAATCTTAACATGCATGTCATTTACAATGTCATTTACATGCCACACTCATGGTACGCTTGCGTCTAGTTCGCTAGCCTGATATACACCAAAATTGGTATTGCTCAACGTGACTGTATGACGAACATAAATTAGAAGTCCTAACATGTAAATCATGTTATGCATATTATGTACAGCATGATTTGGTGCTTGCTGGCTGCTTCGCATTACATCGATTTCCAGAGTGCGTGGTATCTGCAGTTTTTTTTTTTTGCCATGAGCAAACAACACGATGCTTTGTGACAGTCTCTAACTGCGATGAATCAGAGAGCCATGAAACAGATAAAATTGTCAGGGTTTATTACAGCATGCAATGACGGTTGCGAGTGAGACATCACACAATAGCCGAGTATCGTTCGATCATGGTGGTACCCGTGCGGTTATAGGTATTACTGTATGGGCCCTATGGGGAGCTTTTCCACAACAGTCCGTATATTGTCACGTGGTCGTGACGTTGACGAAGGCAGTAGTCGGTATGTCGAAGATGAAACTGTTTATTGGCCGAACTTGTGGTCAGTAAACGGAAAGTCAGATTACAGCAATACACACTGACACTGCTAGCGGCGAACAGAGCGTCGGCCGTCGATCAACTGACGAGCGGTGAAGCGCGTCGGCATTTATACATGTGCCGTCGAATATTCCAGCGTTATCGCTGGTTGTCGCGCAGGCTCTAGAATAAGCTCGAGTGTTCGCGTTTTGCGCGCAATCTTAACAAAACAATGTACAATAATCGCGCAGCTTCTCGAACAATGAGGCGCGGTCTGCGCTGAGCGTTGCTGAGTCTTTGTGGGCGAAAACCGAATACAACTAAAGTGAAAATAAGAAACACGCGTGGTAATGCCCCCCTCTGAAAGAGCATCGTCCCGATGCTCAAAACAGAATACGGGGGGGGGGGAGCGGCCAATGCATGCAACAATCAATAACAACAATAAAGCAAGATAGTGCAATAAACAAAAAGGCAGGGGCAGTCCTCAGATTAACTAACGCGTGTAATATGGCTTGAGGCACACGACATGGACGACTTCAGGTCGCGCACGGCGCCGCTGAGAGTTCGTAATGCCTTCAGGGACAACCTCGTAGTCGAGTGCGCCGAGCCGTCGAAGTACCCTGTACGGTCCGAAGTATCGTCAAAGAAGCTTCTCACTAAGTCCCCTTCTGCGTATTGGCGTCCAGACCCACACACAGTCACTAGGTCGGTATTCCACGTAGCGTCGTCGAAGGTTGTAGCGGCGGCTGTCCGTCGTCTGCTGGTTCTTGATCCGTAGGCGGGCAAGCTGTAGTGCTTCTTCGGTGGGCTGTAGGTAGGTGGTCACGTCGATGTTTTCTTCGTCGGTCTCGTTTGGTAACATGGCGTCGAGTTTCGTTGCCGGGCTCCGTCCGTAGACCAACTTGTATGGCGTCATCTGCGTCGTTTCTTGCACGGCCGTATTGTATGCGAAAGTCACGTACGGAAGGATGGCGTCCCACGTCTTGTGCTCGACGTCGACGTACATGGCCAGCATGTCGGCGATGGTCTTATTTAGACGCTCGGTGAGGCCATTGGTGTGAGGGTGGTAGGCGGTGGTCCGGCGGTGGCTTGTCTGGCTGTATACCAAGATCGCCTGGGTTAGGTCAGCCGTAAACGCCGTACCTCTGTCGGTGATGAGAACCTCTGGGGCACCGTGTCGAAGGACGATGCTCTCAACGAAGAGCGTGGCTACCTCAGCGGCACAGCCTTTGTACGGGGCTTTTGTTTCGGCGTAGCGGGTGATGTAGTCGCTAGCCACGACGATCCATTTATTTCCACAAGTCGATGTTGGGAACGCCACCAGGAGGTCCATCCCGATCTGCTGGAATGGTTGATGAGGAGGCTTGATTGGCTGAAGGAAGCCTGTTGGTCTTGTGGGTGGTGTCTTCCGTCGCTGACAGTCTCGGCATGTCCTTACGTAGCGAGTGACATCGGCAGCAAGGCGCGGCCAGTAGTACTTTTCCTGTACTGGTGCGAGCGTGCGGCAAAGTCCGAGGTGTCCAGCCGTCGGGTCGTCGTGCAGGGCATGCAGAATTTCTGGTCGCAGTGCCGAAGGTACAACGATAAGGTAGCTGGCTCGGGCCGAAGAGTTCTTCGTTACGAGGACGTTATTTTTCAAGCAAAATGATGCCAATCCTCGCCTGAATACTTTTGGGACGACAATGGTCCTGCCCTCCCGGTATTCCACTAGACACTTCAGTTCCGGGTCGGCGCGCTGTCGTTCAGCGTAGCCGTCGGCACTTATTGCTCCCAAGAAGCGGCCATCAGCCTGGTTTTCGGGCGGCGGTGGGTCGACGGAGGCACGAGATAGGCAGTCGGCGTCGGAGTGTTTGCTTCCGGATTTGCACACGACGGTAATGTCGAATTCTTGAAGTCTTAGGCCCCACCGTGCGAGGCGACCTGAAGGGTCCTTCAAGTTAGATAGCCAACACAAGGTGTGATGGTCGCTTACAACTTTGAAGGGCCTGCCGTAGAGGTAGGGGCGAAACTTTGGCGCAGCCCAGATGATGGCGAGGTACTCCTTTTCTGTTGTGGGATAGTTAGCTTGTGCATTAGATAGCGACCGGCTAGCATAACTGATAACCCTTTCCAGTCCGTCCGTCCGCTGCACAAGACGGCGCCGAGTCCTACGCTCCTTGCATCGTTGTGAATCTCCGTATCGGCGTATTCGTCGAAATATCGGAGGCGTCTGCAGGCGTCGTTTCAGTTCATGAAATGCTTCGACTTGCGCTGTTTGCCACCTGAATTCGACGTCGGTCTTCGTGAGCTGCGTTAGTGGCTGGGCGATCCGTGAAAAGTCTTTGACGAAGCGTCTGTAATAGGCACACAAGCCGAGAAATAAGCGCACGGCCTTCTTATCGATGGGTGGCGGGAAAGCGGCGATGGCAGCTGTTTTCTGCGGGTCTGGGCGCACTCCAGTCTTGCCTATTACGTGACCCAAAAACAAGAGCTTCTCGTACACAAAGTAGCACTTTTCTGGGTTCACGGTGAGCCCGGAGTTCTTGATTGCTTGAAGTACGGATTGAAGGCGCTGGAGGTGTTCGTCGAAGTTCGAGGAAAACACAACGACGTTGTCGAAGTAACAAGGCAAGTTTGCCAGTTCAAGCCAGCTAATGCTGTATCCATCACTCGTTGGAAAGTCGCAGGTACCGAGGAAAGACTGAAGGACATGACCTTGAACTCGAACAGGCCGTCCGGTGTTATGAAGGCAGTCTTTTCTCGGTCTCTCTCGTCGACTTCCATTTGCCAGTAGCCAGTCTTGAGGTTCATCGAAGAAAAGTACTTCGCGTTGTGGAGTCGATCTATGACGTCGTCTATACGTGGGAGAGGGTACACGTCCTTTTTCGTGATTTTGTTCACGCGACAATAATCGACGCAGAAACGTAGGGTCCCATCCTTCTTCACTAACATCACGGGTGACGCGCACGGACTCTTTGAAGGCTGGATGATGTCGTCGCGTAGCATTTCATAGTCTTGTTTCTTTAAGGCCTCACATTCTCGAGTCGAAACTCTGCACGGGCTCTCACGAAGTGGCTTGCTCCTTTCTTCTGTTATGATGCGATGTCTTGCGATGTCATGGACAACGATGAAAATCAGTCCTTGTATTGCAGGAGCAGGGTTTTGAGCTGGTCTTGCTTGACCTTCGGAAGGCTCGAGTTGACGTCGAAATCTGGTTCGGGAATCTCGATTCTTCGAAGCAGATTCGGCAGCATCGAAGAGGGCGAAAGCATTGCTGGCGGCCTCGCATTCGTCGATGTAGGCGGCCGTCGCACCGATGTCGAGGTGCCTATATTACTGGCTGAAGTTTGTCAGCACTATTTTTGCTTTACCGTCACGCAGCTCGGCTATACCTCTTGCGACGCAAATTTGACGGTTCAGGAGTAGGTGCTGGTCACGCTCGATGACGCGATCAAGGTTCGCAGGTTTTTCGGTGCCGACGGAAATATTGACGCTGCAGCGCGGCGGAACGCTCACCTGCCCTTCTGTCACATTCAATGCATGGTTTCCTGGCGTCGCGTGGGGCGGGAGCGCTTTGTCTGAGGTTAGTGTTATCGACTCAGACCTCAGGTCGATGACGGCGCCGTGGTCACTTAGGAAGTCCATTCCAAGTATCACATCCCTGGAGCAGTTTTGTAGGATTACATAGCTCGCAGGATAAGTACGGTTATTGATGGCGACTCTCACCGTGCAGACACCAATCGGCGTTATCAGGTGGCCTCCAGCTGTCCGGATACCGGGCCCACTCCAAGCGCTCTTTAGTTTCTTCAGCTTGGTGGCGAATGACCCACTGGCGACAGAATAGTCCGCCCCAGTGTCGACGAGAGCGGTGATGTTGTGGCCGTCGATGAGAACGTCGAGGTCGCTAGTGCATCGCCTTGCTTTGCGCTTAGGTCGCCGCGTCAGATCACGGCTGCGTCGATTTGTTGCGGTGCTTCCATGCTGCGTCCTCAAGTCTTCTTCGGTCCGCGAGCTTTAATCGGCAGGGCTTCGTCTGCTTCGCATCGTGTTCTGCAGGTCTCGTCGCGTTGTCGTCGTTCTTGCCACTGTGTTCCGGTGAGGTAGTCGTCGATGTCGCGAGGCCGTTCGCCTCGCTGCGGGCGCGGCGCGTTGACGGCGAATCCGCGTAGCTCCATATGTCGCTACTGGCAGCGGCGGTACGTGGGGCCGGCCTCCCCGCAGTGATAGCAGATCGGGCGGTTCTCAGGGGCGCGCCAAACGTCGGTAGTCCTTGGCGCGTAGCGCGGCGCATAGCGCTGGCCGACAGGAGGACGGTAGGGCGTCGGTGGTGGTGGCGGCGGCGGCGTCTGGCCGCCGAACTGTTGCGATGCGCTGTCTTGACGTTGTCGCGGAGCGGGCGCGGGACGGCAGACTGCTGCAGCGTAGGTCATGGCCTCCGGATCAGGCTGCGGCGGTTCGGGAATTCCGAGCGACTGATGAACTTCCTCGCGGACAATGTCGATTATTGAATCCACTTGAGGCTGCGGCGAAGGTAATAGCTTGCGCCATTCCCCCCCGCACGATCGCTCGGATGGTCTCGCGCAGGTCATTGGTGCTTAGGGCATGAGCTTCGGCGTAGTTGGTTGTTGAAGTGTGGCGGTTGTACAGCCTTGTCCGCATCTGAAGTGCCTTTTCGATTGTCGTGGCCTCGGTAAGGAATTCGTCGACAGTCCTGGGTGGGTTGCGGACATGTCCCGCAAACAGCTCTTGCTTGACACCTCGCATCAGAAACCGGAGCTTCTTCTCCTCAGCCATGGCGGGGTCGGCGTGCCGGAACAGTCTATTCATCTTCTGCGTGTAGATAGCAGTGCTTTCATTGGGGAGGTGCACACGGGTCTCCAGAATAGCTGCGGCTCGTTTCTTGCGGACAACGCTGGTGAACGTGCTTAGAAACGTCGTCCGAAAGAGATCCCCGGTTTGTAACGATGATTCTCGATTCTCGAACCACGTCCTCGCGGCGTCATCTACGTAGAAGTAGGCGCGGCGCAGTTTTAAATGCGAAGCATTTCTTTCTGTACTGTAAGCACTTTTTCATTTCTATCTACGTATCTATCTATCTACCTATCTATCTATCTAGCCGCCTACGTCTGGGTACTCTCGTGATGGCCTCCTTAACTTGGGGTAGACCAAAATTTGTATGGGAGGGTAAGTGGTATTGACGACTATGTCTGGCTGGTCATGACATGAATAACGTGAAAAGCCCGTCACCTACGTCGTCAAACTCATTTCTCCAGACACGTGTGGCTCATACCCGTATACCACGGGCCGCGGAATGCGGCTATGCGCCACCGGACTTAGACAATTTGTATCTACCCAGGAACAGCGAGAACAGGCATTGGTAACTTAAATGCGAGAGCGTTAAGAGAAACTGACTTTGGTGACGTTGCCACTGGTAATTTAAAAGCCACAGCGTTAAGAAAAACGGCCATCGGTGGCGTTGACACTGGTAATTTAAAAGCGACAGCGTTAAGAAAAACGGACATCGGTGGCGTTGACGCCATGAATACAGAAAATAGAAATCATAGTCCCTGCAGGAATCGAACCCAAGCATTCTGCGTGGCAATCAAGCAGTCTCCACAGAGCTATGTCAGGTCTCGAAACTTCTTTGTCAGAACACCCTATGCAGGCGTAATGTTGGTGAAATGTATATTGTGGTTGCAGTGCTGGCTATCTAATTTTATAAACATTACATACGTACCATGAAGAAGAAGTCATGTCGGGTTAATGTCAGTTGTATAATTAAGCGCCATCCACTGTGGTTGCTTTACGTAGCCCTATCCAGGGCTACCATTCTTGCAAGCACAAGCTCAACATATCAGTTTACGGCTTCTGGTGTTGGCAACACTCATGTTTCTGTTGGCATCGTTACACAACTGTAAACAACTGGTTATATAAAACATATGCGACTCTTCAACGTGTCTGTGCGTGTAACATTTGTACATATCTTTAGTGCCATTTCATAACGTTTCGCTCAATAAAAAAATTACAACCCAGTCACCTTACCTCCGTATGCTTCGCATTAACATCGATTTCCCAGAGTGCGTGGTATCTGCAGTTTTTTTTTTGCCATGAGCAAACAACACGATGCTTTGTTACAGTCTCTAACTGGCGATGAATCAGAGAGCCATGGAAACAGATAAAATTGTCAGGGTTAATTACAGCATGCAATGACGGTTGCGAGTGAGACGTAGCGGCCGTCATCATGCCTGTCGTCTTCGTCGCCGTGGCTTTTGGCATTTCCGGTAGGAGTCCGTGCTGCGGGGGCAGTCCTTTCAGTCTGCGGCTGGCTGACTTTCCGTGGTGGGGGGTCTCTTCGTCATGATTTGGGCTGGGTTCACGGCTTCACGGGGGCGTCCGGTACATGAAAGAAGCAGCACCTCCACCATATGTCACGTGGTCCTGACGTTGACGTAGGCAGTAGTCGGTATGCCGAAGATGAAACAGTTTAGTTGGCCGAACTTGTGACCGGTAAACGGAAAGTCAGATTACAGCAATACACACTGACACTGCTAGCGGCGAACAGAGCGTCGGCCGTCGATCAACTGTCGAGCGGTGAAGCGCGTCGGCATTTATACATGTGCCGTCGAATATTCCAGCGCTATCGCTGGTTGTCGCGCAAGCTCTAGAATAAGCTCGAGTGTTCGCGTTTTGCGCGCAATCTTAACAAAACAATGTACAATAATCGCGAAGCTTCTCGAACAATGAGGCGCGGTCTGCGCTGAGCGTTGCTGAGAGTCTTTGTGGGCGAAAAGCGAATACAACAAAAGGGAAAAGAAGGAACGCGCGTGGCAATATTAACTCTATATTTTTGAGCAACTGCCATCACCGGGTAGCGCTGTTTCTTCGTGAAAAAAAGTACAGCAAGCTTGATGACATGGCAGAAGCGGCCGACAACTTTTGAGAAGCACAAAGACAGCCTAAGTTGCTCCTGTTCCGCGAGAGAACGGAGAAGCATAGTGCCTCGAAGAAGAGCGGGAGCTTGTTCGTGAAAACGGCAGTAAGGTGTTTTGTATGTACAACGTGGGCCATGGGGCCTCGGAATGTTGAAGCCACGTCCAAACAACCCTACAGTGGATATTGCCACAAGCCAGGACACGATGCTAAGTTCTGCACATAAAGCGACGTCTCGATGAAGAAAACATTTTCTCTGCTGTCTACGGAAGCGAACCAAGCGAAATGCGTCAGTGCACTATCAACGAACAAGAGCGAAACATCGCTATCGTGGTGAAAACCCTCCCAAAAGCTGTGACTCGCCACATGGCAGTGTTGCAGGGCCTAGTGTTGGGTCAGACTGTTTCAGTTCTTGCGAGACACGGGAAGTAACACGCTAGTTGTCCTTTGACCTCTGGTGCCCGATGAAGCTCTTACAGGTACTGCAGCTACGTTGTTGCTGGCCGATAGAAGTAGCATTGCCGTTACTGAGGCAACAGTTCAGATTTGTTCCCCTTATTTATCGGGTATTGCAGTGGTCGATTGCATAGTAAGAGCTTTGTACGATGGTAATCTTGGTAAAGTTATAGGAGCACGAGAAGTTCAAAACCCTGATGATAAGTGGAAACAGAGTTATAGAAAGTAAGTCCAACCGGGCAATTCAGCCGTGGAAGAGGAACCATGGTAACCATACTCTGAGGTGGTCGGCGTCGAGGTCCAAGAACGTTTGACATTATCCAAGCTACTTGCCCGCTTCTCTCCGCTCACAGTGCTCACAGCTTACTGCATTCACCTCCTCTCGCCCCTAAGGTCCCTATATATATAACAAAGAGGGACTTTACTCGCCCCCCTCTTCTATCGTGTGCTTGTTAACCGCCGGCAATCTACACGTGGTGCTTAATTGCTATATTGGCGTTATTATTACATTTTGGTGTGTATACTGCTTCCTTTGTCAGGCCGTAATGGCGAGCACCCGCATGAGGAGCACTGTGTGGACGTTGTTCACAGAAGATTCGGAAAACGACGACAGCGATTGCACGATAAAGGTGGTGAGCAGTAGTCGAAACCGGCGAGGGAAACTCCAATGATCATGACTAAAATGGTCATGTCTAAATTACAATGTTGAGCACCCCGTTACCCAAGGCACCACTACAATTCATATAGTGTTTTTTCCTTTTCTTTTTTTAGATGCGACGCATCTTATGCTCAGGGGCTATGTACGTCCCCCCCCCGCGTCCGTCCCGCGTACCGCGTCCCGCGTCCGGCCACTTTCATGAAGTAGGGAAGCACCCATTATGCGAACCAGAACACTGTAGTAATATGAACGCCGTCAACCACTACCACAGTCATCAGAGTCATGGCCGACAGCACAGAGAGGCTGCTTAGCAATGGCTAGGCAGGTGGTGTCTGTCGCCCAGGTTGACCCCATTCCTTGATCTTGCTTGCATGTGTTTGGAGGGAGCTTAGTCCGTCCCTTCCAAGCAGCCCTGCGGTCAAGCCCTACCGGGACGGGTGGTCCTCACCTGAACCAGGCCCCAGGCAAGAGCTACGCTGCGGTGGTGGGAGCTCCATCCACGGTGGTCGTTAACTCGACCCATCTGCGCCAACCAGGTGCACAGCAGCGAGGACCGCCTGATGGCCCAAAGAAACAGGGCTCTCCTAAACCTCCTCCACCCACGAAGGCAACCTCCCGGCCTCGTGTGGACCAGGAGAACACAAACTTGAGACCCTTGTTAAGGGCCGGTTGCAGACCTACTGCCTCGCGAGAACCAGCTGCGCTCCATCTGCCTTCAGGCAGGCGGTGTGCACCCTCCTAGCAGCCATCATGGCTGACACACATCTGCAAGCAACAGGAAACCACCGCCGCCGCCGCCCGTGTGTCCTCCAGTGGAACGCGAACTCATTGCGGCGGCGGCAGGCAGACCTCTCCTTGCACCTTCTGCGGAGCGAGTATGATGTGCTTGCTTTGCAAGAGGTCTACGTAGCAACGGCCGACGTGCGACTTCCCTGGCTACATCGGCTACCAGAGCGCCACGTCGTGTCTCCTGGACTCTTGCCAAGCCGCGCCGTGCACGGTGAGTGCACATCCCCAGGGTCGACCACGTTGTGCAGTGTACGTGCGACGCGAACTGCCACACGCGCACACTGACGTGACCGATGTCAACTGGGGGGCGCCCTCGAGTGCTGTGCGGTGACGGTGCGGCTCAATGGTGTGGACGCGACGGTAGCCTCTGTGTATGTGCGTCCTGGACAGCGGTGGAATGCCACCGAGCTGCTACACCTGACGTCCCGACTAGGAAGCGACTTTCTCCTATGTGGTGACATGAACGCACATCACACTATGTGGGGAAGTCGCACCTGCTCGTCTCGAGGAAGTGAACTGGTGGACGTCATCCATCAACTGGGCCTGCAAGTTCTGAACACCGGCTCTTTCACCTTCGTCCGCAGAACAGGCCGGCCCTCGTGCAGCGCCATTGACATCAGCCTGGCCAGCGAAGGAGCCCGGTACGACTGGGCAACACAGCCTGACTCCTGGGATTCAGACCACCTGCCGATCATCATCACACCGGTGGGAGGGAAGATCCGAAGGACCAGGCAGTGCACCACAATCCGACTGGCGAGCTTTCCGGCAGCGGCTCCGAGAGGCTCCGGTGGACCAGGATTTCCTGGGCCTGGTAGCAGCAGCAGCACAGGCAGCGACCATCCAGTGTAGGGTGCTAGAGAACCATCCTGTGCCAGACCTGCGCCACCTGAACTTACGGGCTGCCAGACGCAAGGCTGAGAGAAGGTACCTAAAGGCCCAGAGCTCAGAGCATCGCACTCTCTTCAACCGTGTCGATGCGGTCTGCCGGCGACATGCCAACCGTCGCAGACGGCAGAGTTGGCAGGGCATCTGCCTCTCTCAGCTGGGCAAGAGGCGGCTCCAGGGCATGGCGGCTTCTACGGTCCCTCGTCATCGGACCAATGGCGCGGCAACCCGTCCTTTCGGTTGGCCATCCGCTTGGGCATCAGTGAGCAAGAACTGGCAGAACGGCTGGCCGATCGCTTCACGGTACTGCCAGTAGCCCAACCTGTGGCCATCACGACTGCGCCTACTCCCAAGCCGCCGCAAGGCTACCACCCTACCTGGACTGCCAGCCAAATTTCAGCTCTGTGCCAGGAGCCCATTTTCGAGCACGAGCTGAATGCTGCGCTAGCCAGAACCAAACGCCGCAGTTCCCCCGGTGCCGACGGCATCACATACCAGATGCTGCGTAACCTGGATGTGGATGCACGACGACGCCTGTTGAGGGCTTTCAATGACGTCTGGCAGAGCGGCACCCTACCTGAGGCCTGGCTGACTGCTGTGGTGGTGCCCGTCAGGAAACGTGGCCGCCCCGGTGCAGCCATTACATCCTACAGGCCCGTATCCCTCACCTCTGTTGCCTGCAAGCTCATGGAAGCCATAGCTCTGGCACGCTTGAGCTGGATTGCTGGGGCACAGGAGTTCCTACCTGAGCAGCAGACGGGCTTCCGGCGCCACCGCTGCACAGCAGATTCGATTGCGGACGTCGTGTCCACCCTGGAGGAGGCCAGGAGCAAGGGAGAGGTGGCCCTCCTCGTCCTGCTGGATGTACAGAGCGCTTTCGATGGCCTACCACATATGGTCATAGAAAGTGCCCTCGACGCACTCGGCATCCATGGCTCTCTCCGTGCTTTCATCAGTGCCTTCCTAACCGGCCGGACTCTCCGGGTTAGAGTTCGACGCGCCATCAGCGATCCAAGGCCAGTCACAAGCGGTGTCCCACAAGGTTCTGTCCTGAGCCCCTTCTTGTTTAACTTGGTTCTGGCGGGGCTTACCAGCAACGCTTCCGGTTGACAAGCGCTACCCCACGCAGTGCTCGTTGTACGCAGACGACGTGGCACTGTGGGTTAGGGGGACCCAGGCGGAACCTCACGGCCATCAGGCGCTCCCTGCAACGCTCCCTGGATGCTGTGTCCTCCTTCTTCAAGGCGATCGGGCTGATAGTGTCACCCACGAAGACGGAGGCGCTGCTGGTTCACCCCAGAACCGCTGCGCGGAGGTCCGTACGAAGGCTTGTGCTGGGAGACAGGCGAATCCCGTGGAGCAAGGCAGTGACGTACTTGGGGCTGAGGATCGATCACCGCCTCACCTGGATTCCAGCCACGAAACACGCCACCTCCCAGGCCACCAGGGTCCAGACAGCTGTGGGCAAGCTGCTGAGCAGGGGTCAAGGGTGCACTCCGCGGCTGGCCCTTCGGCTCTACCAGGCGGCTGCAACGGCAGCACAAACCTATGCACTGCCCTTGGTGCAGCTGGCGCCACACCGTAAGGAACAGTTGGAGCGGCAACATCGCCTGGCGATTCGGCGCTTCATGGGTCTCCCGCGCCAGTCACCCGTGGCTGCTACATTGGCGGAGGCCCAGGCGTGGCCTCTGTCGCTTCTAATGCTGCGACAGGCGCTGCATCATGTCCACCGCCTGCACAGAGCCCACGGGGGCGCTGCTCTCCTTCGGAGACTGCGGAGCCGACCAGCTTCACGTATGGGACAGATCTGCGCTCTCTATGCAGAACTGGTGCCCCAAGCCCCCTGTCCCTTCCAGCCGCCTCCACCGCACCAGCAGCCCCTGGACGTGCAATTGGAGCTGGACAACCTCAGCAAAAGGCGGACACCGGCGTGTGAGCTCCACCAGTCAGCCGTGGCGAAACTCCATGACAGGCTACGGGGGCATCTTCTGCTGTTCACGGACGGGTCTGTCCGGGACAGCTCCCGCTCTGCCGCGGCGGCTTGTGTCATACCAACGACTGGAACTACCATCCGGTGTCGCCTTCCCTTTCACGCCAGCTCCACTGCAGCTGAATTGGCTGGTCTTCACCTGGCAGCCGACTACCTCGCTGCTACAACACCGCAGCTGCCCGTGGCGATTCTCTGTGACTCCCGGCCAGCCCTACAAGCGCTGCTGCAGCCAGCCCAAGCCGGGATCACCGTGGCGCTGCTGCACGCCAAGCTCACAGCCATCAGAGCTAGCGGTGTGCGTCTGTCCCTCCACTGGCTTCCCTCGCACGTTGGGATAGCCTGGGAACGAGGAGGCCGCCGCCGCCGCTAAGGCAGCACACCACAGCGACACTCCAGTCACCAAGGCGGTAGCCCTGTCAGACTACTCTCGGCAGCGACTGCGGCAGCTGCTACCAACGGCCCACCCTGACGTGCGAGTGGCAAGCGGCAAACCGCCACCGCCCCTTCCGGAGACCGGCGTGGAGAGGCGGGAGCGGTGGCTGCTCCTGCGCCTGCGGACCGGCAGCGTCTGGCCTGCGGCACGCATGTACTCCAAGGGTCGCTGCCCATCGCCTGCGTGCCGCAGATGCGGCGACGATGAAACACTGGAGCATATCATATGCTTCTGCCCTGCTTTGGCCGCTGAACGATGTGTGATGGCGCGCCGCTATCGCCTGCTGGGTCTCCCTGCGACAACTGCGGAGGACTTCCTTTTTCCCGCGCGGTCGAAGATACCGGCCCTTCGATCGTTCCTCGAGTTTGCCGCTCCTGCGGACCTCGCCGCCCGATAGCCGAACGCTTGCCTTCGTGCTCCTGCCTGCGCTGACAAGATACCCTCTTGCCATGCTTCTCTCTCCTCCTTTCTATCTTCTCTTCTTCCTATCCTCTTTGCTTCCCCTTCCCCTTCCCTAAGGGCGCTGAGCCGCGCCCCCCACGTCGGGAGGCAGAAAATAGCGTCCTTTTTTATCTTCTTCTTTTCCCCAACCACTCTCTCTCTCACACACCACCGCAGCGCATGCGCGTCCCCTCCACCTCTCTCTCTCCTCTCCTAAGGCTCACCCCCTTTCTCTCCTCCAGGAATCCTCTGCTCTACGGAGCGGCCCCCCGCGTCACACCCCCCCCCCCCACAGCGCATGAGCGTCCCCTCCCCCCTATACTCTCCTACGCTCACCCCCTTTCTCTACTCTAGGAATCATCTACTCTATGGAGCGGCGCCCGCGTCCCACATCCCCACAGCGCATGCGCATCCTCTCCCCCCCTCTCTTATATGAATCCTCTACTCTACGGAGCGGCTCCCGCGTCCCACATCCCCACAGCGCATGCACGTCCCCTCCCCCCTTCTCTCGCATCTATGGTCCCCCCCCATCCTCTCCTCTAGGAATCCTCTATGGAGCGGCGCGCACGACAGGTGGTGCGACAGCTGCATACTCCGCTGGGGACGCCACGGTAGTTTCCGCGGTATGAAAATGACGGAGCGCGTGCCTCATTCTCTCTCTTGTGCAGCGCCGCGATGAGCGACCGGGACGCTGGCGTGAATCGGGAGCGGCGACGTTTCTCCCGCTCAAGCCAGACATCACCCGGTTCCTTCGCACCCATACATGGTTCCCTTTGGCGGGAGATGGGGAAGTTTTTTTTTGTTTTTAGATGCGAAGCATCTTATGCTCGAGGCTCTGTCCGTCCCGCGTCCCCCCGTCCCGCGTCCGGCCACTTTCATGAAGTAGGGAAGCACCCGATTATGCGAACCAGAACACTCTGTAGTAATATGAAGGCCGTCAACCCTAACACAGTCATCAGATTCATGTCCGAGAGCACAGAGAGGCTGCTTAGCAATGGCTAGACAGGTGGTGTCTGTCGCCCAGGCTGACCCCAATCCTTGAGTCATGGCCGAGAGCACAGAGAGGCGGCTTAGAAATGGCTAGGCAGGTGGTGTCTGTCGCCCAGGTTGACCCCATTCCTTAATCTTACTTGCATGTGTTTGGAGGGGGCTAGTCCGTCCCTCCTTCCCGCGTCCCACACCACCACAGCGCATGCGCGTCCCCTCTCCTCTCTCTCCTACGCTCACCCCCTTTCTCTCCTCTCGCAATCCTCTACTCTACGGAGCGGCCCCCGCGTCCTACATCCCCACAGCGCATGCGCGTCCCCTCTCCTACGCTCACCCCCTTCCTCTACTCTAGGAATCATCTACTCTACGGAGCGGCGCCCACAGCGCATGCGCGTCCTCTCCCCCCTCTCTCTCGTCTCCTACGGTCCCCCCAGTCCTTTCCTCTAGGAATCCTCTACGGAGCGGTGCGCACGACAGGTGGTGTGACACCTGCATACTCCGCTGGGGGAGGCGCCACGGTAGTTCCGCGGTATGAAAATGACGGAGCGCGCGCGCCTCATTCTCTCTCCTGTGCAGCGCCGCGATGAGCGCCCGGACCACTGCCGTGAAATGAGAGCGGCGACGTTCCTCCCGCTCAAGCTAATAGACCTCTACCGGCCTACGTCACTCATGCCCCGTGACGTCAAGTCACGTGACCCCTCGGCGCACGCGGTCGCGGGCTGGTTGGCAGAACATTGCTCCGTGCGTGCTTGTACCGTGCTGGCGTCGTATCGCCCGGACACATTCACGGTGCTCTTTTAGCTGCATTAAGCTATGGCTGTCAGCTGCTGCGCTGTGGGGTGCGCCAAGCGTGCCACGAAAGGCAGCGGCACCGGTATTTTTTCGGTTTCCGAAGGAAATAAACCGACGGCAAGCGTGGGTACAAGCTGTGCGCCGGGAGCGATGGAAGGCCGTCCGACGGCACGAGGATTGGTGGCCTTCACTTCATCACCGGTAAGTAAATCCTGTTGCCTTGATGATTTAGGCGTATTGTCCGTCCTTCGGCACGATTGTCAGTGATCATATTTTGTTGACTCAGGCGCTCCGTCTCCATTTCCCGGACATCCAGACTGGGCACCTAGCGTGTTTGTGTTCACAAAAGCTGACCCTGCAGCGCTGACAAAGAAGTGCGACCGTTTCGAGCGTAGCTTGAAACGACAACGCGTTTCAGGTAAGCGTTTGGTGTCGTGCACATTTTATAGTTTTGCGCGCCCTTGTTATAAAATGTCCGTCCCTCAACCACTTAACCCCGGAATGACACATTCGGCTTCTGACACGCGGCAGGAAATCTCCCCTGCTTCCTTTAGAGTATTATATCGCGCATTGCTGTATGCTCGGCCTTTTCTGTTCGCTAGAAAAACGGGATAACGTATGGTTTTAGGGGCGAAGCTCCTCTTAGTCTAACCTTGTCAGGCGTAACGCGTAACCCCCAGTATCGCCTGCCATCTCGGAGGCCATGATAAGAGATGACCATTTATCGTCTCATTTCCTAGATGGCGTTACTCTGCCGCTACTCTCCGAATTGCCGCTACTCTCCGATTGGCTGCTGCGCGCGCTTTGCCTGAGTGCGCGGAGATCGAGTGCCTCTCTCAGTCTCCTGGATCGTCGCCGTACGTGTCGAATCGTTGGTACGGCATGGACGAAGCGAAGCAGCGGGCGCGGAGGGCCGCCGCTTCTCGGGCTCGCCTTTCGGGGTCCGCTGCTCTCGCTTCTCGGAGTGCACGTTCGGCGCCGCTAGCTGTGCACTTCTCCGATCACAAGTGCGTAATATATAAAGGTAACTTGAAATCTCAATAAAACTTTTCTTCACCGTACCTCACGTGTTTGCATGATGATTTTATCGGGCGAACTTCTCGGAGGGTTAACGGCATCAACCATAACCTCTCAAGCTTCGCCCACCTCACCTTCATTCACCTCGTGGATATGCTGTGATTTTTTTTTATTGCACCTCCATTCTCGTAACTGTCAGCGATCGTAATGTTTTGTGGTGACCATTTGACGACGCAAAGGATTCAGAGGTCTCAACAATGACACGCAAAAATTGTGCATGCGCGTTGTATTTTATTTCTTGGTAGTGTCACTGACAGTGCAAAGCATATAAATTCTAAAATTGTGAAATGCACGAGACACTGTCAATTGTTCTTCGGTCAGTCTTGGCTCTGTGAACATGTTTGTGTACGATTCCATTTAATCGTTGAGCGTACTGTTACAGTCTTCCTGCAGTTAACTGCGATGTATCCTCAAATGACGATCCAGCCAGCCATCAAGGATTGGTCTGCTGCGATTAGTTCTCGGTTCGGACCCAAACACTGATGCAGAAGCAGGCAAGTTGATTGTTTTTACACAGAATTATTATCTCTGTTTAGTGTCACCTACTTGTTAGATTTGGCGACATTTTTATTTTGCATGTGGTGCTATGCTTACATGCAATCGAGAGTTTGGCGGAAACCTGTCTGGTAGGGATGAAACATTAAGAAATGAGATACGTCGACCAAATAAAAGTTCAAAAGAAGGTACATTTTGACTTCCATGCGGAAGCCTTGTTTCACAATGAGGCCAATCGAATAGACGTATATTATATAGGCTTCAGCTAGTGATGCAAGCACTGTGCGCAGGACAAGGCAAGATTTCCATCATTACAATTAAGTGTGTGCTTTGTAGATTGTATCTCGAGGGACTCGAGGTGCAAGCGCAGTTTCTCATTTCTTTCTGTCCCGATAGTGCTCACATTCATCCAGAAGTCATAGCCGCATGCTCTAGCTACCAGTGCATGCAACTGCACTTTCTCCTTTTCCACATCGTTCTGATGTTAGCGCAGGTGCTATCTAAAGTCTCCCGATGTGAACAGTTTTGCAATCTGCACAGGGGATCTTGTACACAACACAAATGTAAACAACTACAATGCAATCGTAATGATAGAAAGCTTCCCTCTCCCTACACATGGTGCTTGCATCATGTCCCGATGCCTATATGAGACATTGCTAGTTGATTGACCTCATTGTGAACAAGGCTTGCGTGTGGAAAGCTGCAACACCATTTAAAACTTTTATTTCTTTGGTGTACCTCCTTTCTTCGTATTTTTATATACAGTGCACAAAAAATATGCTAGCTCTTTTCAAGTGTCAAACAATTACGGCATATTTTTTATTTGTTATCAGAAGCAGATGGAGAAGCTGGGGCTGCATTGCTGCAGTTGAGCAACATGGATTGCACTAGTGAGCCCACTTTTTTACTTCACACTTCTAGTTAATAAGAAGCACTCAGAAATACCAGGCAACATTCATGTTACCACTCTTCGCACTTTGTCTATGATTTGGTATGCCACACAAGTGTGAAATCACGTAGGCTGAGGAACAGGCAGCAAAGGTAACGCATGTGCTCAAGCAATGATTCATATATTCTGCCGTGTTAATGTACTGTATTATAATTTTGCTTTTCTTTATAATTTTTAGATGCGAAGCATCTCTTTGACTAGGCTGTGTAACGCTGTCCCTCCCTCCGTGCGTGCTCACGGACGAACGCGCCGCAACGCGCTCCCCCTCGCCGCAGGTGTTGGAGCGGTGCCAAGTAGGTCACGCCGCAGCAGCGCGCACTGCGAGGGGAGCGGGACGTCACTCTCTCCCTCGCCTGCCGCGCGCTCGCCTCGAGCGCTGTCTCGAGGAGACGCTGACTGATTGCGGCGAGGCGTGTCGACGCGCGCCTCTTACAGTCGCGGGAGACTTCAAGGTTGACGTCAGCGGAGGAGGAGGAGAATGGCTCGTCGATTACATGCGTGACGTGCACTCGCTAAAGTGCGTGTCGGCGGAACGGAAACTACCCACCACGATAAGGGGAACGTGCATCGATCTGGTCTTTGCCAACTTCGACGTCGAACGTCTGCAGGAACCTCTCAGCGTGCACTTCACCGATCACAAGGCCGTGGTAGTCAAGGCGAAACGCGCGCCAGCTCCGGTCCAGCGCCCGTGTCCACTATGAAGAAACGACAAGACCTACGCCAGCCATCGCTTCAAACGAATCTTCCAGCGCTCACCGCAGCACCCGCGTTAGCGCCGTTCAACCCGTGACGCCACCCGTGCGCAACGCTGCTGCTTCGCATCCCATCAGGGTTCCCTTTGGGAAGATGGTGTAAATTTTCTTTTTTTTCTAGTTCAACTCTAGGGTATCAGCACTTCACGCTTGCAAGTCTTTGAAATACTAGAGACGCCATATTACGCCACTCATCGTCTAAAAAGCTACGTCGATCTTTCTGCGTCCTAGCTAATACCGGTAACATACGGGCTATTTTGTTCCATTGGCCAGCCTTTTCCTTGCCCAGCAGTTTCTGTGAATTTGACATAAAGTAGGCAATGGCAATGCAGTACATGTAATGTAAGTATACTAGGTCTGAACACTCGATGGCTGAGCACATGTACTGTTGTCATAACTCCTTAAAGCGATGCTGAACAAAAATTTGGAAAAACTGACGAAAACATCGAAATTGTACTCTGAAGACGCCACTGTTTTGATAAACAGAGTTTATTTCATGTATTTTTGAACAGTTGGCTGTATTTTTAGGTGGATTGTCAGCGTGCGGCGGCTGCACACGAGCAGAGCCGTGACGTCAGATTCTCCTTGGCGCGTGCAGGGTGCCCGTGCTCCTGTCCTTCTCTTCCTTTTCTCCGCCTCTCCTTGCATTCCACTCTCTCCCTTCCTCAAATGCACTGATGCCTTACCCCAGCCAGGAGCATTGCTCGCTCCCGTACCGGTTCTGGGAAACATAGTGCGAGCTGAGCGGATTGAGAGACACGGGCGACGGCTGGCATTGGTGGGATGTCTGTTTCCGGCGAGTTTCACGTCACACCCTGTAGTTCACGGCACAGCCGCTAGATGCGGCGGTTTGTGAAAAACTCATTAAATTCATTATTTTCCTCTAGTTTCTGCCTGAAATGAAGGTTGTGTATAACGATTTCAACCCCAAATCTTTCAATTTGGCTGGAAATCTTGGCGGCGAAAATTTTTTTCACTATCCCTTTAAGTGATTTGGGAATGCACGTTGACATTCGGCACAACATGTGCTCATATGTGTGCGATTCTGAAGTAGCCGTCATTTGTGCTCGAAAATACATAATCAAGCTTATTTGGTAAATAGCACCGCGCGCTTTCAAGCATGACCGTGTATGTACGCTGGAGCTTCACTGGGGACCCACCTGTCACATTTTCCCCGTGTTTCATTCACAACGACTTTCTATTTCTACGTCCCCCCTTTATTCATTATTCACAAATGAATGCAAGAACGCAATCACTGCACAACTGGCAACAGCTGCATTACAGAAGGTGCGTGCTTCCTCCCTAATTACATCGAGCAGCACGCACCTTGAAGCAGTGGAGAGCGAGGCCTCGAACTGGAAGTACTGTAGCATATGACGTGCCGTTTTGCTATCCACCTATTACGTGCTGACAGACTTATATTTGATCATACGAGATCAAAAGGTGTCAAGTAAAGCACGATAATGCGAGATATTGGTGTTAAGGAGCATATACACCGTGGTTAAAAAAAAGCTAGTTACACGCCGACTGACTTACGAGTTGACTCACCCTGACTCGGATTGAGCTGCAAGTCAGTAATATTTTGGCGAAAATGAATCTGAGTGAGTCCGGTTGAGAAAAATTTTGGCAATGAGTCTGAGTAATCCCTATAAACAAAATATATTTTTGAGTGAACTTCCCAGTTTTTGCCGACATATGCCAAGAACGCTCGTAATCTGCCTCACTTGTAAATTTGAGGGCTTTTCTCGCGTTTAGCGTATGTGGTGTACGTTAATACTGGCACTGCATAATGAATCATGATTTTTTTTATAAAGCACTATTTGAAATTATGCTATGTATGTTTTTCTCGTCAGCTGCAGACAACGAAGCCGTAGCAGCACTATTGCATTTGGGAAGCATTGAGGTGGATCCAACTCCAACAGGTAAGCCATGCCTGCTGTATGTCACACTTGTGGATTTTGTCTGGCTTTGGTAGACAGCATACAGGGTTCGTATGGCAGATCAGCATTCTGTAATTAATGTGTGCCCATCTGCTTCAAGTAGTCGATAAACTCGCCCTCGCACTATCAGTTGCTAGCTTCCTGGTTAGCTTAATTAATAGAGCGGCTGTCCCAGAAAGGCGTTGGCCCGGGCCAATCTCTGGACCAGGACGAGCTTATTGGCAACTAAGAAGGTTTATTTCTGCGAAATGTGTAGGGGTTTCTTTGTGGCTTCGTGATACAAACAGTGGTTGTCAATTTGCCCTTCTGGAAGTTTTCTGACATTGTTCCATATTTTGTTATCAGAAGCAGACGTAGGAGCTGCAGCTCCATTGTTGCAGTGGGGAGAAGCTGCATCTTCATTGTTGTAACTGAACATTGATGCAAATTCAAGTGGTGAGTCTTGCTTCTTTTACATTGTACGGCTAGTTTATCTGTGACGAAGACACAGACTACATGGAGGGTTCACTTGGCCGCTCGGCATTTAAAATTGCAGGTTGAAGATGAAAACCAAGGTTATTTCAGTTCATTCTTAGACTTAGAACTCGGAATGATAGTTCTCAAGAATATGTTACGTTCTTTCTTTACTGGCCAACGGTGTCAAGTTACTAGTCAGCCTCCTTGTTGCCCTCATTTGCTGCACCAGTTCAGCAAATGGTGGTTTGTAAAATGAATCGTTTCTCTGGTTGCACAAAATGTTTGATCTTCTTATATATAAACAAGTGTGTGTTCATTACTGATTTGAAGTGAGCATTTTTAAAGCAAATCCTCACAAGATATAATATTTACAAATGCCTTGTACGTTACACTCAGCTGCCATAGGACAAATTTTATGTGCATTTCGTGCAGTCTGTAATGCGATGTTTATATTACATCACATTGGCCTCTTGATTTTTCCTATGTCTGTGACTGAAGCAAGGAGACAATTGACTTAGTCACTGTTTTTCAATCATGAACATTTCTAGACCGAAAAATGAGGGCATCTTGGTTGACGGCAGAGTTCGACTCAGGCTGGACGCTAACACACAATCACATACATCTCTAGTGCTGACAAACCAAAGTTATTAATGACAGTTAGCTCCAAGTGCTTGTGATGTGGTCGTGTGTTCTTTTGTGTCTTGTCACAGTTGCGTTGTGCCTTTTCATGAGATTTCAATCAACTTGCCCAAATCAGTGTTTTACTGCAACATATTGTTTCAGTAGATGTTTATTTTATTTATTCAGAAAACAATACCTTACAGGTCCAATGAAGGGCAGTCAGTGAGGTATCAGTGACTAGATGACAGGAAAAAAACAAACGTAATGCAAAAATAAAAGCAAAAACAAATGTTACAAATGCTAAAGCACAACATCGTTACACAACATTAACCAGCAATATATCAATGACAGTTCGACAATGAGATGCAGATGACGTAATGTTGATGTCTTAGATACCCGTGTTTACCATAAATGCACATGAAACTGAACGCTTGTAAATGCGTGAAGATGTGCGGACAGGAGCATGAAGTGACAAGCAGTGCAGCTTGTTACTATAAATGTACCTACAGAACAGATATAAGAAAAACGATGCGATACTGTCACAGTGACTTAAGTGCTAGGTCATGCTTTATTCGAAACGAGGGTGGCGATGCGGGCTTGTTGGTTGGTCATACTAGAATGAGTTGAGCGCATACGAGGACACGGACAAAAGAAGGAGACATACACACACTGGCGCTTGTGCCAGTGTGTGTATGTCTCCTTCTTTGTCCGTGTCCTCGTATGCGCTCAACTCATTCTAGTACTATTATTCGAAACAATGCGAGAATGTTCGTTGTAGTTGCAAGTGGTGAATCTGGCTAGCCTTATTCTGAATGACTTCCAATATACATCGATAATCTTGATATGGTGACCAAACGAATGAAGCGTATTTAATCTTTAAGTGAACATAACCAAGATGTGCTAATTTTGATAGACTGGAACGAGTGGTACCCTAGTTTCTACGCAGACAGCTGAAACAACGGCTGCATGCATTGTCCAGTATAAATCTGAAGAAAGGTAAATGTTGAGATATTTGTATGGTGAGGCAGTAGAAACAACGGTATTATTAATAGAATAGTGAAACACTGACTTAGTGTGCCTCTGATGAGACGAAATTACCTTCCATTTTGATGCATTAACGGACATCGATCTGCCAAGTTACGTACCATCTGTACATTAGGTCAAGGTCATTTTGAAGCGTAGAATGACCATCGAAACATTTACTGTTGCAGTATATGATGCACTTGAAAAATCGTTAAATATATCTTAAAAAGAGCAATAAACCTAGGACATTATCTTGGGGGGCACCGAACGTCGCAAAGGTTAGACAATAAGTTAGGAACCGACACAGCATTACTGAATCTATACAAAGGGCAGATAACTTGGAAGTAACATGGCAGTGAGGTACATCATTCAATGCTTAGTGAAGTCAAAGAAATGAAGCACACAACCAATGGAAAAATCAGTGTCGCATTCAGCAGTATGTGGCTTTAGACTATACACCAACAAGTAACAGCCTTTGGCATACCTTACCAAACTGTGTCATGTAAACTC
The DNA here is from genome assembly GCA_030522465.1 of Rhipicephalus appendiculatus. Taxonomy (NCBI): domain Eukaryota; kingdom Metazoa; phylum Arthropoda; class Arachnida; order Ixodida; family Ixodidae; genus Rhipicephalus; species Rhipicephalus appendiculatus. The sequence continues at coordinate 55,985 of JALIZH010010845.1, read as the reverse complement.
GAAACATTCCGATCCTTGCTTTTCAATCGTAACCATACAGCCCACTTGGGCAGCAACTAGTTACTGGTAGCTTGTTACCAGTAATTTATTCAGTAACTTGTGACTACCTAGTCCTCTTTAAGTTTGAGGAATTTTTCACTGTAACACTGTTGGTTTTTTTACCAAGTGCAACAGAATATACCGTGATAGGGTCTTCCTGCCACTGCCACTCAGAACACCATGTGACAGTGGTGCATGTCAAGTGTAAACATTCGATTGAGCCAAGTGTAAACATTCGATTGAGATAATGCAAATGGTGTCTGAGACGTCTGGTTGAACAGCTGTACTTTTTGCTGAACTGCTAATAAGTGCGGTGTTGCACAGCAAATAACTTCCAAGCTGTCATGTGCACCAACAAAACCTGTACAATCAACAGGCCTTTAGTAAATCTCGAACCGTCTCCACAGCTTCCATGTAGCCTATGGCACCACGTTCAATTTTAGGAGCTTGTAACCTAGCCTAACTGATTGTTTGACGGCTGCAAGGACAATAGGGTGTGGTGTATGTTGTAGTTTATGTATTTCAGTACTTATCCTTCACAGAAAGTTGTTAGAATCTTTGTGGGTAAGAGGCATGCGCCTACATCATCACAGTAATTTAATGCCTGGCATCCTTCTTTCCATTGCCTGCTGTGTGGATTTTTTCTTTGTTATTCTCATAGTTTCCGTCCTGTAGGTTAATACTGGCAAGATACAATGGCTGTACACTTTTGGCTTCAGGGTGGCTGTGGAATCTTTGTCGATGTTGATTATAGTACCTACATATGTATGCGGTATACCTTGACGACGTAGTGCATCCATAAATGTAGGTACCTATCGAGTCGGTAGCTTTCTCGTACTTGACGAAGGCCATATAAAGTGGTTTGTTGTATTCCGCAGATATCTCAGTTATGTGGTTGACCACATGAAGGTGGCACATTATGAGTACCCTTTCGTGAACCCAGCTTGCTCTCTTCGTTGAATAAAGTCCAGCATGTCTCTTGTCCTATTCAATATTACCTTCATAAGCATTCTGTAAAAGGCTGATCGGTCTATAGTGTCAGTCCTTTAAGACTACTTTGCTTATACATTAATGTAATATTGTCCATGAGGCCAATTCCGCGGTTCGGTCGCATTAACTGTAGTGGGTAGGCGATGCCACATTCTTCGAATATTGTATGTATCTTGTCTGTATGTGTTATGTGTTCTTTGTGTTTTATATTGCCATTACTTGGGTTATTTGGCATACTGCCGCACTTATTTCAAAGATTCGCTGGCGAGCTCGCAGTTATGTAAAACTTGTCAATAAATGACCATGTGCTTGTTGTACCACATCGTGTACCGTGTCTGTTTCGAGAGGCACTCTTGCGAGACGCCACAATGTTGCGACACTCATGGCATACAATTTAGAATATTTTTTTTCTGTTATGTTTCATAATGTTCACTATTTCATTTGATGCGGTGTTGTGTAACAACTTTATGGTGCAACTGCATTGTAAAGTTGTTACGAGTGCTACACAACTATTGTGTTACAAATAGCAAGGAGATATTGGGTCTTTGTCAGTTATAATAAAACACCTTTAGCGTAGTGTTCCTTGGTATTCAGTGTATGCTATAAACCAAAACAAAGTAATCTTTTAAAAAATTTTCATTGCTTTATTAAAGGGATATAAAGGCAAATGTTATGCCGACATTGATTGTTAAAATAGCATTCCAGAAACCATGTAGTCCACGTTTAGTGCCAAGGAAATGCTTATTTTGAATGAAAATAAAGTTTTAGAGGGTCCACACTGCGTTAGTGCACTTCAAATCATATGCCTCAAAAGGCCTCCTGACGTAGCATTTGCCTTGCTCAACGTTGCCTGCCTTTACTGCCAGGCAGCCGATGCTGTGGTTTCTGCTGTGAAGGGCACATTACACAAAATCACATGGACGTGGCATTTTGCACACTTTCCGTTACGGCGACTTCATCAGCGTGCAAGGCACACACAGCAGTACACGACAATGAAACTGCCAGTGAGGCACGACCTCGCAAGCTGAGCGCATCCTGGCAAAAACAAAACTTTTGAACGACGTGTGCCATTCCTTATTGTAATGTCAAGTTCTTTTTTCCATGATTCAAACGCAGAAGCAGCATTTACTTATGTCTTGCAATGCTCGGAATGATTGTTTTTTTTATTATAAACAGCTGGAATACCACAGATAATTTGTACTCTGTACTTTTGACGCCATCGGGCTCGTTCCGAATCGTCTCACTGGTGGCGCATATAGTGTCCTACATTTAACTTAATTTCTCGGTTAGTAGAGCACTGCTATTGATAATATCAATATTTCAAAGGTTCTCAAACATTGACCTTGCTCTCCGATAAATTTTCATTGGCCTTTAGTGTCCCTTTAATTCTCTCGTGGTTTAAGACAGTTGGCTCGTTTTCCCATCTTTGAGCTTTTCCTCAGACTTGAACTGCTGCTTAGAAGTCAGTCTCGTTGAGGTTTCATTCGTCATTTTCGTGCCCTAAATCCTTGTACTTGTTAGCCTACATTCTTCCGTTTTTGTTCCGACCGCTTGCAGTTAAACTAGCTTCTTGGCGTCTTAATTTATTTCTTTTGCTTTTTAAATTAAAGTAAATTTTCACTCCTTTGAGTAACCTATCAATCGCTACACTTTGTCAACTATTTCCGTCTCTTGCAATGTGCCTGGATCCCTACACAGTATGGTTATTTCATTTTTGGTTTCTCCAAGAGGACTTTTCCATGCCAACCGTTTTTACGCCTTCGGAAAAGTCCATTGGCTTTTTTTTATTCATTTAAAAGTATCAACTGCATGACCAAATGACGCTGCACTAAACAAATACACAGCAGCTAATACAAATAAAACATACACAACCACCATCCTCACAAAAACAAAAGGAGATTGCATACAACAGTTAGCAAATTATAACACACAAATAAGATCAATTTTCAAAAGATTTGTCTGAAGCTACTGGAAGAGTTACCTGAAGCTTTGCGGTAAAGTGTTCGCATATCGTACCGCACAGATTGTGCTATTTTATCATGCTGCACGTTGATACAAAAGTGAGCACACTTGACCAGACAGATGGCAGAGCATTGTGTTCGAGGCTCCACAGCCAACATCTCCCAATGACACACAGTTTTTAAGATAGGCAACTACTGAGCAGGCGTGACACCAACCATGCACTTGTTTTGCCATTTCGTTCCTCATATATCGGCACGGAATGGAATGGAAGAAATCTACAGCGGATCCACAGCCACTATAGTCCTCCATAAAGAAAGCGACAGAATCCCAATAAAGAAGGGCGTACGGCAGGGAGACACGATCTCTCCAATGCTATTCACCGCGTGTTTACAGGGGGGTTTTCAGGGCCCTAGATTGGGAAGAGTTAGGGATAAGAGTTAATGGAGAGTATCTCAGTAACCTGCGATTCGCTGATGACATTGCATTGATGAGTAACGCGGGAGACGAATTACAGCTTATGATTACTGAACTGGATACGGAAAGTAGAAGAGTAGGTCTGAAAATTAATATGCATAAAACTAAAGTAATGTGGAACAATCTTGGCAGAGAACAGCGCTTTGCAATAGGTGGCGAGACACTGGAAGTTGTAAAGGAGTACGTCTACTTAGGACAGGTAGTAACCGCGGAGCCGAACCATGAGAGTGAAATAACTAGAAGAATAAGGATGGGATGGAGCACATTCGGCAAGCATTATCAAATCATGAATGGTAGTCTACCACTATCCCTCAAGAAGAAGGTATATAACAGCTGCATCTTACCGGTACTTACCTACGGAGCAGAAACCTGGAGACTTACAAAGAGGGTTCAACTTAAACTGAGGACGACGCAGCGAGCGATGGAAAGGAAAATGATAGGTGTAACCTTAAGAGACAGGAAGAAAGCAGAGTGGGTCAGGGAACAAACGGGGGTTAAGGATATCATAGTTGAAATCAAGAAGAAGAAATGGATATGGGCCGGGCACGTAGCACGTCGGCAGGATAACCGCTGGTCATTAAGGGTAACTGACTGGATTCCAAGAGATGGCAAACGCGTGAGGGGGAGACAGAAAATTAGGTGGGTAGATGAGATTAAGAAGTTTGCAGGTATAACGTGGCAGCAGAAAGCACAGGACCGGGTTGATTGGCGAAACATGGGAGAGGCCTTTGCCCTGCAGTGGGCGTAGACAGGCTGGTGATGATGATGATGATATCGGCACGGATATAACTACTGCTTTGGCAATCAAAATAGCTGTTGGTGATGAAGTGCCACATAAAACCAAAACGCAAGGGAGAAGGCTCAGGGGTAATCAACCTGTTCGACATGATGCAAACTTAGCGGCTAGATTATTCACAGTTCACTTCATGGTGAAACTAGCATAATCTTGCAGCATGACATGCCAAGCTTACGATTCCAGGCTTTCTGGGCACTACACCTGTCTGATGGTGCATACAACGGTTAAAGCGGCTGTTGCAGCTGTGGCTATAAAGACGTGCAAGGCAGACTTAAATTCAGCCGTGCATGCTCACCATCATCACTCGCCTACTGCAGGGCAACGGCCTCTCCCAAACTTCTCTGATTAACCCTGTCCTGTGCAAGTTGCCTCCACGTTATGCCTGTAAATTTTGCAACCGCATCTGCCCATGCAACTTCCTGCCATTCCTTATACTCTCTCTGTCTCTTATGAAATCCACTCTAACTTTTAATGATCATCGGTTACTTCCTTTCTAAACACATGACCAGCTCATGCCAGTTTCTTCTCAAATTCATTTAAGATGTCAATAACAAATGTTTGTGCCCCGACACTTTGCTCTCTTACTGTCCGTTAACATTATTCCAAAGATTTGCCTCTGCATTGCTCGTTTTGTCCTCGGCTTTAATGAAGACTGTTCATAAGCCTCCACATTAGGGTTGTCCAAGCAGAGTCCTTCAATACTTTTACTGGTCATGAAGCTTCACCGTAACTCTATGGGGGGAGCTTAGTGCACTGCGAGCAAAAGGCGGTCAAGCAGCACTGCGTCCGGTCTGTTGGCATCGGGTAAGCGGCAGCTAAGGTGGCTGCTGACGTCAGCGCCAAATATCGCGGCAAGTCAGCGCACAGTTTTCAGCTTCTGTACTGTACCTAGTGTGTTGCACCTGAAATTCGTAAATGTCGTGTACCTGCTGCGTACCTGGTGGTGATCAGGTACGCCCATTGGCAAGCTTGCGTCACTGCGCGTACGAGGGAGATTGGTCAGAAGTAAAGAGGCGCGAGAATTGTTTTTCGAAATGGATGGTCCGCGGACACGCAGCGCTGTAATATTCGGAAAATGTGATCACCGAGGTCTACTGTACGAATTGGCAAGCTTGTTTGGGGGGGTGTAAAAATAAGATCGGAGCCTGTTCACTGGCGCTTTAAAGTAAATAATTCATTGCCCACTTACAGTGTGTGTTGCTACCTGTCAAGCGCATGCTGAGTGATTCTCTATATCAAACCATGTGTAAACCACTCCGCCAACAAGCTCAGGAGCTACTGAGCTGCACATCGGTAATGCCCTTTCTGGACAGCAGCTGTGGGAGCAATGAGAACTTTAAGAATGCTTGAAGCACTGGCATGTGCTTCTCAAGAAAATCTGCATCTCTAACAATACGCACAACAATAAAAGACTTCCTGGTCCAGCACATAAAATCACAATAATTTACATCAGCTGAGGCCATTTCAGCCTGCACTTGGAACATATACTCATTGCTCTCCTTTAAATGACGATTCTCGTCAAGATGAAAGACTTTGTCGTTAATATCATTAATATGTGCATCCCGATACTTATATGGACACTTAATTTCAAATAGCCCACGACCACAACAACTACAGTCAACAATGCCATCTGGACTGGCAGCGAGATACTGGAACTTTTCACAGATGAACAAACCAGAATCTCTACATTCAAAGTTATCATGCTCCGGCATCGGATGCTGTACATATTGCCTCCTTGCTACCTCCTCATGCTCTGTACCATACCTCATGGCAACAGTCTTTCTGTGTCGGCTCTCAAAGAGCACCAGGGGTGACTCAGCGATTTTGCTGGCAAGACGTGCAGCAGAGTTTGTGGTCTTGCACTTCACAACTTTGCTGACAACTGATCCTGTGATGAGGCCACACCTTTGTTCATACCAGGAAATACACTTCACTTGCATTCTTGTTTCCTCTTCGATGCTTGCAGCATTCCCATGGCTCATAGTCTTCATGCAGTGCATCAATTTTTTTCGCTTTGTCACTCGTACTCAGCTGCTCCCATGTCCTGTCATAGATTTCATAAAGACTTTTTGGCAACTCAGCCAAAGCCTCACATTCATCAGCACTGTCTGTGTCTTCATTTCTTGTAGCATATCTTGAATACGCTGTAAACACAGCTGCATTGGGTAGTATGTACCGCAGACTCTCGAGAACATCGGGGAAGTTTGCCCGCGGAGGTTGGGCTACACTGCGTTTTCTCTTGATGCCTTTTGATACCTTCCCATGCTGGTGCTTTACAATCAGCAAGTCCTTCACCCTCGCAGGCTCCACCTACACATTTTACAAGAAATTTACGTTAGCGACACTGCAGCCTACACCTGGCAAATAACTACCGAGAGAAACATTAAAAAAACAAGCATGCCTATATAATATACAGCAGCCTTCATGAACACTGGCAGGAACTTTGAGGATATATTTGAGAATTATAATTTATTACTATGACGTAACCACACAACTTATGTACATCTCGCGCAAGCATAAAAATATACAGACGACTGTGCACACGCTGAACAGGAGTGAGGGGACGCTTCCGAAAATGTGCTATCGCTGCTTACGTCACGTACTTAGGCGTACTTAAATACGCTGTGCCATCCTTATGGCTTTTATTGTGAACAAGACTCCCGTATGGGGGGGGCTTAAATGTCAAGTAACCTGTGTTCTTTTTTGGTCGGTGTATCTTTTCGCGTTTACAATACCAGTTGTTATATTGAAAATTTGATGTGTTTGAATTCCTGAGTACTGTACATGCGTGTACAGTGAATGGAACAGTTAAAGAGTCTGCAGCTGCTGCCACCAAGCAGACAACTTCTTTGTAGGTGAGAGCCAGTGAAAGAGAACTTACCACCCAGTTTCACCGGCTTTCATGGACAATGAACTTGTTTTTTTGGACACAGCATATCCCAACTCTTAACTGTTCTTTTATTAAACGTACACACATGTGCCGTCTATACTGGATCAATATATAACCACGTACACGCATGCGGAGTCTATTCTGAGTCATTATATAAATAGATTCGGTGGCACAATAAATTAAGGTGTAACTGTTTTCTCTGTTGTACGTTTTTTTATTCTTTTTTATTGTGCAGTCGTGCCAAGGAAATTGAGGTTTACTTGTATGATCTGCATTTTCCAGTACAAGATGTCACACACACGTGTGACGTGCCACTTAGAACGTCCTGTGCTTTCCCTTTTATGACACTGCTATTGTCACATATGTAAACATGCAGTATACTGTTAAAATTTGCTTTTGCCGTTTGTTAAGCACGCTCAGCGTTGGGTGAAAGAAATTTATATGGGCTTCAGTAATAATTCTTGTGTTCAAAGTAATGTGAGAACTGTAAGCACAAACTGCAGTTCATGGCATCAACAAATAAATCAAAATTTGGACTCACACTGTCTCGAAATCTGTTGTTCCATTGGCAAAGTTGGGATGTTGTGGACCTCGCAAACCCAGACGACACGAGCAGCTCCACCTTAAACAGCAACGCGGCCACATGCGTGCACACTTCTCCTAGTCTGCAAGGGAAGGTAAATTATGCAATGTGAGTCTTACTAAACCTTTCGTCATTTGTACAAAATATACCTTCAACAAAAAGCCGCTGGGAGGCTTCAAAGAAAAAACAGTGAGGGTCGTTAGGGTGCTGAAACTCGATAACTGATTTGGAATTAGTCTCGATGCGAGGCTTCTACGAAACGCCCAGGATCTTTTCAGAAGATAATGAAAACAAAGAAACGTAGCTTGGCATAACCAACCTGCACACAACCGTCTTATCGACGGAGTGAACGCACGCGTAGAACTTTCATGCAGCATATGTGAACATCGCCTTTTCGCGTTTCAATGTCCACATTCCGCAACACATACAGAACTATAAGAAACCCGATAGAATCAGCGATCACGTAGCAAAAACATGGCATTCGTTCGTCGCACATAGAGTTCCTGTATATGCTACCTTTAGGTAGCAGAGTTGCGCATCTGTTTTCCAAACGCCGCTAGCAACCATGCCCTGCGGAGAAGCTGATGCACAGGCTGCGCCCGGAAAACATGGCTGCGCCGCCGAAAGCGGTTGCCGTCCACCTAGAATCTATCAAGTCACCGTCGTGCGCTCTGTAGCCCGTTAGCTACGAACTGGTGCTTTTATTTGCTTTAGATTTATGTCCTTAAGCTTCGACAGCAAAGTATTCACGTCCGACTCGGCACCGTTTTCGAAAAACATGCTGAAATAATCGATGCTGTAGGCTTAGCGAGTGGCGTTGGGTGCTCCCGAAAGCTCGGAGGACATATCTTACGTGTTTATGAGTTGTTCTTTATCCTGCATAGCTGGCGCCACTTGACGTGGCGGCAGCGGCGGCGCATGTTTTCGGCATTTTCAGCTCTACGATACGCCTTTTCGTTACCGGATAGACTAAAAAACGCTTTTGTACTCCCATGGCACAGTCCCGAAAGCAGGTGTTTCTTCGTTCATCACCGGTCGTTGACACGCCAGGCACGTCGACTGGCGATCGGCGACAGGCTTTAAGCAAGTCGCCTGCAAAAACAGAGTGCGGCTTCGCCGCATAGCTATGGTTGCTAGCGAGGCAAGATGGCGGACCTATGCGCAACTCTGCTCCCGTAGGGAGCATATACAGGAACTCTAGTCGCACATCCTCAATGGTCGAGTGGTGCTGCGACGACTATGGAAAATTTAGTGTCGGATAGCGCGATACATGAATGCATGATTAGACCGTTTGCTTGAGAGCGGCAATGAAGCGCACACTACGCCTACACGGCCAAGACTGCAGCTTGCATGCAAAAGCATCACCAGATGGTAAGATAATATGCTTATGCCCGAGCGCAAATAACAAACAATAGAAATGGAGGCTACGATAACTCACCCAGCCATGCAGTTGCAGTGCGCCGTGCTGATGCTGCCATCTGGGTTTACCCGCACCCAGGACTCGTAGGGCTTCGCCGTCGTTCTCTGCGACGGCGTCACATCTGCTTTGAGAAAGCAGCATTCCATGCTGCTAGCCATGTCGGAGATAAGCACTTTCCGCACATGCCCTTCCATGGCAAGACCATATGCCTTCAGAGATCTATATGATTTCATGGCCTCGGCACTGTACGGCCCACGTGTGTTCACAAGGTATATATAAATGTCGCCAACCCGAACGTTTGGCCACCGCTCCGGGTCATTTATCCATGCCGTAATAGTGAAGGGATTGGGGTACTGTGTACCGCTAACTTTTAGCTATTCAACGTATCGCTGGCGCACATTTTCAGGCAGATAACGCACGTACTCCGAGAGATCTATAGCGACTCCCTGCAGAAACCTTGCCGAAATGGCGGCTTCTTGCCAACCAGTGCGAAACTTGCTCGGCGCGATGTCGATGCCGATGCGCTGCGTGACGTCACACTGTTTGCAAACAGGGAGAGGTCCATCATCTCCCCGCTGCTTCGCATCCACACATGGTTCCCTTTAGCGGGAGATGGCGATTTTTTTGATGGCGCACATAAAGCGCGCACCGCTTAGCGTAAATTGTACGGTGAGTTATCAGTAGAGACCGGATTATAGGCAAATGCCTATTTTTTCCTGGCGTTCCTATTGTGCCACTTTGATATATGAGCACGAATTAGGAGTTAAGGAGAGCTTTTATAGTGTTTTTATAGTGCCTATACATGCCTATTTTTGGGGTTTGTGCCTAAATATCTATTAGTGCCAATAAATGCCTATTTTCAAATACGACGCCCCATATGAGCACTATTTAAACTCAAATTTTGCTTTCAAGTACAGTTTGAGACCGTAATTCATGTTACCGGGCAAAATTGACGTTTCGGAATTCCGTGGGGTGCCCCAACCTAGTTCCCTAGTTCAACAAACTTCCGGTAAGCAACCGCTAGATGCAGTGAAATGGGACGCGCCGGCCATTTTACCCCACCGCATTGACATGGCACGAGCGGTTGGAGCAGGGGGAGGAGGAGGAGAGGAAAAGGCGCTATTTTTGCAACCCTAAATGGGAGCACGTCCCAGCATATACATTGCAATGGGGATAGGAAAAAATATAAGGTGGCAAGAGGAGAGGAGAAAAGGGAGTGGCGTCCGTGGCCGAGGACGTGGCGGGCGGCTTTTACAGCCTGTTTTCCAGTCCAGTGTTCCCAAGGAATTGAATCACCTCTTTGCAGACCTGGGTGTGGTGGGGGGCAGAAAACAGCAGGTGCCTCTGTGCAGCAGCGGGAAGATGGAGAACGAATGCGAAACCATGCATGGACTGCCGTCAGGGGAATGTAGAGTGCAGGTTAAAAAAATCAGATGTGCACTTGGCTTTTGTTTCGTTTGTAATTTACTTCTTAAAGGGCGCTTCACCAGGTCACATAAGAAATTTCAGTTTCACACTGGAAGTTGTTGCGTGTCCAATGAAGAGCTTTGTACCGCAAGAACTTTTTAATTTGTTCATTAAGAGCCGCGAAAGCATGATGCTGATACGTGAGCTTGAAACCTTTGCCACACGCAAGCCAAATTTCTTCCCTGCCCTCTTCAGTATCGGAGCAACTCGGAGCCGGAAGATCACACGACGCAGACACATCAACACGTCATGCGCACGCAAGGTTACACTGTGTGGGCATGACATGCCCAAGTCTGGTCGTGCACACAAGCGGTGTTGTATCGTTTCGGCTTTCTCTCTAGTGTACTGCCCGTTTCTGTGGGATAGACCCTCTACGCGCTTGGAGAGGCTGGCATGGATGATGTATCCTTACCCCGACACAGGGCACCGCACTGCTGGAACGGCTGTAAGGGACGATGCATCAAAAACACGCCAAGCGTTGTCAGGGCTGGCGCCGGCACGACGCGGCAACGGCGAGACCACGGACGCAAACGAAATGGAGGCAGCTTAGTCTCGCATCGCGCTCGATTCGAAGTAAAAAAATAAATAAAAACACACACAGATTCCGTTTGTATGTTTTAATATTTATACAACTTTCATTCATCTATTCAAGCAACAGATTGCACAAATTGCACATGTCGGCTCGAATAATTCTCGCAGTGTCACGTACTACTCTGACGTACGCAGGACCATTTCTTGTTGTACGTCACCTCCTCCTGTGCCTCCTCCATATTGGTGCGCGCGCCCTTGAAATCAAGGGCAAGCGGCGTTTAATCTGACATTTCACCTCTTTCCGGGGCGCGTATACATATAGCGTTGCAAATTTTGGCAGACGTGATCGTGAGCGCCCAGTGCACGCATCACACTTACCAGCTCCAAATGCTCAAACCTGTTAGGGGCCCTTGAAGTTATTCACATACAGAGGATAAATTGACCCTAAGCGATTATACCCGGCCAATACGAGGCTAAAAGACACTTCTTGTCTTTTAGAGGTCTGGCCATTGGCTCCTGGGCTGCCCTTCTCAGCCATGCCGAAAAGAAAGAGACCCAGGAGCGTGTTTATTCGACGTCGGACATTTAACTCAGCAATGCTGGACAATAAAAGAAGAGACTGTGTTCTGGAAACCGTCCGGGAAAACGGACAATAGCATGACCATGTTAAACAATTGACGCCTTTGTGGGATCATAAACTAAAATATTTGTTTTCTTTCCTGTCGCGGACACAGGTCGCACACATCTTTCTTCGAAAATTTGAGTTTTTGTAAATATTTATTGTGCCTATATTTACGATTTTGGGGGGCCTAAAACTGTGTTTTGCCTGCCTGTATTTGGCGCCTCAAACGCGATTTTTAGTGCCTAAAAATCCGGCCTCTAGTTATCAGTATCTCACTACTTAGCCAAGAGCCTTTGTGCAACTTATCTTTAAAGTCACGTCGCTCTTCAATTACACAAACGATTCTTATGTTTCAAAAGGATGGATTGTTGGTGATTCATATTCGTTCAAAAAGTTTGGTCCCCTTCGCAGGACCCCTTCCTTTGTCCTGGTGTTTGCAGCGCTTTGGCTTCATTGAATAAAAGCAGCAAGGCGGTGCGTAAACGCTCAACGGAGAAGTTTCTTGTTTTCTGTAGATTTCAGACGTGCGAGCGCATCGTCTAGTTGCTTATTTTGCTTGTGTTCGTTTTTGGCTCCGCCCTGTTTGATCGTATTTCATCGCACAAGCTCAGCTCTCCTTGTCTTTGATAAGCGAGCCAGTTTCTTCGCCTGCTGGTTCTATGGCAACTTTCTGGGTATTTTATTTAACTCTCAGCTCAACCATGGTGGATCAGTGGTTACAGCCCTCGGCTGCTGACCCGAAGGTCGCGAGGTTCTAACCCGGGCGCGGCGGTCGCATTTCGATCGAGGCGAAATGCTAGAGGCCCGCGTACTGTGCGATGTTAGTGCACGTTAAAGAACACCAGACGGTCTAAATTTCCGGAGCTCTCCACTTCGGCGTCCCTCATAATCATATCGTGGTTTTCGGACATAAAACTCCACATAATATTATTATTTAGCTCTCACGTTTTATTTTTCTCTGGTTTAATGGTACTATACAGCGGTTCAAGAAGTCCCCACATTGTAATATGCTTTGTTTATTTCTTGACCGGTTCCTATTGCCGCTATATTTTATTCCTTAGGAAATAAAAGATTAGTGTTTACCAGTGAATGAAAGAGAGAAGATACATTAGAAGGCAGAGAGGATGGCCAGAGCTTGGACGCCCCCGGCCGGCTACACTTCTCTGGGAAAAACGAGTGATGAAGTATGATGGTGGCAGAAAGAAGTGATCGTACACATACTTCCGCTGTTTGTGGAAGTGACCATATTCTTTTTTTTTCATGATTGTGAAGTTTGCATTTTAGCGACGCAGTTAGCCCAATTTGTACTAGTTAGTCACTTCCGTAAGCAGCGTGTTCAAGCGCAGTTTGCTTGTGCTATGCCGCTGAAAAGGTAGACTCGGCAGCTCTTCGGACATAAACACGCATCACAGATAAACCCCAGCACATGCAACTAGGACCTCGTCCCCACATGAAGCAGAACATGTGCCGCCATTAGTTGAGCGAATATGTAGAGCAAGGAAGCGCACTCGCGGATTATGAAAATGGTCTAACAGACCCTGGAGAGGTGTGACTTTCAGCTAACGATTGCACTCTCACGTAAGCCAGCCTAGAGGCCCCCCGTCTTCTGCTGTGACGCGAATTGAGGACAGTCGCGAAATACTATTTGTTCTAATGCCTGACTGTGGTGCCTGAACGCTCACAGTTCAAGCTCCACGGTGGTCTATAGTGGTGGCAGTGCTCTACAGCTGACCCGAAGGTCGTGGGTCGAATCCTGGCCGCTGCGGCCGCTTTTTCAATGGAATTGAAAATGTCTGAGGCCCGTGTACATAGATTTAGGTGCACGTTAAAGAACCCCAGGTGGTCAAAGTGTCCGGAGCCCTCCACTACGGAGTTTCTCATAACCATGTCGTGGTTTTGGGATGGAAAACAGGTTATTATTTTTATTGTAAATATTGTACATTTAACATACATTTGAGTACATTTAACAGTACATTTGAGGGCCGCTGCGGAGGAGTTTGACTTAGCCCGACAGATGCAGCTTTCCCTCCCAAAGCTGCACTACTTAGTTTTCCGGGCGGTGGCCCGGGGACGAAGTAGCTGGTCGAAGGGGCGAAGAGGAGCGGAGCATCGGGGACGGAGAGCGGCGACGCGAGAAACGGGGAGGACCGGCTCCTTCGAGGCTCTGAGGAGATGGCGAACGGCGTTCGTAACGTTGGTAGGGGCGACTGTTTTGTGGTATCGGACCAGGAAGCTCGTTTCTCTCATAGTACTCGTAACCCCGTCTTTCGTCCTGTTGACGGCGTCGGCAAAACCGGGAGATATGGCCACGGATTCCACAATAATAACATACAGGTCGGGGTGGCCGCCAGGTGTTGGGAGGCGGAAGCGACGGTCGTGGGGAGAGAACATTCACTGAGCCGTGCATTGGGGACGGTTGGGATGGTGTGTGATCAGGAGGTGCTAGCGCCGCAACCTGTGCGTAAGTTGGTGTCGGCACAGGGTCATGCCTGGGAACTTCCGCACACCTCAAGGCAACAAGTTCTTCCCTGACGATGTTGCGGAGGCTGCTGCCAGGAGATGACGTGCGGAGCTCAAGAGGGCAAGACGCAGCTTGTGCCTGGAGTTCCTCTCGTATGATGGCCCGAATCAATGCGCGTAGCTCGCTGTCAGAGGGTGCACTCAAATGACATGTGTCAGGCTGCAAACGGAGCAGATGGAGCTCATCAAGGCGCTGACACGTGGCGACAACTTGTGAGACGGTAGTGGGGTTCTGCACCACGAGTGCGTTGAATGCCGCAGCACCAATGCCTTTGAGTAGGTGGCGCACCCTGTCAGTCTCCGTCATTGAACTGTTCACTCGGCGACAAAGGGCGAGGACATCTTCAATGTAAGAAGTGTATGACTCGCCATTTTGCTGGACACGCCCCGCTAACTTCTTCTTCGCGATGTCCGAACGGATGGAAGGGTTCGCGAAAATTTGCCGTAGCTGGAGTTTGAATGAGGTCCAATCCAGGAAGTCTAGCTGGTGATTGAAAAACCAAGTTTTCGCTACACCTGTCAGGTAGAAGGCGACGCGAGTGAGCTTCGCAGAGTCATCCCAGTGGTTGAGGGCACTGACGCGGTCGTACTCCTCCAACCAGTCTTCGACGTCGTCCCCACGAAGGCCAGCGAACACCGGTGGATCCTTCTGTGGCGTGGTGACCAGACAGGAAGGAACTCCCCGCCGGGGCAGACGTTGTCGGGGCAGGCGTCGTCGACGCTCCAGCGGCAAAGCCCTCGTCTTGCGACATTGCCGAGGTCTGTTGTGGCAAACGGCGACCTGAACGGAGCTCCAGGGGTGTATTGTAGTGGAAGGCGTAGAGGCACCGGTAGAGCCAGAGGACTGAGGGACCGGACAGCACAATCCACCACTTGTGAGACAACGTTCAGGCCTCAACACTCTTCTTTATTCTCACTCGAGCCAGAGCCCCCCCTGCTCAGACTTAAGTGGCGATGATGTGTATTTACAGATGAGAAGATGAAGAGTATGAATAGTGCTCACACTATTAATAATAATAATAATAATAATAATATTATTGTTATTATTATTATTATTATTATTATTAATATTATTATTATTATTATTATTATTATTATTATTATTATTATTATTATTATTATTATTATTATTATTATTATTATAGTTCCGGCTGTACGCACGATTGAATATGTGCGCGAAGCGCCGAGTTAAGGCAACCGCGAGGTGAAATATGTGAAGTACACTCGCGCAACTACCGTTCATTTTAACCGAGGGGCAAAAGCTCATGGCGCTCTACTTCCCGCACATGCCTATACCGATGGTCTGTTTGAGGGCAGTATGTTGCTGTGCAATCTCACATGCGTGACCATAACTAAGCGATCACGTCAGTCCGCAATTATAGTATTATTGGGGGCTTCTGCAATATCTAACGGACCAACGGAGAAAAGATGCCGACCCAAAGTGCGAGCGTCTTATTCACTTCCTCTTCCTCCTCATCTCTGCTTTGCCTTTCTCAGGATTTCCTAACCCTCTGCCACGCTACATGTTTCTGGTGCGTCTTTTCGACCGGTGTGGTCGCCGAAAACTCATCCGATTTCGTTGCGCTCGAGTAGGCAGAATTCAAGGAAATACGACCTCCTGCCGAATCGTCCATGGACGATGGCCAGAGATCCTTCAATCCGTGACATCACCCAAAGACTGCGGTTCCCCTGGGTCCACTGGGCGAAAGTACGAATTTTCACGCAGGCGCGAATGTGCACATGTGATCTCTAGCGCGTCTGATAGACTTCGGTCGATGTCAAACACGATCAATGATTCTCAAACGATGAGATACCCTTTTTAGCCCTTTACGGCCTGACCCGCACAAACGTGTGGGTCAATAAAGACGCTCACGAAACGACACCTGTTTCAGTTTCGGTTTCACAGCTCTGTGCCGCTGAAGTCAAAGGTTACGGGAATATACCTGTTTCAGTATTTCAATAATTTCGACACCAGAGGGCGAGTAATCTTCCACGCAAAGTGCCGTCTGAGCACGTGCGCCGACAGCAGCTACCTCAGACGTGTCAATCAACGCTCCTTCTTGTTATAATTTTTTTTTCGGGAGTGTATGCATATGAAAGGAATATTAAGACTTAGAAAAACATGCTTCGATAAAAAATTTGCGCGTTCTTACCACACACACTGTGCACTCAAGCGTGAAAAAGTCACCCGCACGTTTGTGCGGGCTGGGCTTTAGTCCTCGTGAAGTGCACGGCAGAGCGGCACAGGTTGGCTCCTTCGCGCGTGGCTGCGGCTGCGCATTCTGTCTTTTTATTGCGAATAGTTTTCTTGCCATCGTATTGGCACTTCTTTGGTTGGTGTTTCCTATTGTTTTCTTATATTTGAAGTTAGCGACGCGAAGTGATGTGCGTGAATTGTGGTCACCATTTACGCAAAAAATATTAATTTTGTGAATGTGTTGTGATAACATGCATTATATTTCAGAGAATTAGATTTTACATTGCCTATCATATAGAGTTGCAGTATCGCCAGTGAAATTCTAAGGATAATAAATAACATTGAGGATCAAAATCGCTAAAATTATCTAACTCAGGCAACAAGTTTCTGTGGGCGCTGAATTTTCTTTTTTTTTTTCACATGCCAAGATTTTAATCAAGAGGATGATGAAGATATAGAAGAGATATTGAGCCTCCTGATGTGTTGCGTTAGAATTGGGTAGGGACCACGTTGGCGAATTGACAGAGATTCATAAACGTGGTTAGAGCCAACTGAGTGATGAAAACTGGAGTATGGAAGGCGAGTTTGAGCAGTCGCCTCCGTAATAACTGGGTCAGGTGACCAGTGACCCTATCCTGCCAGTTTCAGTGAAATTGATGTCTTTTGTAAGAAGACACATTCGGCTGCAAAGCCTCACCTGCTTGGAAGTGGTGAGACAGCCGACGTTCTTGTTGTTGTCAAGACTCCTTTGCTGACTTTCTCACACTAATTTAATGCAAAGATCTTTGAAGTTACTGCTGACAAAACACCAGTGTTGCCTAGTTGTACACATAGAACAACTTTGCAAGTAAGTGTGCAAAATATCAAGCAGCTTTAGGTATGGACCTGATCATGGGCTGCATCCGATCTGTGAGGAACTTTGCTCGTCACCAGGCGCCCGAGAATTGAAAGCGCAAAGAAAAATGTGTCACACGATCAATCCTTAGAACACTTTACTGGACTGTAAAAGGCGCCCGGCATAGCCAAGCGATTAGACTCAGCTATACGTACCACTGGCGATCAGTATACAGCTTGACATATGCACACCACTGCAGGCTGTCAAGTGTAGCTTCTTGTTCAAGGACGCGTTGTATGAACTGCAACTTATACCTGTGCCTCACAAGTGACACACAATACTCTCAAATGTTGCATTCGCAGCGCTGACCACGCATTTTTTGCTTTGTCTTAGCCGTTATGCGTGTATTCCTCGCTGCAGCGAATCACACGAATAAAAGCCCAGCCCGCACATATGTGCGGGTCTGTTTTCTGGGGCAAAAGCTCCAATTCTGACAGTTTAACCTTTGAAAACTTAATTACAATAGAGCAAACATCAATTATTTTTGAGCAAGTTAGGAATTTTTCTATTGTATCTTTCTCGGGCAGGAAAGGGTTAGAGCCCATCAAAAATGACGATTAATCGATTATTCGATTAAAACATAAAATCGAAAGCAAGTAATCGATTAAAGGCTAAATCGATGAACGATTAACGAATAATAGATTAAAAATATTAATCGACCATCCCTATTACCGAGAGGTTATAGTGCACAGCAGCAGCGTCAGGATGGTTCCCTGCGGCTGCGTCGTTGGAACAACGCCCTTCATACGGTCCTTCTTCGGTAGTGGTCGTTGGCAGTGATGAACTTAAGGCAGGTACCGAGAAAGAGTCCGAAAGCTCGAGTGGGGAACGGCAACGCACAGCTGCAGCCTCGAGGTGGAACACCTCTTGAGCTTCATCCTCGGTACCGGTCAGTTTGGACTGGATGGTGGCAGAGAGGTGGGAGGGAGTCCGGCCAAAAGCAGCAATGAGCTTGAAGCTCCACTCCGCCCAGGATTGCTGCCGCACGCCTTCGCATCTGTGCCACGCCGCGGCAGCATTTTGAAGGCGCTCTATGGCTACGCACCACTTCTGCTGTTCCGTCCATGCATTGAGAGCTCCGAGAGCGTTGACAGTAGCCACCCAGTTGTCGGCGTCGTCCTCGAAGCCGCGCAAATGCGGTAGATCGAAGGTCGCCGGCGATGGTGACACGGCTGCCGAAACTCCGGAGCATGTCGACGCCAAGCAATCGAGTCGGTATGAAAGCTCTTCGAGGGTATACCACAGCTTTCTGCGGCTATCTTGTGAGGTCTGTTTGTGGTCTTGCGAGGCGGCTGTGGTCAACGCGGCACTGACCGAGCGAAGTGCTGGCAAGGCGGCAGGAAACAGCACAGCGCCCGGCACCGTCAAGGTGTTGACCGTGACGTGGAGTCGCGCGATGGTGGCGGACAGCTGGGCGGCGCTTTCGGGCGATTCGCACGCGGAGTCGGTGGTGACGTCCGAGTAGTACTCCTCGATCAGTGTAGTCACTGCGGCGCTATCCTTTGCCGAGGGAGCTTGAACAGCACCCCTGAGCGGCTGTGGCGGCAATGGAGTACTGAGCGGGGCATTGTCGCAGCGGGAAGCGTGAACGGCGTTCCCTGGCAACGATAGTCCGTGCACTGTCTTGGCGGCGCCTGGGTAAGCCTGCCCTTGAGCCACCGAGGAGGCCTGGACGCCATCCTTGAGTGGTTGCACAGGTGCTTTCGGCAGTAGGAGGGGCACGGGCTGCATGATTGTGGCGTTCCGTGGATGGAAGGTTCGCAGCGCCGATGAGCCTTGAGGACGCACTTACGGTTCGCTGGTCGCAGACTGCGCCATTGTAGAGGAAGAGACAAGAGACAGCACCCTTGCTGCGGACCGGCTGTTCTTATTCCGACTTTGTTCTCCTCTTTCTCTAGCCGAGCATGTGCCCGAGCACCACTTTGTCTTCATCATCATCATCATCAGCCTGTCTACGCCCACTGCAGGGCAAAGGCCTCTCCCATGTTTCGCCAATCAACCCGGTCCTGTGCTTTCTGCTGCCACGTTATACCTGCAAACTTCTTGATCTCATCTACCCACCTAATTTTCTGTGTCCCCCCTCACGCGTTTGCCACCTCTTGGAATCCAGTCAGTTACCCTTAATGACCAGCGGTTATCGTGCCGACGTGCTACGTGCCCGGCCCATATTTATTTCTTCTTCTTGATTTCAACTATGACAGTCCGGCAGCAGTGCACAAAGCGACAAGACGCCTAAAACACATCTGCAATTCTTTGCAGGAACTTTCCACGCGTGCGCTTTGGCAGCTCGCTACAGCAAAACCGCCCTTCATCGATGCATGGCCTGCAGCACATCGAGAAGCGGCATATTGACGCACCTCGCCTGATTACTGGAGCAGGGTATCACGGAGTCGGCGCAGAAGGCTGTCAGCTGATCCTCGGCTGGCTTTATAAGCGCTGGAATTTTCGTCCCCTGCACAGTCCGGCAGCAGTGCACAAAGCGACAAGACGCCTAAAACACATCTGCAATTCTTTGCAGGTAAGCGAGAGCTGTCCTTGAGCTACTTTTCTTGCTTTTTTGCACTGCTGCCGGACAAACAACTGTTGCTTTGAAATCTGTGTGCGGAAGTTGCCGTCATGAGTAAGGGTGACAAGAAAGAAATCGCAACATTAATCTCTGATTTTCAACGAGAAGTACGCGCCGAGATAAGGTCACTCAAAGAAAGCCTGAAATTCTGCAGTGATACATGCGATGAAGTAAAGGAAATAGGAACCGATATCAAGGCCCTAAGAGCGGAAATAAAAGCACTGGTTTCACAAAACGAAGCACTAAAGGCCGAGAACCATCGGCTTGAAAAGAAGGTTGAAGAACTTGAGCAATATCAAAGAAGCAACAATCTAGAGATAAAGGGTGCACCAGAGGAACTTGACTCAACTGACGTCGTGAAAAAAATAGGCGAGCTCGTGGGCGAGCCAATATCTGATAATGACATCGACATCTGTCACAGGGTGTCGACGGCAAAAAGGAATGAAGGGAATATTGTTGTCCGGCTCATCTCACGCAACAAACGCAATGCGTTGCTCGCAAAAGCAAAGAAACAGAGGATCCTTTCCAGTCACCTCGATTACGAGGGCACGGAAAGTGTCATATATGTTAACGAGCACCTGACGCGACAGAACAAGCAGCTTCTTGGCGCAGCCATCGCAAAAAAGAAATCTGCAAAATGGAAATTTGTATGGTCCAGTGGAGGAAAAATTCTTGCGCGCAAAGATGAAACGTCTGATGTAATCCGCATAACAAACACTATTGATTTAGACCTCATTAGGTAAAGGATGGGGAAGGGAAAGAAAAAATTCACTTTATTTTTCCGATAACAGTTTTTCTGAGTTCACCATGTCGACTCTAGAAACAACAATGCCAATAATAAGTGAAGCCTCCTTTACCATACTACATCAAAACATAAGAAGTATTAGGAACAAGCACGAAGAGTTTGATGTATTTATGAGTTCCTTTCACGCGGACATCGATGCAATATTGTTCACAGAGACATGGCTGTGTAATAGTGACATTTCCCCCGTGTTCACTAATTATAATGTAGCACGCCTGGATCGCAAAGGAAGAGGTGGAGGGTTGGCTATATACCTCCACCAGCGATATTGTTTCCAAACGCTTGATGAACTGTCTGTGAGCAATGGTGACATAGAGTGCCTAGCAATAGAAACAAATCATTTTTTAGTTGCTGTGGTATATAGACCCCCCAACTGGCTATAAGCGACACTTTCTCAGTCATTTGGAACAAATTTTGCACTGTTTTAATGGAATTAAAAAGCCTTATTTTATTATGGGTGATGTAAATATCAATATGATAAGTGAAGACGTGTATGCAGTTGACTTGAAAAACCTTGTAGCGTCATATGGATGCCAAAATGCCATTCTAGATTCTACCCGTATTACCCACACTAGCTCCACGTCACTTGACGTCTGTATAACAAGCCTAAATAGTTTCGATTACACTGGCAGGTATAATATGCTCAGACCTAAGTGACCACTTACCAATCTACATTTCTACACGTAACTTGTTGCATAAAGATAAACGCCAAAATTTTGCTCGGTATAGATGTATCAAGGACAAATCGCTGCTTAAATTTGCTGAATTGATTGAACATGCTGACTGGTCACCTGTGTATGTGCAATGCGATCCAAATAGCGCATATGATACTTTTATACTTATCTTCCTTGAGTGCTACAATATTGCTTTTCCAATACAACAAACAAGAACACGAAAGGGTAAGAACAGGAAGCCATGGATAAATAGCGACCTCTTGAAACGAATCAAGCAGAAAAACATGCTTTTTCACAGATTTATTGTCACTAGAGATATTGAAATACTGCGTGAATTCAAGCAATTCCGCAACAAGCTAAATAGCGACACTAGAAAGGCTAAACTTGACTATTATGAAGCCATCTTTTCAAGCATAAAATCCGAGCCGGCAAAAATATGGAAGCAAGTAAATTCACTAACGGGAAGAACAGCAACATCACATACACCTAAACAAGTAAAAGTTGGTGATATCACTCTAGAGGGAACGGAATTGGCGAACGCTTTTAATCGATACTTTGTAAATGTGGCTGTTAGTGATGAAGAGACAACTCAATATGAAAATGAGGGAAGTAGTTCCATGAACTCTCTCGTTCTACACGAAGTATTACCAGATGAAGTTTACAGATATATAAAAGAACTAAAGACAAACGTTGCGAATGGTTATGATGACGTAAAGGCGGCTCCAGTTAAGGCCGTCGCATCTGTACTCAGCCCCATATTAGCATATCTTATAAACTATTCCTTTCTGACAGGAAGCTTCCCAACAAAACTTAAGGTGGCCAAAGTTACACCCATTCATAAAGGTGGCAGCACTAGTGAATTAACTAATTATCGTCCGATATCCATATTACCTGTCTTCTCAAAAATTTATGAAAAATGTATAAATACGCGCCTCATGAAATATCTTGAGAAGTATAATATCTTATCACCGGATCAATATGGTTTTCGCAAAAATAAGACAACAGAAGAAGCACTAATTAACGTAAAAAGCCGCATAATCGAAAATATTGAAGGTAAAATGTACACGTTAGGTGTCTTTCTCGACTTGCGCAAAGCGTTCGATTCTGTTGACCATCATATTTTACTGCTGAAATTAAGTCGCTATGGAGTTCGTGGAGTAGTCTCTGACCTATTTAAAAGCTACTTATCATCGAGACATCAATTTGTTAGCATAGACAGTGAAAAGTCTGAGTATTTAAGCATAAAGAAAGGAGTTCCGCAGGGATCCATCCTAGGCCCCGTACTTTTTCTTTTATATATAAATGATATTACAGAGGTTCAGTACACACCCGAAATTAAAATGTTCGCTGACGACACAAGTATATTTTTTACAGGCTCCACCATTCAGGAAGTAGAAGCCTCAACAAATCTATACCTCTCGAAACTCTCAGGTTGGCTAACAAAAAACAAACTAAAACTAAACACACAAAAAACCAAATTTATTATGTTCAGACCTATTAACAAGCGGATCAATGATAATATAGTCATTTCGTTCGGTGATCAGCGACTAGAACAAGTCAGCACACAAAAATTCCTCGGAGTCTGGTTTCACGAGCACTTATCATGGACACCTCACGTAAATAGTCTCTTAACAGATCTAGCTCGTTCGGTGGGGTGCTTGAGTAAGATCGCTTTCCTCCTCCCTTCATGGTTATCTAAATCACTTTATTATAGCTTGTTTTACTCCAAACTTTTATATGGAATGTTGGTATGGGGAACAACAACTAAGGCCAATTATGATAGAATATTAATTTTGCAAAAGCGCGTGCTTCGTATATTAGAAAAATATAAAGGTCATCCCAAGGACCTAGACACTCACCCGCTTTTCCTGAAACATGAAGTTCTGTCTGCTAAGAAAGTTTATAATCTTAAGCTTATGCAACATATTCATAAGCATCAACTACAGGATTCCTACCCACGCGCTGTATCAACAAAATATCGCTTTAGAAATTTTGCCCGCAAAACCAAGAAAACACGCACGAACTACGGGAAGCAGGACATTCATTACAAGATTATTCAATTGCTAAACCTTCACGAATCGAATATAGACTTTACACTTAAACCTAGATTATTTAAATCCTATCATAAATCATTTCTTCTTTCGACTGACGTCATAGTAGATCCATAGGCATTTACATGTAAGAATCCTTGTATACTTAGTTGATTTTTTTTGTTTATTTCTCTTGCCTTTAACCGCTATACAAAAACAGAATTGTTTGGTTCAAACAGTGCTTTCTTTATAGTACAGAGTGTATTCTGAATGTGTAATATGTAGAACGAAGCATGTTTAAAATGTGTAACATTTTTTTGTTTGAGTATGCCGAAAAAAAAAACCAGGTTCTAAATGCAATAATTATTTCGAATGTATATGTAAAATGAATATATGATAGCATGCAAGTATCTTAAACTAATGAAATGTATAAAATATCTGTAAAACATGTCGCCTATGTGTATATATGTATGTTACTTATGTACTATGTCACTGATGCAGACTGTATTAGGAGGTCAAGACCTCGTCAGGCTTTTAGCCTTTAGTCTTTGCCTCCCGCAGGGGAATTCTGTATTTTTTTTTCCTGCAAATAAACAATGTTCAATGTTCAATATCCTTAACCCCCGTTTGTTCCCTGACCCACTCTGCTCTCTTCCTGTCTCTTAAGGTTACACCTGTCATTTTCCTCAGTTTAAGTTGAACCCTTTTTGTAAGTCTCCAGGTTTCTGCCCCATAGGTAAGTACCGGTAAGATGCAGCTGTTATATACCTTCCTCTTGAGGGATAGTGGTAGACTACCATTCATGATTTCAGAATGTTTGCCGAATGTGCTCCATCGCATCCTTATTCTTCTAGTTATTTCACTCTCATGGTTCGGCTCCGCGGTTACTACCTGTCCTAAGTAGACGTACTCCTTTACAACTTCCAGTGTCTCGCCACTTATCGCAAAGCGCTGTTCTCTGCCAAGATTGTTCCACATCACTTTAGTTTTATGCATATTAATTTTCAGACCTACTCTTCTACATTCCGTATCCAGTTCAGTAATCATAAGCTGTAATTTGTCTTCATTACAATCTATATAGGTATACAACATCCACGAAGAAAAATGTCTCAGAAAAATGTTTTCGGCGCGCGGAATCGAACGGGCGACCTCTCGCTCCGCAGCGTGCGACGCTAACCACTACGCCACAGGAGCGCACATGCTACAGCATACTGACGGCGAGCTATTTGTATAGGGAACCAAAGCTCAAGTTTGCGGAGCGATGACAGCGCCGCGCTGCGGCTCTGGAGAGAAGCGCTGGTGAAACTGCGGATAAGCGCGGCGGAGGGTGCGCCTGTTTCACCGGCAGCCGACAGCGGCGGCACGCGTGCGCACGCGTTCTTCGGTCGGTGCGGGCAGCTTAGACGTTCGTGCCGTGAGCTTGGCACGCTAAACCGAGAGGCTTGCTTCTCGAAGCTGCATTTCCGCGATGGTAGAAGCGACCCCACGAAAGCGGAAGCGAGGTCCGAAGCATTACTGTGTGCCACAGCAGTGCAGACAATTACCAAGGCACACGATCCGCCTGTAAAACTGTATCACTTCCCGGACAAGTTGTACGAGAGAGAAAATACACAAGCGTGGGTCACTGCAGTTAAAGGAGTAAAGTTCTAGCTCTGTCTCGCCTTCCGTTTTCGTTGACTCATTTCTTCGCTTGAAATCGTTTGTTTCGACTACCTGAATCAGTACGTAACGCGGCGCGTGCATGCAACGACTGCAGTAGTGATTGCGCGCCGTCTCGCATTTTTACATCCAAATACGGTTTTATGTTGAAGCAAATTTGTGTTTTGATTCCTTGTGTTTGTGAGAACTAGCTGTCGTTGTTGGATGTTCACACTCACATACTTCATACCGCGGTTAGCGTTGCGGCGTTGGTTGCGTTCAACTGTACTCCATACAAGGCTGCGTCATCGCGCCGGAACGAACGCCTGTGCATTTTCAGCGAACTTGACATCGTTTTTCTGGTTTGTTCTGTTTTTTTTTCGCTTTTTTAGGGTGTATATATTTAAGCCGCTGAATCTAACTGGCGTTAAATCAGGAATTGTTATTGCCATCTTCGGAGATTGTGCAGTTTTCTTTCACGCGCACCCGCACTCGTACATTGCTTGGAGTGTGCGTTTACGGGTGCGCTTTGCGCGAGCTCGTTGCGCGATACCACATCGCGCCTGAAATTCGTCACCTCTCACGCTGAGACGCGTTCGCGCAGCAAGTCTTATACACCTGTAAAATCGATATTCTCATAAAAAGGGAGTGCAAGCACGAACCGAGAAGCGAAAAAAAAAAAGACAGACGAGGCGAGCAGTTCTACTTGCTTCGCAGGAGTTAAAGCTAAGCTTAGCTAGCTGCCTCGTGGCTAAGTCAGCGGGCGATGCCCCAGCGGTACGGAGGGCATGACTCTAACCTTCTCAGGCTTTTTAGTGCCACGGCCGTGTAGTCTTTGTTTCTTTCTCTTTTTTTTTCACGCCGCGAAAGTTCGTTCACTACAGTACGCGTTTGCCACTGCCAGCATGCACATCTAAACAACAATCACATGTTTTTCATAGTCGACAACGTGGAACATCGATAACCGTGATTAACTAACTTCTCTCCTTTGATTACCTTCGCTTTTCGAAGCGTATTTCCAGTGGGGAGATCTTTTTCAAGCGGAACATAGCGAAGCGCTGCGCGAGAGCTCTGCACGTGTACCGTAGCGAGCGGCAGCGCGGCGGAGAGATGGAAAAAAGCGCGGCGTTTACCCCCAGTTTCTATTTTTTTGCGAGGTGTAGCAAGCGCAGCGTGAAAGCGCTGCACGTGCACGGAAGCGAGCGGAATCACGGCGGAGCGAAGGGAAAACGCGCAACGTATATTCCCAGTTTCTATTTTCACGCCAGAGATGGCGCTGCCTGTCAAGAGTCGCAGCGCCACTCAGCGATGCTTTGGGAGCCTATACACCATTCGCCGCTGGTGGTACGCAGATCTCGGGTGGAATATCAGCGTTTCTCTGCATTTCCAGCAAACCAGCGAGATGGCGCAAAGTGTGCGCTCGGCGCTCCACTCGTTGCGGCGCGTTGGCTCCCCAACACCCCGACTTGTACTTTGGCTTGCAGGGCGTAGTCGCTTTTGTCCTCGGGCGCGCGCGCACGCGCTTATCTTGGGGTGGGGGGATGGGGGCCGTTTTGCGGCAGTTTTACGAAGGTTGCGTTTAGGTTACAGAGCGCACGAAGGTCACTTCGCTTGCTGCAGAGGCCTAGTGTCCGAAAGACGCAAGCTGTTCCAAGACAGGGAAGTAACAGCTGTGACGCTCCTTAGTTCGCACTCATCCTGTGTATACCTGTGCGTATGTTTCGTGCGTCCTTCGCGCTGGAGCAGTGCGCTCCAATTTTCGGTCTGCTTGCCGTTCTCCGCTTGAAATGGCAATTTGTTGCTATCGCATTCATTGATTCGCCCTTGCGGCGAAACTGTGACTTCTTTATCTCCCAACCTTGGGCACGTCTTCCTCACTGCTGCCTTCCTGGCCGGAAGGCGAGTCTTGACAGTGCCCAACGGAACCATTCAGGAGAGCTTGGCACACGTCCCACTCGGTAAATGCAATGGTGCAGTTGGGGGGTTATATGACTTAGGAAGGACGTTCTTGGAAATGAGCAGGACCTTTTTTAGTGTGACGGCAAAATCCCATATTGATAGTCGTCACGCTCCCGAGAGTGCAAGGGAGATTTTATTGCGGCCCGAGGAGTGGGGGGATATTCATAAAAAAAACAGCGGGTAGATAGGAGGAACATTCCAGAGATTTGTCTCAGGAAGGGCCGTATGCCCTCACGAGCTGCGAAATAAAGTCTGAATTTTTTTCTAAGACAGAGCACGCAATTGTGAAAAGGGGAGAGCAGAATCTCTCGCTCCATATCTCTTTGCCCTTACTGCTTCCCTTTGCACATTTCTAAAGAAGGCTGTCTTCGATCATCTGAGGTAATATGTGCGATGAGGACGACGGAGAGGGAGAAAGAGACACACACACACACTGAGGCGTCACTTCTAACCATGTTTATGAAAGGCTTCTTGGTCACCGCCAAGGTATCCTCTGATGAGTTGTTCTGAGGAAAGACAAGAAGGCGCTAATTTCTGCCTTACAGGTGGTTACATGGATACTCGCCTACCCTACGAGCAGCTGTAAATATGCGTGACCGTCCTCCCCTTCTTCCGATGGCAGCTGTGAATTTCATTCGTAGAAGAAAGGCAACATGATGGAACGTGGAACCACAGGCAAACATTTGCCCTGCCGGTGAAACTACACTATTTACTATCTGCAAGGTGGCATCAGCTACAGCGCAATGTCGACTTGCTATGCTGTTGGTTGCTCAAAGAACGTTGCAAAAGGCGACAAGCTTTTTTTGTTGTTCCGCAAGGTAAATAATTAAACAAAATATCAAACGGCGAAGGGGATACCTGCGTCGCCTCGGAAGGAAGAACTTTCACCAAAGAAGGTCTCGCGACGTAAGTCGATTATTACTGAATTTGTATCGTGTGAACCTGATTCGGCAGTTTTTTAGATTAAGCTTTTTTAATACTGCTCGATACCAATGTCTCAGTTGAACTAAACAAGAAGCAACATGACATTAGCGGCTCGGTTTTGTCGTACAGTTTTTCTGACAATGTTATCGAGGTCGTTGTAGCTGGTTCCCGAAATATTTGAAACCGGCGATAGCAGTTACAGCAAAATCCTTTAGAGTATTATTTTTCTATTTCCGAACATTTACTGCACGTGCGAATACGTTTCACCGGAGTCCTTTTAACGAACACTGGTTCCTCACTGTCGCGTTTAAAGCAATTGTACCTCAACGCGCCACATTCGATGAAAGATGGAGGTTGCACTATCCGGGAAACTGCATACCCTAAAAGGACACTAAAGGGAAACATTAAATTGACTTATATTGATAAATCTTACTGTGAGAACCCTAACGTCGTTAATATCACCATCGCGTGCTTATTCTAACAGAGGTGAAAATGTGCTCAATGTGTCATTTTGAAACTTCACGCCGAAATCTCCACGCGTGACGCCAGCGATTTCAAACGGTAGTTTTCGTACTTTTGCAACATTGACTGAATTAAATTTCCTGAAACTTCGTTTGTTATGTCTGTGCCCCTCGCTGTACGAGGTACTTCATTTTTAGAGATAAGCAGCAATGTACGACCTAGTAGACGGCGTCCAAATCTATGAAGTCACTTTGGAAGTGGTGTCGCCACCCACATTTTCTTTTCGTTTGTCCTGGTAGTGTCCTTCTATTGCAAAGGAATGTGTCTTCACCTCCTCGCCGTCTTCCCTTCAGTTACTGCTGAATCAGCTATATGCCCCCCCCCCCCTCCTGCAAAGGAGGTCCGTGGATCTGCCCCTGTGTAGGATGCAATGACTCCAATGGGCGTGAGAACCAGTAAAGAAAGAGTGAAAGACGGAGATTTAAAGAAACAGAAGGATAAACATTGTGGGCGAAAAACAATGTCCCCGAGGCGAGATTCGAAACGCCTGTCCACGATCCGAAGGCGAGCGCCGTAACCACTCCGCTGTCCATTTTTTTTTCTTTCATGGTATTTTTTTATCATAGGAATGACACTTTGAACTGATATGATCATTATGCTCATATCGCGGCCCAACGACGAACACATAACACTAAAAAATGAGCATTCACTCTAAAACGAATATATCAAGTAACGGCATTTTCCAATCGTACATTACAACAGCGGTTAGGATGTATAAGCACCTCACAAATGCAAATGCCATTCTGGCTGACTCTCCATTTGCTCGTACATATACGTTGGCTAAGTTACCATTTTAACGAAGTTGGGTGTTGAGTAAATTATCGGCTATGCGTTTCTCTGCAACATGCACGCACGCTATCAGAGCGTAGCATAGCTTTGTATAGTATAGTATAGCAAGGGGTTGGAAAAGGATAGTGATGGTGAGGAGGAAAAAGAGGGAAGAACGAGTATAAAAGGAGGCAGCTAGTGACAAAGGAATAAATAAATAGAAAGCCAGGAAGAAATTGAGAGAAAAAAAAGATGAAAGAGAAAGACAAAAATACAGAGAAAGAAAGAGAAGAGAAGACAGAAATACAGAGAGGGAACTACTCAGAAATATGTTGGCCGACTGCGAACAGGAGACTTCACTAAGTTGGAAATGTGTACGAGGTGTGTTCAAAAAGAAACCGAACTTTTGCTATACCACATTCACTGGTTGTGGTACATTTTAAGCATTGCCCCCGTTCAATAGTGCTCCCATCTACTGGCAATACACTGTTCCAATCGTTACTTCTATTTTTCGAAAGCCTCTTACAACGCACTTTCAGGATTGGCCCGCAGGTCTCTTCTCCTATTGTCCTGGATCTCCTGTATGGTTTGGAAACGGCGTCCTTTCAACGTGTTCGGGATAGAGAAAATAGAAAGACATTTCATGGCATTAACCTACCCTAATAGGCACTTCGTCAGCAACCATTCGAACGGTCTAACGAATATTTTCTCGAATTACAGCTCGAACTATCGACGTGGTCATCATCTGTTGATCTGGAAGGTCATCCAGGATTGAGATTGTCACCTACCGACATTCTACCGTGTTCAAAACGCTTGACCCACTCATACCACTGCGTGCCACTCATATAGTCGTCCCCGTATAGTTGTATAAGCAACTGAAAGGTCTGGGAAAGCTTTTTCAAGCTTTAGCGGAATTTCACACAACACACACGTTGTCCTTCCAGCGCTTTCATTGCCACTTTGGCAGAAATCCGAACAGCCTCTCTATGTGCTTACATTAGCGGCTGTAGCCCGCGAACTAACGGTCAGAATGAAACGCGCATAATCAGAGTTTCTTGTTTAATCTTACCTCTACTTGCACTTGGTAGGTGCAGCCAGCTCTCTCTGGTGGTTGGCGTGCAATTGGAAAAGTTTCGTTTCTTTTTGAACAGCACTCGTATGCTGGACATTATATTCTACTCGCACTGAAATATTGAATCAGCACTCATTAAACGGCCTAGCAAGGTGTGTGACCCGCCTAGTTGGTATTCCATGGCGACGTGAACAGCGCGTCAAAAAAACATAGACAAGGAACCGACGAGGACCAGAGCTGACTTCCAACTGATGTTTATTAAGACGAACATTAAAACTCCTAAGTATAGTCGCTTTCGATGCGGTTTCCTGTGCAAGAAATTTAGTTATATTGGTGCATGGGTACATATTTCTATTTAAATATCTGTAGCGCAGTATCTTGACTGCACCTTTGAAGACCGACTTGGAAAGGAATATGACCAGCACGCAAGCTGCAGGTCGACATCCTTGCAGTATGGCCGGTGGTTCCTAAAGAATTCGACTCATAGCGTTTATTTACATTCCTGTTATCTGCGTATAACCTGCTGTTGGCGATGTCAAATTTCTATAATATATGTAGCTCGATGTGAGCTTTAAGTTGCTTACTTTCTTTCGCTTCAGGATTATCCTATACTATATTTTTATATCAAAAATACACCATCTCCCGCTAAAGGGAACCATGTGTAGATGCGAAGCAGTGAGCGCTAACGCTTACACTGGCGGCGGCGTTGAGCAGGCGCTCATCACGGCGTTGCGCAGGAGAGAAATCTGGGGAGGCGCAATCACGCAGTGATGGACCGGTGTTTCCTCCTGGAACATACCAATCGCTGCTAATGGGCAATGAGAGACAGAAGACTCTGATTGGACACAGTGAGCCGCAGTCCGCTTTTAGTTAACGCGCACGCTGCGAATTTTTATCGTTCAACAACGCACAGGAGAAATCTGCCACCGGCACAACCTTGCAGGTCAAGATCCAGTGCCTATGAATAGGGGGTGGCCAGTGAACGGTTGTGGAGCGCGAGCAAACGTTTTTAAGGGCGAAGCTCCTCTTAGTCTAACCTTGTCCTGCGTCAGGCGTAACCGGCAGTATCTCGTGATAATGATGACGATGACGCTGATGACCATGATGAATAAGCCTCTAGTTCCCACCTCTAGTTCCCATCGTGTGCACCGAGGAAGCAGAGCGTCCCGCAGGCGGTGTGGCCATCTATGTCAAGCAGAACACTGTAGTACAATAAGGCCGTCCGCCACCACTACAGTCACTAGAGTCATGGCCGAGAGCATAGAGGGGCAGCTTAGCAATGGCTAGGCAAGTGGTGTCCGTCGCCCAGGTTGGCTCCATTCCTTGATCTTGCTTGGATGTGCTTGCTGGGACTTAGTCCATCACTCGTTCCCGCGTCCTACACCCCTCCAGAGCATGCGCGTCCCCTCCAGCTCTCTCTCCTCTCCAACGCTCACCCCCCTTTCTCTCATCTAGCAATCCTCTACTGTACGGAGCGGCGCCCGCGTCCTACACCCCTCCAGAGCATGCGTGTCCCCTCCCCCCTCTCTCTCCTCTCCAACGCTCACCCCCCTTTCTCTCCTCTAGGTATCCTCTACTGTACGGAGCGGCGCATGCGTCCCCTTTATCTGCTCTCCTACGCTCACCCCCCTTTCTCTCCTCTAAGAATCCTCTACTCTACGGAGCGGCGTCCGCGTTCCACATCCCCACAGCGGATGTGCGTCGTCTCCTCCTCTCTCTCCTCTAAGCTCACCCCCCTCTCTCCCCTCTAGGAATCCTCTACGGAGCCATCTAAGAACCCCTATCCCTCCACTTCACCGACCATAAAGCCGTTATAATGAAAGGGGACCGGAAGCCACGTCTAGCTACCATTTACGAATAAATAAAATTTCTTGTATATATACACACAGTGTTTGTCACGTCTTTGATGATGTACTGGACGAAAATTCATGGAAGATTCACGGTTTACCCATGAACCTCCAGAGCTTCGCCCACTCATCATCATTCACTCCGTGGATATGCTGTGATTTTTTATTCATTGGTTCTTCCCGACCAGACGGGCATACGTCGAAACCTAGATTTCAGGCGGTTCTTCGCTTCCTTGACGACACTGGACTAGACAACCGGCTATAATAGCCGCCTGCCGCGTCCTCGGTCATGGACGTCATTTCTCTCTTTTTTTCTTTCTCTTTCCCACATCTTTAATGTCCTCTCCCCATTCCCCTACAGGCGCTGAGCCGTGCTCCCAACTAGGGCTGCAGAAATTGCGTCTCTTCCTTTCCCACTCTCTCATCCTCCTCCTGGAGCCAACCTGGGCGACAGACACTACCTGTTACAAATAAAGGAGGAAGAAGGGGCGGCGGGCACGAGCGACAGCCACGGGCGCTGGCTCGCTCAGTTGTTCCGTTGACCTTGGAATGAGCCAGACGTTCGGGTCCGGGTCTCCTTCTTCGTTTCTCACACTTCGTTCTGGTGCCCGAAACCCACCCGGTCGTCTGGCCCTCGACTTTCGACTATGGATCAACTCCGTACACATCGCCGCTTCGTCCGAAAGGTCATCACCCAACACATCTCGACGCTCGATGCCCTGCTTGCACAGTCGTCGACCCCGGCGGAGAGGCTCCAGGAAGTGCTCGCCCTAATCGTGGCGAAGAACGCCAAACTCGACGTCTTGAACAACGATATCCAGGCTGCTCTTCACTATGAAGAGTTGGAAGCAGACTTGATCACTGCCAGCGACTTCGAGGACAAAGTCATCTCCGCTCAAGGGAGAGCTCGCCGCGCAACCGAGCCGCGGCCCCCAAGCCCATCCGTATTCGTCGCCGTCACAACCACTCCACCCAGTGAGCCTCTCGTATTCACATCGCAGCGTACCGCGACTTCGCCTTCGACCGACCGTCTGACTCCTCTCGCCTCGACATCGCAGCGGGCCAGGACTTCGCCGTCGACCGGCCCTTCGACTCCTCTCGCCTCGATGTCGCCGCGGGCCAGGACTTCGCTTTCGCCCGAACCTCCGACTTCTCTCGCATCGATGCCGCTGCAGGCCGCGACATCGCCTTCGTTCGAAACCTCGACTTCTCTCGTCTCGACGTCGCTGCAGGCCGCGACATCGCCTTCGTTCGAAAGCCCGACTTCTCTCGCCTCGATTTCGCAGCAGGCCGCGACATCGCCTTCGCCCGGCTCCCCAACCTCTCTCTTGTATCGACATCACATCAGGCCATGACTTCGCTTTTGCCCGACCTCCCGACTCAAACGTCCGTATGTCGCATCGCCTTGCCCAAGCTGGACATCCCGAGCGTAGCTTTGAAGCCACAGCACGCCGCCATTCCAGCGTCGACTGCAGCGTCGGTCTCACCGATTGCACAAGTCCAGGCTACACGAGTGGGCTCCCACGTGTCTGTCGACATCCCAAAAGCCTTCCTTCGTCGGGAGCAAACTATGGATGCAGGACAGAACAACGACATGTTCGCTAAACCGCAGTTCACCGCGTGCCAGCCCATGGACAATCTAGCTCGACCCCACGCACCCCAGTTGAAGAGTTTTGGGTACACACCGAAAGACCTGTTGCTTCCCACGCAATCCACGGTGCTTCGGTGCAAGCACTCGTCCGGAAGGTACGCCGTGGAGAGTTCGATGGTCGAGGGAAACACCAGGTGCACCACGCGCATTGACTACAAGGCCCCGATTTCCCACGGCCTGAGCTGCGGCTTGCCAAAGCAGTCCTACTTCCCAGACCAAGAGAGTGAACGCATATACTGCTCGCCACGCGGCACCATATGCCTCCAGAACTTGGCCCAGAAACAACAGCACGCCGAGCCCTACTTCTCGCCCTACATGCTGCTCAAGCCCGATCCTGGCGGTAGGGTCTCGAGCTCGTCTTCCTTCAAGCACAAGCAAGTTGACGATCAGTACTGTGAGCAGCAATGCTTCTACGAGCCGCACTCAACCGGGTACATTCACCCGACGACCTCGTATGACGCCACCGAATACCGCAAGAAGATGGCTGCTTACGCCAGAGACCTGCGCTGGATCTACAATCGCTACACCGCGCAGCTCCAGCACTACGCCATGCACATGATGCAGGAAACCGGCGGAAAGGACGACTCTCGCGAAGCGGGACACACCGTGAACCACAAGTCGTCGGGGGAATCCCGCGGCGACGTCCTGACAGACACCAACACTCCTCTGCCGACAACTGTGCATGTGAACCTATCTCCGACGCCTTCGAAAGCGGCCGAGATGGCCCTCCTTGGCGGGGTCGCTGCACAACTGAACCAGGATGCCTTGGCATCGTCGTCGTCGTCCTCGTCGGGCGAGGAAGGGGAATTGTCATCGACCTTGCAGTCTTCATCCAAATCAGATGCACCTGCGAGCCAGGCACACGCTCAGGACTACCTGACTCCCGAAGTGGTCAAGCAGCGCATGAGCGCGCTGCACCTGGAGAAGCTGGAGATAAAACGCCAGCAACAGAGGATGAACGTGACTCCCAAGGAGTGCGCAAATCAGTAACCCTCGCGAGTCTACGAAAGCAGACCAAAATCAGACTCTTCCTACTATAAGAAGCGATGCAAGAAGCGAAAAGGGCAGGAGTATGAGCTTTCGCACCGTGTCAAGGTGACCAGTAGCGCCAAGCAGGGAAGCAAGAACACCGAGTCTCAAAACGAAAGGCTAAAGATGGCAAACAACGTGACCGCGAAGCCCTCTGGACACTACAACGAGAATGAACCACTTTCCCCGCAAGACAAGCCGCCACCTCCCCACGCTTCATCATCATTGGCAAAGTCTCCATCACCGTCATGTAACACGTCCTGGCAGACTCACTCAAGCTTACTTTCTTGGAGCCTACGCAACATTGCCGACCGCGGGAGTGACCCCGGCGGCCGCGGGACGCAAATTATCGGGAACCATCGCGAATCTTCGAACACCAGCAACTTCAAACCCAGCAACAACGACAGCAACTCACGATGCAGCATCGCTAGCAACTTCAGCAGCAGCAGCAGCAGATACATCACAGTCTGGTTCATCTGCCGACTACTAGGACCCAAGCCAACCTTTGACTTCGCACTTCCTGCTTCGCCGCACAAGGCTTCTCTCCCCGTTTACTCGTTTGCGTATTGCTACCAAATGTTGGCCTCAACTTCTGCCGCTGTGCATCCGAACTTTGCCGCGAATTTGCCGGCCGCGGGAGTGTGTTACAAATAAAGGAGGAAGAAGGGGCGGCGGGCACGAGCGACAGCCACGGGCGCTGGCTCGCTCAGTTGTTCCGTTGACCTTGGAATGAGCCAGACGTTCGGGTCCGGGTCTCCTTCTTCGTTTCTCACACTACCTGCCTAGCCATTGCTAAGCTGTCCCTCTATGCTCTCGGCCATGACTCTAGTGACTGTAGTGGTGGTGGACGGCCTTATTGTACTACAGTGGGGCTCTTCGATTTCCCACTTCTGGCTACCCGCGGGCTGCCAGAGCCATCCAGAGCGCGCTCGATTTTCTCGGGTTGCTCCCACCCCCCCCCGCGGTGCACTTCCGGTTGGCGTTCGTTTTTTCTCGGGTTGGACGGTTCTGGCGACCCGCGGGGAGCCCGAGGGTCGCCAGAAGCGTCCAGGAAAATTTAGTCGTGGAAGCTCTCTGGAAGCTCTTGGGGTGGTTTTGGGCTAGCAGACGCCGAAAAGAGACGATACGCGCTTGCCGCCATCTTTGTGAGGACTCGACGGATTGCAATGTGGGCAATGTGGGCGCTTGGGGACTGCGCTGACTGCGCCTTCGCTTGTCATTACGCGTGGAGTTATCTTCTAAAGCGTGTTCCGCCGTGCGAGATGGGGCGATTACGAGTGGCGGCGAACATTTGAAGCTACTGTTTATCGCTTCTGTTATGTGTCCCGTGAAGCTTCCTTCCGTGAACAACGCGGCGAACTGTTGCCTGCTAACTGCGTCGCACATGTCTCAAAAGTTATGTACACGTTCGTACGCACGCGTGGAGACAACTTTCGAGTTTATCTTTTTCGTAGTAGTATTCGTTTGTGGTGCCGTGCCTGCTTTCTGCGCACTTAGCGAAGGCGATTGTGGTCGAACTAGCATTTCGCTCCGTCGTATGTTTGCGTGAGTGAACCTCTTCAAAACTTAACTATTCGGTCTTCGATGGTGATAGAATGCCCTGATTGAATAACAGAGATCGCGACAGTTGTTTTTGTGTGATACTCGTTGGTCGCGAACGGCGTGCGAGCTTACTTCTATCTACGGTCCAGTATATGTGGTATGGTATTATGTTACGCTACGACGCGTCGACGTGAAAAAAATTCGGCCGATCCCACGTACCTGGGAATCGATGTTGTGCGAAGCATATATGCGGAGGGAAGGTAATTGTGTTGTAATTTTTTTTTATTGAGCGAAACGTTACGAAATGACGCTAAAGGTATGTTCAAAGGTTGCACGCACAGACATATGTTCAACAGTCAGTTGTTTACAGTTGCGTAACGATGCTAGCAGCAACATCATGGGCATTAGGAACACCAGAAGCGGTTAGCTAATATGTAGCGCTTGTGCTCGGGAGGATGGTAGCCCTGGACACGGTTCTCATAGTAGCTCAAATGAAAGCTGAGCTACATGAGGTTTTGGAAGTGCCACTCAGGACTGGAAAAGAGGCCCAGGCAACATCTGCCAGAACGAGTCGAAAACGCATCATGCATAAGTTTATTTTAGATATGACGCGCACTCGTGGTACCGATACCACCGCATTTCTGAAGTTAAGAAAAAACGCTAGTTGGTCAACGCGTGTGTGCGACGTAGTACGCGATAGCTGAGCAGGTATATCCTTGAGCTCTTGTTGGGATACGGTTACTTTCGCGAGATTTTGCGTCGCGTTGTGCAGTGACTGTTACATGTACTAAGCAGACGTGAGCTTGTTAAGCCGTTAGCGGCGCGGCAGCTCACCTTGCATCGTTCTCGAGGCGCCGTGCGCCAGCTGGCTGTTTTGTTCGCGGACGGGGCGAGTTTCGCGTGATCTTGCGAGCGTACGAGGTCGTACCGCAAATGCGTTTGCTCGAGGATATTATTTCAGCTCTTCGGCAAACCTAGCCACAATCGAACGCTGGCTGTCCCAGCGTTCGATTTTGCAATATTCGGGCAGCTTCGGGTTGTCTTGGGTTCCCCACACACGTGACCACGACGCTGTTTCCTGTCCCGACCGGAACTAGCTCGCTGACCCTCTGGCTAGCTCTGGCTGCCAGATAGCTGCCAGAGGTCTGAAAATCGAAGATCCCCAGTGTTCTGCTTGACATAGGTGGCTACACCGCCTGCGGGACGCTCTGCTTCCTCGGTGGACACGATGGGAACTAGAGGTGGTCGGAACGCGCTTATTCTTCATGGTCATCAGCGTCATCGTCATCATTATCACGAGATACTGCCAATTACGCCTGACGCAGGACAATGTTAGACTAAGAGGAGCGTCGTCCCTAAAAGGACGAAGACGCCGACCACAAGAGAATAAAAAAATCACAGCATATCCACGGAGTGAATGCTGATGACTGGGCGAAGCTCTGGAGGTTCATCGATAAACCGTGAATCTTCCGTGAATTTTCGTTCCGTACATGATCAAAGACGTGACAAACACTGTGTGTATATATACAAGAAATTTTATTTATTCGTAAATGGTAGCTAGACGTGGCTTCCGGTCCCCCTTCATTATAAGGGCTTTATGGTCGGTGGAGTGGAGGGATAGGGGTTCTTATATAGCCCCGTAGAGGATTCCTAGAGGGGAGAGAGGCGGTGAGCGTAGAGGAGGAGAGGACGCACATCCGCTTTGGGGATGTGGAACGCGGACGCCGCTCCGTAGAGTAGAGGATTCCCAGAGGAGAGAAAGGGGGTGAGCGTAGGAGAGGGGAGGGAACGCGCGCACCGCTCCGTACAGTAGAGCATTCCTAGGAGAAAGGGGGTGAGCGTTGGAGAGGGGGAGGGGACGCGCATGCTCTGGAGAGGCGTAGGACGCCGGCGCCGCTCCGTACAGTAGATGATTGCTAGAGGAGAGAAAGGGGGTAAGCGTTGGAGAGGAGAGAGAGGTGGAGGCGACGCGCAATCTCTGGAGGGGTGTAGGACGCGGGAAGGAGGGATGGACTAAGACCCCGCAAGCATCCAAGCGAGATCAAGGACTGGTCAACCTGGGCGACAGACACCACCTGCCTCGCCATTGCTAAGCTGCCGCTCTATGCTCTCGGCCATGACTCTAGTGACTGTAGTAGTGGTTGACGGCCTTATTGTACTACAGTGTTCTGCTTGACACAGATGGCCACACCGCCTGCGGGACGCTCTGCTTCCTCGGTGCACACGATGGGAACTAGAGGTGGTCTGGAACGCGCTTATTCTTCATGGTCATCAGCGTCATCGTCATTATTATCACGAGATACTGCCGGTTACGCCGGACGCAGGACAAGGCTAGACTAAGAGGAGCTTCGCCCCTAAAATGTATTGAATTGACGTGTCGGCACCCAAAACGGGAGCCTTGTTCACAATGGCAGCGAAAAGGCGAAAGTTAAGCGTTTAAAAAGTCTACAGCACGTGACCTACACATCTTGCGCATGCAGGGGGGCAGATTACCGTCCGTGCGGTTGAGGGTGCTGTTTCTTGTCTGTATTGTCAAAGATTCCAGATGCAATCTAGAAGGCAAGTCCTCAGTAGCGACGACATACGCCCTGCCCCAGTCTATCTCATGATTTGAGGTTTGCGCATGTTCGGTGAGGGCGTTTGATAACACCCTCTCGCTTTGCAGCCGTCATGTAAACGTCATGTCATGCTATGCGTTTTCAAGGTACATGTCAGCCATGCGTTCTCACGTGCTCGCAAAATGCAATGCTTTTACAAGTGTATCAGGTGCTCTTCACAGCGAGTTATGTGCATTCATGTTAACTAATATATATCTTATCATGTCAGTTTCATATCTTCATCACATTGATGTCAGCATGCATAGAAACTGCACTCATACCATGCATACCATTCAGATGAAGGCCGGACCCGCGGCCGAAACGTCAATAAATCGCTTTGTACGCGTGTCTACTTGACCGTATATATTGTCACGTGGTCGTGACGTTGACCCAAGCAGCAGTCGGTATGTTCAAGATGAAACTGTTTATTAGGCCGAACTTGTGGCCGGTAAACTGAAAGTCAGATTACAGCAATACACGCTGGCACTGATAGCGGCGAACAGAGCGTCGGCCGTCGATGAACTGAACATCGTTGGAGCGCGCCGGCTTTTATGCATCACGCGTCGAACATTCTAGCCTTATCACAGGTCATCGCGCAAGCTCTGGAATAATCTCGAGTGGTCGCGTCTTGCTTGCAATCTTAACAAAACGATCTACAATAATCGCGAAGGTTCTAGAACAATAAGGCGCGGTTTGAGCCGAGCTTTGCTGACGGTCTCTGTGGGCGAAAACCGAATACAACAAAAGTGAAAATAAGAATAGCGCGTGGCAATGCCCCCCCTCTGAAAAGGCATCGTCCCGATGCTTAAAACAGAACACGGGGGTAAAATGCATGCAACAATAAATCACAACAATAAAGAAAGAACGTACAATAATTAAGCAATAAGTGCAGTCCTCGGGTTTGCTAACGCGCGTAATACGGCTTGAGGCGCACGACATGGACGACTTCAGGTCGCGCACGGCGCCGTTGAGAGGTCGTGATGCCGTCCGGGACGACCTCGTAGTCCAGAGCACCGAGACGTCGAAGCACCTTGTACGGCCCGAAGTATCGCCGAAGAAGCTTCTCACTGAGTCCCCGTCGGCGTATTGGCGTCCACACCCATACACGGTCACCGGGTTGGTATTCCGTGTGGCGTCGTCGAAGGTTGTAGCGGCGACTGTCAGTCCTCTGCTGGTTTTTGATCCGTAGGCGGGCGAGCTGTCGTGCTTCTTCGGCGCGCTGTAGGTAGGTGGTCACGTCGATGTTTTCCTCGTCGGTCACGTTTGGTAACATGGCGTCGAGCGTCGTTGCCGGGCTCCGTCCGTAGACCAACTTGTATGGCGTCAACTGCGTCGTTTCTTGTACGGCCGTGTTGTACGCGAAGGTCACGTACGGAAGGATGGCCTCCCACGTCTTGTGTTCGACGTCGACGTACATGGCCAGCATGTCGGCGATGGTCTTATTTAGACGCTCGGTCAGGCCGTTGGTCTGTGGGTGGTACGCGGTGGTTCCGGCGGTGACTTGTGTGGCTGTATCCCAAGATCGCCTGGGTTAGGTCAGCCGTAAAGGCCGTACCTCTGTCGGTGATGAGAACCTCTGGGGCGCCGTGTCGAAGGACGATGTTCTCAACGAAGAACTTGGCTACCTCGGCGGCACTTGCCTTTGGGCAGGACTTTTGTTTCGGCGTAGCGGGTGAGGTAGTCGGCGGCTACGACGATCCATTTATTTCCGCAAGTCGACGTTGGGAACGGCCCCAGAAGGTCCATCCCGATCTGCTGGAACGGTCGCCGAGGAGGCTCGATCGGCTGAAGGAAGCCTGCTGGTCTTGTTGGCGGTCTCGGCACGTCCTTACGTAGCGGGCGACGTCGGCCGGCAAGGCGCGGCCAGTAGTACTTTTCCTGTACTCTTGCGAGCGTGCGAGAAAGTCCGAGGTGTCCAGCCGTCGGGTCGTCGTGTAGTGCCTGGAGTACTTCTGGTCGCAATGCTGAAGGCACTATGAGAAGGTAGTTGGCTCGAAGTGGCGAGAAATTCTTCTTTATGAGAACGCCGTTTCGCAAGAAAAACGAAGCGAGTCCTCGCTTGAATGCCTTCGGAACAATGGCGGTCTTGCCTTCAAGGTACTCCACAAGGCCTCTGAGTTCCGGGTCGGCTCGCTGTCGTTCGGCGAAGTCGTCGGCACTTATGGTTCCCAAGAAGAAGTCATCCTCCTGGTCGTCCTGAGGCGGCGGGTCGACGGGGGCGCGAGATAAGCAGTCGGCGTCGGAGTGTTTTCGCCCGGACTTGTAAACGACGGTAATGTCGAATTCTTGAAGTCTCAGGCTCCACCGTGCGAGGCGACCAGAAGGGTCTTTCAAGTTAGCTAGCCAACACAAGGCGTGGTGGTCACTCACAACTTTGAATGGGTCTGCCGTAAAGGTAGGGGCGAAACTTGGATGTAGCCCAGATGATGGCAAGGCACTCCTTTTCTGTTGTGGAGTAGTAGGCCTCTGCCTTTGATAGCGACCGGCTAGCATAACTAATGAACCCTTTCCAGTCCGTCAGTCCTCTGCACAAGAACGGCGCCGAGTCCTACACTGCTTGCGTCGGTGTGTACTTCTGTTTCGGCGTGTTCGTCGAAATGCGCAAGTAACGGAGGTGTCTGCAGGCGTCGTTTTAGTTCCTGAAATGCTTCTTCTTGCGGCGTTTCCCACTTGAACTCGACGTCGGTCCTGGTGAGGTCAGTGAGAGGCTCGGCGATGCGGGCGAAGTTTTTAACGAACCGCCGGTAATAGGCACACAGGCCGAGAAATCGACGCACGGCCTTCTTATCGGCGGGTGGCGGGAATGTAGCGATGGCGGCTGTCTTCTGCGGGTCGGGGCGTACTCCGGACTTGATTATCACGTGGCCCAAGAACAAGAGCTCTTCGTAGGCGAAGCGGCACTTTTGTGGCTTCAGGGTGAGTCCGGAGGTCTTTAATGCTTGAAGTACAGCTTCAAGGTGCCGGAGGTGTTCGTCGAAGTTTGAGGAAAACACAACGACGTCGTCCAAGTACACAAGACAAGTCTGCCGCTTCAAGCCTGCCAGTACGGTATCCATTACACGTTGGAACGTCGCAGGCGCCGAGCAAAGACCGAAGGGCATTACCTTGAACTCGAAGAGGCCGTCTGGTGTGATAAAGGCAGTCTTCTCTCGGTCTCTCTCGTCGACCTCGATTTGCCAGTAGCCTGTCTTGAGGTCCATCGACGAAAAGTACTTTGCGTTGTGGAGTCGATCCAGGGCGTCGTCTATCCGTGGGAGGGGGTACACGTCCTCCTTCGTGATCTTGTTCAGGCGACGGTAGTCGACGCAGAAACGTAGCGTGCCGTCCTTCTTCTTCACCAAAACCACGGGAGACGCCCAGGGACTCTTGGACGGCTGGATTATGTCGTCGCGTAGCATTTCGTCGACTTGTTTCTTCACGGCCTCGCGTTCGCGCGTCGATACTCGGTACGGGCTCTGTCGAACTGGTCGAGCACTTTCTTCTGTAATGATGCGATGTTTCGCAACTGGGGTCTGTCGAATTCTCGACGACGCCGAGAAGCAGTCTTCGAATCGCAGGAGCAGGGCCTTTAGCTGGTCTTGCTTGACCTTCGGAAGGTCCGGGTTGACGTCGAAATCTGGTTTGGGACCTCGATTCGTCGAATGCAGGTTCGGTAGCATCGGAGAGGGCGAAAGCGTGGCTGGTGTCCATGAATTTCTCGATGCGGGCGACCGTCGTACCAATGTTTAGGTGCCTATATTCGTGGCTGAAGTTTGTCAGCAGTACCTTTGCTTTGCCATCACGCAACTCGGCGATGCCTCTTGCGACGCAAATCTGACGGTTTACAAGGAGGTGCTGATCGCCCTCGATGACACCTTCGAAGTCTGCGGGCTTTTCGGTGCGGACGGAAATTATGATGCTGGAGAGAGGCGGAATGGTGACGTGCTCTTCCTATCACGTTCAATGCATGGTTCCCCGGCGTCGTCTGGGTAGGCAGAGCTTTTTCTGAAGTTAGTGTTATTGACTCAGATCTTAGGTCGATGACGGCGCCGTGGTCACTTAGGAAGTCCATTAAAAGTATCACATCCCTGGAGCAGTTTTGTAGGATTACAAAGCTTGCAGGATAAGTCCTGTTATTGATGGTGACTCTCGCCGTGCAAACACCGGCCGGCGTTATTAGATGACCGCCAGCGGTCCGGATTTCAGGGCCTTGCCAAGCAGTCTTCACTTTCTTCAACTTCGCCGCGAAAGGGCCACTGACGACGGAATAGTCGGCTCCAATGTCGACGAGGGCGGTGACGTTGTGGCCGTCGAATATTACGTCGATGTCACTGGTTCGTCGTCGTGCGTTGCGGTTGGGTCGCGGCGTCGGATCACGGCTGCGTCGAAATGTTGCTCTGCTTGCATGTTGCGCCGTCCCGTCTTCGTCGGTCCGCGACGTTTCGTCGGCAGGGCTTCGTCTGCTTCGCGTCGTGTTCTGTAGGTATTGTCGCGTTGTCGTCGTCGGCGGCCGCGGAGGATCTTCGGCATTTCGTCGTACAGCGACCGCACCTCCATCGGTTACTGCCCTTAGTTTCCCTGATACGGGCTAGGCGACCGGCCCCGGTTTGGGCCAGTGTACTGCCGGCGGTGTGGTGACATGTAGCGGCCGGGTGACGGTGAACGGGATGACGGTCGTTGTTGTTGCCACTGTGTTCCGGTAATGTAGTCGGCGATGTCGCGAGGTCGTTCACCCCGCTGCGGACACGGCGCGTTGACGGCGAAACCGCGCAGCCCCATCTGTCGGTACTGGCAGCGGCGGTAGGTGTGCCCGGCCTCTCCACAATGGTAGCAGGGCGGGCGGTTGTCAGGGGCGCGCCAGACGTCGGTTTTCCTTGGCGCG
Source organism: Rhipicephalus appendiculatus (assembly GCA_030522465.1). NCBI lineage: Eukaryota > Metazoa > Arthropoda > Arachnida > Ixodida > Ixodidae > Rhipicephalus > Rhipicephalus appendiculatus. The sequence goes on along the minus strand of JALIZH010010845.1, from coordinate 12,117 downwards.
TAGCGCTGGCCGACAGGGGGGACGGCAGGGCGTCGGTCGTGGTGGTGGTGGCGGCGTCTGGCGACGGAACTGCGGCGATGCGGTGACTTGATGTTGTCGCGGAACGGGAACAGGACGGCGGACTGCAGCAGCGTAGGTCATAGGCCTCTGGATGTGGCTGCGGGGGGTTCGGGGACTCCCAACGCTTGCTGGACTTCGTCACGAACGATGTCGGCGATCGAGTCCACTTGAGGCTGTGGCGAGGGTAAAAGCTTGCGCAGTTCCTCGCGCACGATCGCTCGGATCGTTTCGCGCAGGTCTTCGGAGCAGAGGGAATGAACGTCTGCATACCCTGGCGTCTAGCGGCGATTGAATTGGCGGGTCGCATCTCCAGTGTCTTTTCAATCGTCGTTGCCTCGGAGACGAATTCCTGGACAGTGCTTGGTGGGTTCCGCATAAGCCCAGCGAAGAGCTCTTGAATTTACTCCTCGCATGAGGAAGCGGACTTTCTTGTCCTCGGGCATAGCAGGGTCAGCGTGGAGAAACAGTCGTGTAATTTCCTCTGCGAAGATGGCCACGCTTTCATTCGGAAGTTGGCTCCGCGTCTCCAGCAAGGCTGCGGCCCTTTCTTTTCGGACGACGTTCGCGAACGTCTCCAGGAAAGCGCTGCGAAGAAGGTCCCATGTTCGAAGTGTGGACTCCCGGTTCTCCGAACCAGGTCCTTGCTGCGTCTTCCAGGTAGAAGTATGCGCGGCGCAGTTTTAAATGCGAATGCATTTCATAGTCGGGCTATGTCAGGCATCCGGCGTTGTCGGCGTTGTCCGGCGTTGTCCGCGGAGGAGGAGGACAGGTTGAGGAGGTAAGCGCCGGCAGGTGTTAGATGTGAAGCATCTTATCCGGTGGTGGTGGTGGGCGGCGTGACCACCCATACTGCGCATGCGCAAGCCCTTTAAAAAATATAAATAAAAAACCTCCTCTCTCCCCCTCTCTCCTCTAGGCATCCCTCCCCGCGGCAACCGCACCATCACTGCGCATGCGCCTCCCCTCCTCTCTCCCCTCCTACGCTCCCCCCTCTCTCTCCTCTAGGCATCCCTCCCCCGCACTCCCACTGCGCATGCGCGTCCCCCCTCTCTCTCCTCTAATACGCTCCCCCCTCCCTCCTCTAGGCATCCCTGCCCACAGCATCCACACCCCCACTGCGCATGCGCGTCCCCCCCCCCTCTCTCTTCTCTCCTACGCTACCCCCCTCTCTCGCCTCGCGACGCCGACGCAGGCAGCGTCTGCTAGCGAGTTTCTTGGTTGAAAAAACCGACTGCTCGGACTGCACAACCGTTCACTGTCCATCCCGTATATATGGCAATGGATCTTGACCTCCAAGGTGGTGCCGGTGGGAGATTTCTCCTGTGCGTTGTTGAACAATAAAAATTCGCAGCGTGCACGTTAACTAAAAGCCGACTGCGGGTCTCTGTGTCCAGTCGGAGTCTTCTGTCTCTCATAGCCCATTAGCAGCGATTGGCATGTTCCAGTAGGAAACACCGCTCCATCGCTGCGTGCTTTACGCATCTCCAGTTTTAAATGCGAATGCATTTCAAGTGCGTGAGGGCGCTCGCATCGCGGGAGTTCGGCGGAGCTATATATGAAAAAAAATTTAAAAAAATTAAAAAAAAGGAATAAAGAACAAAAAGAAGAAAAAAGTAAATAAAAAAGAAGAAAAAACAGAACAAAAAGCAAAAAAAAAAAACAGGCGCTGCGCCGTGCTCCCGACCGGGCTGCAGAAATTAGGCGCCTTTTCCTTCTTCGAACCACAACCACCATATATAAATGGAGTGAAGCGCGCGCGAAATGCATTCGCATTTCCTCACGATTTCCCTTCGGGGAGGTGGGGGGCATTTTTTTCGTCGGAGTCCCAGTTGTTGAAAGTCGCGACTCGTTCGTACGTTTCTAGCCAGGTCTCAGGGTCCTCACTTGGCGATCCATGGAAAATGGGTGGCTCTCTCGGTGGCTGGATAACGATCGGTGCAGGGGACACAGCGGCCGTCATCGTGCCTGTCGTCTTCGTCGCCGTGGCTTTTGGCTTCTCCGGTAGGAGTCCGTGCTGCGGGGGAAGTCCTTTCAGTCTGCGGCTGGCTCGACTATCCGTGGCGGGGTGGGTGTCTTCGTCACGATTTGGGCTGGGTTCACGGCTTGACGGGGGCGTGCGGTACATGAAAGAGGCAGCACCTCCACCAGATGTCACGTGGTCGTGACGTTGACCCAAGCAGCAGTCGGTATGTTCAAGATGAAACTGTTTATTAGGCCGAACTTGTGGCCGGTAAACTGAAAGTCAGATTACAGCAATACGCGCTGGCACTGATAGCGGCGAACAGAGCGTCGGCCGTCGATGAACTGAACATCGTTGGAGCGCGCCGGCTTTTATGCATCACGCGTCGAACATTCTAGCCTTATCACAGGTCATCGCGCAAGCTCTGGAATAATCTGAAGTGGTCGCGTCTTGCGTGCAATCTTAACAAAACGATCTACAATAATCGCGAAGGTTCTAGAACAATAAGGCGCGGTTTGAGCCGAGCTTTGCTGACGGTCTCTGTGGGCGAAAACCGAATACAACAAAAGTGAAAATAAGAATAGCGCGTGGCAATGGGTCCTCACTTGGCGATCCATGGAAAATGGGGGGTCAACGTCACGACCACGTGACAATATTTACCCGGACCCAGAATCACTTTTTTTCGCTATATATATATATATATATATATATATATATATATATATATATATATATATATATATATATATATATATTTTATGCCTAAGGTACCAAATTACGTGTAATTTTTAGTGTGTCAGTCTTGAGCAATTCACTTGTCTAGCGCTGTTCGTTTCCGTCCTAATCATGTACCAACAAACCACTTAGGTTGTCTCCTGCAGATGATCAGCATGGCCGCAAGATCTATCTCTGAATTATCTGAAAGCCTGCCTCCGGACTGCCTGATATTTCTGAGCTTTACACACATTTGAGCAAGATGATGGATAATGTAGCAGATGTGCGACACAAAAGATACCGCTCAATTTATTCTTAAGATTTCGTGCTTATTTAATGTCTTATATTCAATTCTACAGCTGAAGCATTTCCAACCTGCGCTCGTATTTTTAGGGTGCACATGTTAGTTACGTTAATAAACACTGAAAAACTCAGGGAAAGGCAAATTATAAGGTTTATCCTTTGCCGTATTTTACTGTTTACCTTTACTCTATGCGTTAAAACTTAAGTTGCCCAGAAGTTGGGTCGTCATTCAGGACTTGGACGACTTTTGGTCGCAATGCTGAAGGTAGCACGAGATGAAGTGTTGACTCAGGCCCGCAAGAAGTTTTTTAAAAGATTCAACCAGCTCTGCTTCGCGGACACCGACGAAACAGTGAAGCTAGTGGTCTTCCCTTCATCGGGCCTAACGCAATTATATGCTGGGCAAGTCTCTTCAATATGTTGTATCACTGTAGCAGTCAGAGGAGAGTATAGCAACCACATTTATAACGACAAAGTGTCATTTGACAGTGGTGTAACTACGGTAACGCTCACGGCACTTGTTGGGCTAACTGTTGCTTTCTTCCTTTTGATTGCAAGTTGTGTCTTGCGAGTTGGCCGAACTTCTGTGGCTATAGACCAGAGCACGCCTATCTCGCACCCAGACGCCTAGGCTCCCGGATGCTTACTCTCGCTCCCGGATGCCATTTTGCTGTGAACTGCCAAGACATGTTTCTGTAGCGCCAAGTTAACAAGGCAAATGGCGTCTCTGGGACTTTAAAGTACCAGAAAGCGCCTATTCACGCCGCTGCCCCTTACAAGAAGTCATCTGGACACCATTGCGCCGTCTTTGGATGCGAAAACAACCACGCAAGAGGAAGATATTACTCAGCACTGTCTGTGAAAATCACAACACGACGCGGGAATCGTGCCGGTGTGGTGTTTTCAGATTGCACAGATTTCCATCTGCAACGAAAAACGCCGAGCTCCCCCCGCCAGAGGATAATTGCAACCGCCTAGGAAAAAATATAAACCCAGTAAAAGTGTACGAGGAAGTACACTTACTGCGTGTATTCAAGCATGACGCCAGATATTTCGCTTTACAGCAGTAATTTGCGTGCAGCATGCCTGTAGTATGCGGCAACAAATCATTGCCGTACGTCTTCACAGGCCGCACGCCAATATTAGGAATATGTTACTACTCACGCATGCACGCACACTGCGCACGTTTAGTACAAATGTAACGGCATACTATCGGGATGGAAGGAAACGTGAACAGCGGAAGCGTGGCGAATCTGTGCTTTCAGCCGGCGTCACCGTAGCACTATAAAATCTTGTTCTGGCAGGCACTTCAGCACCTGCGTGTGGGTTCGGTCCGAGTGCCACGCATGACCGGCAAATGATAAATACCTGCGGTGCATGGGAGCAAGCCGGAGCGGCATTCTAGCGCCACATTTGGACTCGATTTGGGAATTTTCGACTTTGAATGGCGGAGCGTCTGCAAGCTTGGCAGTTCAGGATGTTGCTTCGCCGCACTTGCGACAGATGGCGCGACGTGCTGTCTAAATATGGTGGCACATACTGAACTCGCTGTGTTCTGGTGTATAGGCGTTTATGATGATCCAGGGCCGTAACTGGTAGCCCGAAATTCCAGCGTCGGTGTCGGCGTCGGCGACGGCGTCGTTTGTTGTCTGCGAAAAATCGTCATCCTGTGCGTGACCAAAAAATAGAGAATGATGCAAATATAATAAATAAAAATTGAAGGACAGTTTGTAGATTCCAAAGTATGTTCGGCGAAAGCTTGTGGCCATTCGACTGTCCCCAGGCAGCACAGAACGTTGGCCCGATGTTGGCGACAGATTGGCAGTTCCTGGCCCAAGGACGGCCCATGATTGACAACATGCCGCCAATATTGGCCTGCCAGTTTAATATAACGGCGATGTTGAACCTAGAGCTGTGCGCCGCCGCGCCGCGCCGCCGCCGCTGCCTGTTTTTGCCCACGCCGATCGCTCCGCCGCCGACGTTTCCAGAGTTACCACGCCGCCGCCGCCGCCGCCGAGCAATAATTCCGGTGCGCCGCCGGTAGTATTTCATTTTAACCCGAACAGGGAATCGGGGCATAAAATACATCACTTCACTGGGCAAGCTTTTCTCGATGTGTCGGTGTAATGCACTCTCCAGTTCAGCCGCCGCTGACTGGAGGAAGCTCGGCCAGCAGCGCGCCCTCTCTTCCCGATTCTTCCTTTTCAACATCATTATGACGTCACGAAGTTTTCACAACTCTTGACTCAAAAGTAGAGGAACGGAATGCGCTTCAACCATAAGGGAAAAAAAATAGACGAGAGCACGCCTAGCATATCTATAAGTCAACCTCCTCTGAAGCCACTACCACTTTCGTGCTCATGTCGCAATTACCATCATGTTTTCCTTTGTTTTCCTTTTTCTTGGGAAGCTCATGAGTAAGTAAAAGAAAATTCACGAGAGCGCGCGCCTCATGTCCACAGAGCAACCTCCTCCGACGCCACTACCCCCTCGTGCTCTAAGCTCTGGCTCAAAGTTTCCAGCATGCTCCTGTTTCAATTTTTATGGCTGGGGAGTTATTCTCGATGTGTCCCCCTAGTGGACTGTCCATTTCGGCCGCAGTTGATTGGTTGGAGTGCGGTGACCAGCGCGCTCCCTGTTTCCGGATCCTCTTCCGGAACGTCAATTTTGTTGTCACAAAGCTTTCACAACTCTCGACTCTAATGAGAGGGACGGAATGCGCTTAAACGCAACGAACGCAGCGCCCAGACATCAGCTTTTGGGCGTACATCTCGGAGGCTGTGCATAAATTCTGATTGCCTAAGCCATCGAATTAGGTTAAATGCTGCCGCCCGTCTAACGCACCTACGAAGGTCGGTACGCATTCCCTGCATGGTTTTCAAACATCTGGGACACATTCATAAGCAAGTTCATACTTGACAAGTTCCTGTTCATGTAAATTTCGTCCCCTTTCTTCTTACGCTGGCAATGTGCTGGCGGGTTCGGTGCATTGACGTGGTACATATATATATATATATATATATATATATATATATATATGTTATGAGGTCTTGGTTGTGACGACCTTTATTAGGCCCGAGAACCCGGCAGCCAGGTACTACGATAAATCCACAATGATGATGCTCATACACGGCAAGGATGAGGATGCATAACCAACACATTATGATGATGATAATGTACAGATGAAGAGGATTAGTATGACAAATGCCCACACTTATTCCCCCCCACGTGAAAGCGGCCAGCCTGGCCGCTGCAGATCAAGGCGACGAGGAACGTCGCATAAAGGGCTTCATGCGGGAGACGTGGACGATCTCAGTTGTTCGGTAACGGCGGTCTGCTGGGGTTGCAAGTGGCGTCACGCGATAATTCACTGGCGAAGTCTCCTCCAGAACTGTGTACGGCCCCGATGAACCGTGGCTGAAATTGGTCGCACAAACCGGGTGTGCGTAGAGGCGTTAAGAGCAGCACCTCGTCACCAGGTCGGAAGGATACAGCACGATGCGACTTGTCATAAACAATCTTCCTCTCTTGCTGCCTGGCTTCTGTATTTGTACGGGCACGTTGGCGACACTGGGCGAGTCGTGAAACGAATTCCTCGGGAGCGGATGGAGATGGATTTACGTTGGAGGCAAAGAAAGAAACGTCCAGAAAGGAAGTAGGGGAGCGTCCGTAAACTAGGTAAAACGGTGAGTAGCCGGTTGTCCGCTGGACGGCGGTATTATATGCGAAAGTTACGAAAGGTAGAATCGCGTCCCAGTTCTTGTGGTCTGGTTGAATATAGGCGGCGATCATGTCGGCAAGAGTCCGATGGAATCGCTCGGTCAAGCCGTTAGTCTGGGGGTGATAACTAGAGGTGGTCTTGTGAGTTGTGCCCGGAGGCGCGGAGAAGTTCGTTCACTAGTTGAGATAGGAAGGCTTTTCCACGGTCACTGATGAGAACACGTGGAGCACCATGGCGCAGTATAATGGCTTGGAGAACAAAATCGGCAATTTCAGTGGATGAAGCAGTGGTCAGAGATGCTGTTTCGGCGTAGCGTGTCAAATGATCAACGGCTGTCCACTATCCACCGGTTACCAGCTGCACTGACTGGAAGGGGCCCATAAAGATCGACGCCTATAACTTCAAATGGTGTTTCTGGGCACGGAAGAGGCTGTAGGGCACCTGCGGGAGCCGATGTTGGGAGTTTTCGACATTGGCAGATAGTGCAGGAGCCGACGTATCTGGCTACGCTAGTGGTAATGCCAGGCCAATAGAAACGACTTCGAAGGCGGTCGTAGGTTTTATGATAGCCAAGGTGGCCAGCTGTCGGATCATCATGAAATGCTCTGAGGACGTGGGAGCGAAGAGAGCGAGGTAGAACCGGAACCCAGCGCTGACCGTCAGGATGGTAAATTCGGCGGTACAGCACCGAGTTGTCCAGCTTAAATTGCGAGAGTTGGCGACGGAGCCTCGCGTTAGGTGGACGGGTATTGCCAGCGAGGTAGTCTATGATACGCCGACAGTAAGGGTCAGCCAGCTGGCGAGAGGGAAAATCTTGCTCGTCGTCCGAACGCAGTTGGTCGATAGAGGCCAGAGAGGGAACCGACGTAGAAGTGGACTCCGAGTGTTTGTTATGCGAAGTAGTTGCGGAAACGCCGAGGGGGGCTGCGGGTAGTGGACAGCGAGAAAGAGCGTCCGCGTCTCGATGCTTTTTGCCACACTTGTACACGATATCGAACTCAAACTCTTGAAGGCGTAGAATCCAGCGGCCGAGGCGTCCCGACAAGTTCTTGAGTGTCGAGAGCCAGCATAGCGCGTGGTGGTCGGTTACAATGGTAAAGTGGCGGCCGTGCAGATAGGGACGAAACTTCTGGCACTGACCAAATCACGGCGAGGCACTCCTGTTCGGTGATCGTGTAGTTTCTCTCGGCTGCGGAGAGTACGCGGCTGGCGTATGCAACGACTCGCTCTCGCGAAGAGCTGTCGCGTTGCAAAAGAACGGCGCCTAAACCACGGCCGCTAGCGTCTGTGTGCAGAAGAGTCGGTGCGTCCTCGTTAAAATGGGAAAGTACTGGGTCTGTCGTGAGGGCACTCTTCAACATGGCAAAAGCCGATTCACATTCCAGAGACCACTCAAACGGGATACCGGAACCAAGTAGCTTGTGGAGTGGTGCCGCTATGGAGGCAAAGTTTCGTATAAATCGCCGAAAGTAAGAGGCGAGACCAAGGAAACTTCGTAGGTCTTTAGGCTTTTCAGGTCGAGGGAAACCAAGCACCACAGCAGTTTTTTCAGGGTCAGGACGAATTCCTTCCTTGCTCACGACATGACCAAGGAACTTTAATGGATTTGCTGGCGAAATGGCACTTCTTGGTGTTAATTTGAAGACCAGCGTCCGCAAGACACGTCAGAACTTCGTCCAAGCGTTGCAGGTGTTGGGGAAATGTCGATGAAAAGACAACAATGTCATCTAGGTAACATAGGCAAGTCTTCCATTTCAGGCCACGTAGCACGGTGTCAATCATGCGCTCAAAAGTCGCTGGGCGCATTGCATAGGCCGAAAGGCATAACGTTGAATTCGTATAGGCCATCCGGGGTTGTAAAAGCTGTTTTTTCTTTGTCTTCTTCGTGCATGGGGATTTGCCAATAGCCTGAACGCAAGTCGAGGCTCGAAAAGAATTCCGCACCTTGTAAGGAATCGAGGGCGTCATCAATCCGTGGCATGGGGTATACGTCTTTTCTGGTGATCTTATTGAGCGCCCGGTAATCCACGCAAAATCGTACAGAACCATCTTTTTCCGCACCAGAACAACGGGAGACGACCAAGGACTGGCTGAGGGGCGAATTATCTCCCGTTGCAGCATGTCGGCTACGTTTTCTTCGATGATTTTTCTCTCGGCTAGAGACACGCGGTACGGGCGGCGGTGCACAATTGATGTTCCGTCGGTCTGTATACGATGTGCGGCGGCGGTAGTTTGGCCCAAGGTCGACGAATAGGCATCAAAACTGTTAGCGTGCTTCTCCAACAAAGCAAGCAGCTGCTGCTTCTGCGAGCTTGTCAAGTCACTGCTGATGGCTGCTGTAAGGGCGGAGGAAGGAGCACGACCAGGAGAATGGCCCTTAGAGGAGACAGGGGTCAGAGGCACGACGCATACAGGCTCCAGGTCGGCAACGCAGGCCACAGTGGTGCCTCGCGGAAGTAAAACTTTATCTGATGTTGTGTTAGAAGCGGCGACGACAGCTGATCCACTATGGAAGCGAACCACACCTGATGCTATAGCTATGCCTTTACTAAGGCAACGTGGTGAAGGGGAGACCAATACGTCACCATAGTCGACGCTGTCGGACACAACTGTTACTACTCGTTGTTCACGTGGTGGGAGCTCGATGTCTGCAGCAGTGATGAGGCGAAGTGGCTTGTAGATTTCGTCACCGACCAAGTGGTCTGTGTCGGTAAGGTGGACGACACGTTCTCCACAACAAATAGCCGCAGAAGCAGAAGAAAGAAAATCCCATCCTAAGATGAGTTGGTGAGAGCACGGGGATAGCACAGCAAACTCGATGTGGTGAAGAATGTCATTGATTAGTACACGGGCAGTGCAGAGCGCGGAAGGACGAATCGTATTTCCCTGGGCTGTAACCAGCGTAGGTCCATCGTACGGCGTCGTGACTTTTCGGAGACGGACACACAAATCAGCACGAATAACAGAAAACGTAGCCCCCAGTGTCCACCAAAGCATCGATGTGAAGTCCTTCAACTGTTACCGAGATCATATTGTAAGGGCGCGCTGGAGGAATTTCAGTCCTGTATTTGAATGCAGTTGTTCCTCCAAAAACTGCATCGCTTAGTTTTCCGGACGATGGTCAGAGGAGAGGGAGGCAGGCTGAAGCGGAGACGAGGAGCGACGGAAGGGCGAAAGTGAACGGCGTCTGTTTGATCGATGACCACTGCGCAGTTCACGCGATGCGGGCGGAGATGGAGACCGACGTGAAGGTGACGAAGAACGGCGGCCTTGGTAAAAGGTTCCTCCGGTAAAGTCCCGTTCACTCATGTCGTATCCTCGACGCTCGTCTTGCTGGCGCTTGCGGCAAAAGCGTGAAATGTGCCCGCGATAGCCGCAATAATAGCACGTAGGGCGAGTCGATCGCCAAGGAGGGTAGTAGCTGGGGTTAGGTGCACCGGGGGAGAGCGCAGTCAGATGGACAGACGAGGGCTCAGGCGGCGGTGATGGAAAGCTCGCAGGGGATGCAGCAACCGACGCGTATGTTGCTGGTGGCAACGTCGAGTTGACGGTGGCTGAAGGCGCGGCGGCAACTTGCGCGTATGTTGGTAGGACGCGAGAGACAGCGGGCTGCAGGTGCGCCGTGTGGGTCAAGGCCGTGAGCTCCTCTCTGATGACCTCGCGCAAGCCCGTTGCAGAAGGCTGATTGGCACCCACTGAAGGTAGCGAGAATCCCATTGATTGTAACTCTTCGCGTATTATTGCCCTGATCATGCCTCGTAGGTCGGGGTCCGCCGTAAGACGTGCTGCGTCGCTGTCCGGTTGTAGGCGAACAGACTCGAGTTCGTCGAGGCGCTGACACGTTGTGACCACGTCAGCAACTGTAGCCCGATCCCGGACGGCAAGAGCATTGAATGCGACAGTCGCAATTCCCTTGAGGATGTGGCGTACCTTGTCCGACTCGGGCATCGATACATCGACACGGCGGCAGAGGGCAAGAACATCCTCGATGTAGGACGTGTACGACTCGCGGAGTTGTTGCTTCCGAGCCTCTAGAGCTTTCTTGGCAAGAGCCGAACGAACGGCCGGTGTGCCAAACACTTGGCGAAGCTGCTGTTTGAAGGTAGCCCAGTCGGGGATGTCGATCAAGTGGTTGAAGAACCACGTCTTGGCGACACCCGTGAGGTAGAACGAGACGTGAGTTAGCTTGTAGGGGTCATCCCACCGATTAGCAGAACCGACCCGTTCGAAATCGTCCAGCCAGTCCTCCACATCTTCTCCGCGAATACCAGCGAAGGGATGGGGCTCACGCTGGTGGCTGTTAACGACGTGAGAAGGCGCGGCTGGCGGCGCCGGAGTGGGGACGGCTGCAGCGCCGACCTGTTCATGCTGTGACATACTGCCGGACAGCTGGCCCAAGCGGCGACCTGAGCGTAGCTCCAGGAGGTAGAGCGGGCACGTAGAGGACGGGGGATCGAAGAGCAACCTCCACCACGTATGAGGTCTTGGTTGTGACGACCTTCATTAGGCCCGAGAACCCGGCAGCCAGGAACTACGATGAATCCACAATGATGATGCTCATACACGGCAAGGATGAGGATGCATAACCAACACATTATGATGATGATAATGTACAGATGAAGAGGATTAGTATGACAAATGCCCACAATATATATATATATATATATATATATATATATATATATATATATATATATATATATATTCAACGTCCCAAAACCGCGGTATAATTGAGGGACGCCGTAGTGGAGGGCTCCGGAAATTTTGACCATCTGGTATTCTTTAACGTGCACTCACATCGCACAGTACACGGGCCTCTACAATTTCTCCTCCATCGAAATGCGACCGCCGCGGCCGGGATCGAACCCGCGACCTTCGGGTCAGCAGTCAAGCACCCTAACCGCTACGCCACCGCGGTGGACGCATCGACGTGGTCAAGAGCAAACATCACGGCCAACCGCTTTTTCGAGTAACTGAATGCGCTCTGCCGAAAAGGACTGTGGACATCTTCTTCAGATGGACACATCGAGAATAGCTCCCTGGAAGTTGTCGTATATATTTCTTTCCTCCAGAAGTCTCAAGAGTATTGCCTAACCTCAACGCTGACCCAACTCGCTGGATAAGATATTCGTGGAGTCTCGGGCCTACTACATTGTACATAGATAAATCAAATACTTAAGTAATATAACTTTGGGAAATGGACACCAACCAACTTGTTCAATTAAAGTAACAACAAAGTTTTACTTTAAAATGAAGAGTCCCGACGTTTCGGGTCCAGCTCGGACCCTTCTTCAGGGGTGACTGAGTGGCACCAGGGATCAACAGAGTTTTTGGCGCCTTCTTCTCAAGGCGGGGGTGA